>JAMXBB010000003.1:51182832-51275961 GCA_024138015.1 Lumnitzera littorea | reverse complement strand
TTTCTATCACTTTTGAATAAAATCTTTAGCATTTAGAAACATTTAGGGTAGAAAAATTCTTTACGCGATTGAGTAATTCTTTTAGGGTTTTCACTTTCATTAGCTTTGTCGACTCCTAAATTATCTAACATAGTCGAGTCTCTAACAAAAACTAGGTTGATAATTTTAGGGGTTTACAAAACTAGAGAGAGAGAAAGCCTAGAGAGAGAATTCGGAAGAAAAAAATGAGTGAGGAGAGAGAGAAAATCGATAGGTGTGCTTTTAAAAGTACTATACGCTAGCACTTACCTCTGTATGCTGGCGGTGTACATTGTCGGCATATATGCTTAAGCTAGCAGCCTTGAATTCAAATTTCGCGCTTTTCTCTTTTTTTTTTCCTTTACTTTTTTTTTTCTTTAGGCCAATAGCCTTGATGTCAAAGGCAGGCCTAAATTTTTTTTATAAATAAAAATAATTAAATAATAATGAATACAAAAAAAAAAAAAAAATTAGCTTGATGTTTCTAAAGGAGTTACCAAAAGGTTTACCCCCAATCTAAGGCGTCAAGCATGCAATTGAACTATAACCAGGGGCCGCCCTACCAAACATGCTTGCCTATAGATTAAACCTTGAATAGGTTGCCGAACAGTAGAGATAAGTAGATGACCTCATAGAGAAAGGGTACGTGTGCAAGTGCTTGAGCCCCTACGCTGTATCGACCTTACTGGTGCTAAAGAAAGATGGGTCTTGGAGGATGTATATGGGTAGCCAGGCCATCAATCGAATTACCATCAAGTATAAGTATCTCATACCCAGGCTTGATGACATGCTAGATGAGATAAGTGGAGTAAGAGTGTTCTCCAAAATCAATCTCAAACTTATATACTATCAGATTTGAATGCCTGAAGGTGATGAGTAGAAGATCGCCTTTAAGACATGACATGGTTTGTATGAATGGCTTGTAATGCCATTTGGGCTATCCAATGCATTGAGCACATTCATGTGACTTATGAATCATATGCTCTGAGAGTTACTAAGAAGGTTTGTCGTGGTTTATTTTGATGACATTCTAGTATACAGTTTCGATCTAGAGATGCACTGAGAGCATCTTTGACAAGTGTTTGCAAAAGTTTGAGCTGAACAACTCTATGCCAATCTAAAGAAGTGCGATTTTTATTGATCTAAGGTGATCTTCTTAGGATTTGTTGTGAGTGGAGGTAGCATTCGAGTTGATGAGGAGAAGGTAAGAGCGATTATAAAATGGCCCAATGTTAGGACCCTAAAGGGGCCCTAGTAGGATTATCTAAAATTTCCATAACATACGTGCACCCATGATATGAAAACTACCTTGCAAGTCAAATATTGTAAAACTTTAAATGATTAATTACTAAGGATGTTGAATTATTAATTAATTAACATATTATAAGATATAAATAACTATGGATATCCAATATTTCATAGTTCCTCAGAACCGTAGAGAATTGGTATCTCCTACCAAATGATAAGATTAAAAAGAATAAACTTAAAATTCAAACTTATTGAAGTTACTAAATCTAAATATATAAGTAGTAGTGACATTTAAAGTTTCAAATGAGCAACACTATCTTTCTCTAATTCTAACCTCCAAAACATATCAATACATGCACTCAATGCTTGGCTCTTAACCTATGCCAAATATCTAGTACCTATAAAAGAAAAACTATTAGAGGGTAAGCTACAAGTACTTAATGAGCTATCTCTCATACTATACTGGCAAATAAGTTATCAAACAAATTGTTACAACCATATGAATCCATGCACATGTAGTATGCCAAATAATATATGTAGTTGATCAGTGTTGCATATAATATTAGATTTTAACGCCCTTCGAAATAAGGGTTGGAGATGTATCGGCACCAATCACGACCGAGCTCTAGCACCTAGGTTTTTACTCATAACTTTGAATTCCGTAATTCACAAAAATATATTTTCATTTCTAAAAAATCTAGTAGTACACAAAATCCCAAGCTTAACGGTGAGGCGGCCCCTGCAATCCACACTCAAACCCTATAGCGGAGATTTCTAGACTTGACCCTCAACCATATGGTTAGCGTCTCCATCGCCTAGTAAGCTTGTAGGTTCAGGTAAGATCATGTTGTACGAGTGCATTGTATAGAAACACTTTAATATATATAAATAACCCTCATAAGGCCTTTCTTTACCTCCACGTAAAGTGATGGCCGGAATAAGTAATATAATGCATGGATAATGCATGACCCTTTTAATTTAAGAAAAGCCAAATATAATTAAGTCAAATTATGAGACGATCAATCAATATTAACAAACTATCCAAATCACGTAACAATCAATTACATAATCTAATCATCAATTATTGCATTTAACAATATTTCTCACAGTAACCAATCGGTATCAAGCACTTGCATATCCTAAAACCCCATGCATCAAGTTATTAATATTCAATTTAAGTGTACTAACTACAAGCACAAATAAGTATAGAGTCATTGGGAGTATTCACTTGACTATGATGACTCATTCTAGTTGTAATAATCGATTGAAAGATCTACGCCCTTGTCGAGATCACCTAATCATTACGAGATAACAGGGATAATAAGTAATTGAATTAACTAACGGTTCTAAATATCTATCTACCTAATTTTACTTAGATTACTATCAGTTTTTATTTGATTAAACCTAATTGCTAATTGTATGTAACTTTTTCATTCTATTTTCGATATTTATGAATTTATAGTTGCTTTTCATTGTTTTCAGATGCACGTTCATATGGTGATGTCCGTTTTGGACGTTAAAACCCACGTTTTGCGATATAAACTAAATTTATTGAAATTCTAACTATTGAAACTTAATTATTTTTATTGACTAGTTTTATGTTCTATTTTAGTAGTTAATGATTTCATTAACCATTAATTCTTATACTTAGATGATTTTATGATTTATTATTTTAGAAGCTTATGTCATGGCTTATGTCATCAATTGCTTATATCATGGCTTATGTCATCATTTGATTAGGTCATTGCTTACATCATCATTTGCTTATATCATTCATTACATATGTATACTTATCCTTATGTATTCATACACTTTATACATATGTTATATATATACTTATACTTCTAATATACTAATATGTATACTTATGTACTTATACGTATATTAATACACATACCCTTATACACATACGGTGACATATGTATTTTTATATGTATTTTCGTATGCCTAACGTTCTCTCTTAAGAAAGCTTTACAAATTTCATATTTTTGCACTTTAAGGGTGTATTTAGTAAATTATATGTATGTATAGTTAGTATATACGTCTTTTTTGGTTATGTACATAATGGGTACTTATGTATAAGAGTCCTCATATATGTATTTATCAAGTATACTCTTATATATACATACTTAAGCATATGTATATGTGTTCTTCTTCCATTTACTAAGGATTCCTATACTTCTAAACATGAATATGAAGCTTCTGCTTCCACTTCCAACAACACATATGCACATATTATACCAAATTTCTATACTAACTTAACTTATTCAACTAACTCATATAACTAACTACTACATAAGATAGAAAATTATATGATAACATACATTTTTCTCCTTGGTTTATAATAATAGAAATTATGAAAGTGAAGCGTTAAAAAAGTATGGGAATAAGGAGCATGCAAGGTTTACGGTTTGGTAAAGGGGAAAAAGAGAGTGTTTTGTTGTCTCAATTTGTGTTTTATAAAAGGAATGAGTGGGGTCTAGACGAGAGGAGAAGTGGATAGCAAGACCGGGGTGAAAATGAAAAAAAAAAAAATTTGTGTAGAAAGTTAAGGAAAATGAGAGAAAACTCTAGATGACAATGACATGTTTGTTGACTTTTCAACATATTGACTTTAGTCAATATGTGTTGACTTAATCAACCTTTGACTTGGTTAACATTTCAAAATTAAATGTAATCTAAATGTATATAATGAAGTAATTAGGAAGAAAATTAAGGAAATGAGAGGAAACATGGGGTTTATTGAATTGATTAGTAAGAATAGGTAATTAGATCTTCCTTTAAGTATTTATATCTTGTATACATCATTTGGTAGGCCATTTAATATAATTATCATAAAAAGTATCATTTAGGATACTAATACCTACTATACGTAAAATAAGCATCAACTAAATGCCTAACTCTATATAATACTAACTTATTTATATACTTAGAAGATGAATATGATCTATGATGCAATGTCTTAGTTCCTAAAGGATTACTTTAGTATTATATGTATTTATGAATGATTGAAAGTTATCTTTGATCTTTTAGTAATGATTTAGTATAATACTAAGGATATATTGTCAAATAGTGTTTTAGAATGAAGTATAGTGAATTAGTACTTTTATATCTTCAAAGTTATAGTTTTAGGGTTTTATCACTTTTAGGCACAATCTCTAATGTTTATATACATTTAGGGTATAAAGGTTTTCTACGCGATTAAATCGTCGATTGTTATTTTAAGGTTTTGATGAGGTTTAAGATCAACTTTTGCAGTTACATATACTTAAGGTTTTAAGGTCTTCATATATGATTAGAGGTTTACTTAATAATTTAATGTTTTTCATATTCTCTTTAGGTTTTGAATCGAGGTTTTAATCGGTTTTAAATCTCACTGGTTCTATTGACTTTAGAAAATCATCTAGACTTTAGAAAATCATCTACAATTTAGGGGTTTGATTCTATACTTAAAAGTTTAGATTTGCGGGGTTTACACTTGAGCCAACTTATTCTGTTGACGAAAGGAGTTTCCACGGCCTAGCATCATTCTATCGCTGATTCATAAAAAACTTCAATACGATTATGGCCCTACTTACCAAACTCTTAAAGAAGAATGTTGAATTCAAATGGGGTAAGAAAGAGAGGAGTTTTGAGGAAGTGAAAGGAAAGCTAACTACAGCCCTTGTCTTAGCTCTGCTGAGCTTCAACAAGATATTTAAAGTAGAGTGTAATGCATCTGGATTAAGTATAGGTGTTATGCTGATGCAATAAGGCTGACCTATTGCTTACTTCAACGAGAAACTTCAAAGAGCTACACTCAATTATTCCATCTATGACAAGGAGTTTTACTCCTTAATCTAAGCCTTAATGGTATGGCAACACTACTTGTTGCTCAAGAAATTTGTGATCTATACCAATCATGAATCCTTGAGATATCTAAAGAGCCAATCGAAGTTGTCCTAGAGACAGGCTAAGTGGGTTGAGTTCATGGAGGGTTTTTCTTATGTTGTAAAAGACAAGAGCAAAAAAAAATAATATAGTAGCCAATGCCCTATCGAGATGACATACCCTCCTAGCCGAACTGCAAATGAGGCTACTTGGTTTTTCTATCATCAAGAATTTATATGCCAAAGACCCATACTTTGGTCTTATCTACATCCATTGTAAGGAAGGACGGACACTGGACGACTATCACAGGGAGGACGAATATTTATTCAGGAAGAGGAGGCAATGTATTCTAACCTATTCCACGTGAGAACTACTATTGCACGAGGCACATAGAGGGGGATTGATAGGAAACTTTGGCCAATGTTGAATTTATGAGGTATTATCCTCTAGATTCTTTTAGCTAAGGATGAAGAGAGATATCCAATCTATGCTAGAAAAATGTGTAACCTATCGAAAAGCAAAGAGTCAAACCGAACAAGGACACTACTAGCCCTTATCAATCCTGACCAAACCATTGTCTAAGCTGAGTATGGGCTTCATATTTAGATTACTAAGGATGTCCCAAGGGAAAGACTCCATCATGGTGGTTGTGGATCGATTTAGCAAGATGGTACATTTCGTGCCCTGTTCTAAGACTAACAATGCTTCGGCTATCTCTTTTCTTTTCTTGTAGGAGGTGATTAAGCTTCATGGCATACCCAAAACCATAGTTTTAGATTAAGACCCCAAGTTCATGAGCCACTTTTGGAGGACACTTTCGAGGCGACTGAGAACCAAGTTATTGTAAAACACGTCTTGCCATCCACAGATCGATGAACATACCGAAGTCATGAACTGAACTGTGGGAACTTTGTTACAGGTCGCTGTAGGATGAAACATGGCCAATTGTGATCTATATCTTCCAATCATCAAATTTGCCTACAATTGGACCGCACATAGCATCATAAGCATGTCTCCATTCGAAGTCACCTATAAGTTCAACCCCGAGCTCCTATTGGACTAAGCACCCTAATCGAGAGTTGATGATGATGACAGGCTAACCGTTGAGAAAGTAGAAGCCATCAAAACCATATATTAAAAGGTTATAGAGCAATTAGGTTGAGTTGCTATTAAGCTTAAGAAGTGAAGCTGAGGACAGAAGAAGAGAGAATTTCGACTAGGCGATTTGGTCTGAATATACCTTAGCAAGGAATGATTCCTAAACTTGAGGAAAAGCAAGTTGTTTCCTAGAGCCGACGGACCTTACAGAGTGCTTGAAAAGATCAACCTTAACGCTTATAAGATTGAATTATCTAAAGGATATGGAGTCTTAGACTCTTTCAACATTGCCAACATCCAACCTTACACTCCTGACGACAAGCAAACTAGACTTGAACTAGATTTAATCCTAAATCTCAAACAACCCAAAGGGGATGATAGGGATCAAGCACCAATTACATGTTCCCGAACTCGAGGGATCTCTTAGGTAGTTTACCGAGCTGTTTGAGGTGAGTTAAGTACCAAAGAGCAGTCCTTGCCCTAGTCTGATTTATTGAGCTACTTTGCTCTCTATGTCATTCAAGTTGTTACTAAGGTGATCAACCAACATACCGAACCGGACCCTCTACTAAACCATAGTCCTAGCACCAAATCTGAATGCAACAATCCCCACTGTTGCCAAGGCCAACTAGAACTATCAGAAGTTGACCATCCAAAGCCAAACCCATGTGAACTGTCCCTTAACCAACCATTATCCAACCCCTTCTAACGCCTGACAGGCTTGAACTAAGGTCCACCTTTTCCTGGACCACAATACTATAATAATCATTGTAAAAATACGCACGTACTATCATTTATTGACATCTATATTGTCCTTTTTGACAAAGGATGTCCGCATTTCTTCTTTTGCACAATTTCATATTTTCCTTGTACATTGTTCTCTTTTGTTTTTAGCAAATAAGGACTAATCTTTTAGAATTTCTATAACTTAGGATTTGCCCTAATGGGATGATATAAATATTGTCATACTGTAAAAGTTGAAACATTAAAATATAAACGAATACACTGAACTTTTTCACTCTTAAGCTAAGTGTCCCTCTTACTCTTCAACTACTTTTATCTAGTCCATTCAAGCGTAGATTAGTGGCGAGTGACCTTCGGCTATACCTGTGCATCATATCAAGTGTAACCTGAGCTCGTATGAGGCATTAGTGTGTCATATCCTTCATCGGTGCACGGAAACCCCTGGTAAACCTTAAACTATCATTTACATTTCAAGCCATCTTACTGCTTGGACCCATCCCTTTGGTTGTACGTGATATCGAGTTCGTGTGTTCATCTATAAGTCCGTATCACTGCCTATTAGCATAAGGTACTATAATCAGAAGGTCAACCTTAAAGTATTTCAACCTGGAGACTTAGTTTGCAAGAAATTGGAGGCAACAAGCTTGCGGGATAGTTAAGAGAAACTCAACTCAAGTTGGGAGGACCCAATAAGGATCCAAGAAGTCATAGGTGATGAGGCTTATCGACTAAAAAGGTTAGATGGTTAGGTCATACCTTGCACATGGAATGCTAAGAGCCTAAAACTATATTTCAAATAGTTATCTTGTATTATCAACAATGTCCTATGTTTGCATTTATTTTTTCCTTTCGAGTGATGTTAAGACATAGGTCTATGTCATGATCAATGTGAAATGTTCACTTCAGATTATGAGTGTCATTTTGATTCTTGATCTGGCCATGATTAAAGAACAAATATAGTCCTAACTACGTGGTACATGAACTACTACTTGGAAAGTTCTAACTAATGGTGGTTAATGAGCTTAACATTAATTGGCAAATAATGCTAGACTCTCTTCAAAAAGAGTTTCGACCTATTAGGTTAATGAATTCAAAATGACCTCTAACAGGCAACTACACAATTTGGAAAACGAACCCTAATATTTTAAGTTCAATTCTCATATAACTAACAAACTTCCTCTAGCTATGTCTACAAAAAGACAGAAACACTAAGCTATAGATGGAATAAAACATGCCAAAAATTTAAAAATGTTAGACATGAAATAAAATATCACAACCCAAAAGGTTTAGAAATTGATAGTTTCACCTTGTATACTAAACATATGTGATCAAGGTAGTATTCATTAAGCTTACAAATGTTCATTATACATAAGGTTCTCAAAATAGTTCCTAATACTTGAGGAAGGGAATATTTCACAATATTTTATTTTCTTTAATTACATTATTCTGCGCTTTTGTTTAGCTGTTTCAAATTGGAATAAGAGGTAGTTTCATACAGTCTTATATATACTCTAGTTAGCCTACCTAAACCGTTCTTAGCATGTTTAAACTTAATTATTCCTATAAGAAAGGACTATAAGGAGGTAAGTAAAACCACAGCTCAATAAGTAGCAATGGATATACATTATATATAATACAATCATAACAAGCAAGTCCTTTAGAGTGTAATGCTATGTAATCATATCAAGTGCCATTCGTATAACATTAACCGATATGTCACAAAACTAGAGAAAATAAACTTACTTTAGCTTAGGTTTTGAGGAGTTTTACTTCTACTCACCACTTAGTTAGCCCAAGTTTCCCATCAATCAGAGGATGTGCAATGGACTCTTCATCCCCTATATACCCAATTCCATACTATTCTACTTGATATTTCTAAACTTGAATGGTGACCTCCTCTCTCGTTACTTAGTTCTATAGGGTTGAAAGAAAGAAAATCCTTACTTCCTTGTCATATGAGTGGTGTTGATGGGAAAAAAATGCAAAATGCTGTTGTTAACTTTTGATTTTCATTTCGGTACGTAACTACTTGCAAGATAAGAAAAGGGCCACTCCGATGCTTAAGTCAACCCTCTTATCATGAGAGTGGAGTTGTAGAGCAATGAGAAAAGTGCAAGAATGAAAAGGAAGGTCCCCTTACTTATGGATCTTCTTTGGTATTTATAGCGGGTTAGTAGAATTTGTGCTTGAATTGGATTATTGGGTTAGGCTTAAATACTAGGTCAGCTAATATAAACCTACGGAATAGTTATCAAAAGCCCTTATCAATAGTTACCCCCTACTCTCTTTGGTGATAAGGTTGGCAAAGAGAGTACCTAGGGAGGTTGATTTTGTTTTTGTGGGAGCTTTGAAAGAGTTTGTAATCTAGTGCTTGGAGAGGCTAGATTGCTTGAAAAAGCAACAGCATGAAGAGCCAGAAGTCCAGAGTGGTTGAAGCATTTGTAGATATTGGTATGCTTAAAAAAGCAGGAGCTTGAAGAGGTTAGAGTGCCTAAAAAGGAAAAGGCTTAACAAGGCCGGTATGCCTGAAAAGGTGAGGATGGCGTACAGGTCGTTTGAACTTGGCATGACCTGTGCTAAGTAGAGCTATAAGATAGGCTAGATGGCTTTTAGTTCGATAATGTATAGGATTGTAGGCTTGTTTGCTTGTCATCAATGCAAGTTGTAGGACTTAGAGTATTTTACCTATCATTGCTTAGTAGCTTAAGGATTTCAAGTAGTTTGTTGTCTATTTATTAGACTTAAAGCATGGTGCTCACTGCCAATTGATGGCTTAGAGTTTCTAGGTACCCCATCATCTTCTTATTAGACTTTAAGGCATCCGTACCTATCACTATTAAGGGAGTTTAAGGCTTTATATCTTGTTATTTGAGTTTTTTTGTAGGCTAAGAGATTTACTGATATCTATTTCTTTGCTGTCCGTTTAATATAGGACATAAGGATTAATGCCCTATTTGATTTGCTCATCACCTATAGTGGACAAGGTTTAGAGTTACTAAGGAGTTGCCTGTTAGTGAATTATCCTCACATGGGCTTAAAATAAGCATTGAGCCTGATTTTTCACTCTCTCGGTTTTTTTTTTTTTTATAAAATTAAGTCTTCTCTAAACTGATCAGTATTAAATCTTATCCATTTAATATTGATCCTCAACTCCAACTTGAAAAAATTTGGAGTTGCCACTCAATAGGAATCAGGAAAAGGGGTTAAGTTATAACAAATTAGGTGGATTGGTTATAACTTAGCTACCGGTCTATCGATTAAAAAACTAAGTTATAAATACGGTTTTTTTGAAAATTAGAGATTTAGATCCGTGGGCTAATTTATTAAACCCTAAACGGGTACCACTTTTAACTTTCTGAATTTAACTTCTCTTTTCAAATATACCCTTTTTAATTTCTAAAAACATTTAATTATGATATATACGACTAAATTGATTAATTTACATAAATATCTAGAAATGGAAAAAATAAAACTTTCCATATTTTAAGTTGCTCGTACTTATGTATGGGTACCTACGTATCCACTATTCGAGATCAAACGTACGTAGTTCTTTTAATGAAAATATAGTGGGTTAATTGATTTTAAGTTTAGAAAAATTGCCGGGTTTGCGTTTTTACCGATTTTGAGTTGATTTGAGAAAAGATTATAAGGGGTCTTAAGTTGGATTTTATTTTTGAAAATTTTAAATAATTCTAATTTGAAAAATGATTGATTTATTTTCATTTATTTTTAGAAAACTCAATTTTTCTAAGTGTCAAAACGATTTTTTTTTACTAACCTATTTATTTATTTATATTATTTATTTATACTTATTCTATTTATTTCTATGAATAAATAGACTACTTCTTTTCTCTTTTTTTTCCCCTCTTTTTGTTTTTCTTCTCTTTCTTTTTCATTCTTTTTTCTTTTTCTCACTTATGACATTTACAAATAAACAAATGAATAAAATTAAAAAGAAAAAGAAAAAGAAAAAGGTCGGCTTAGAGTTGGCTGGCTTTGGCTCGGTGGGCTCACTTCGGCTTGGTTGGCTTGGAGTCGGCTCACTTTGGCTTGTGTCGGCTTACTTTGGTTTAGATCGGCTCACTTCAGCTTGGTTGGCTTGGAATCGGCTCACTTCAGATTGTGAAATTTGATGGTGGTGGTTTTCGTCAAAAAACATCGTAAGGGATGCTATACTAGAGAGAGGGAAATTCGATCTTTGTTTTTCTAAAGTTTTTCGAAGTTTTCATTGTGTTTGTAAAATGAAGAGTAAATCCCTATTTATAGGTGTCATAGTCGAGTTAAGGATGAAAAAAATTAAATACAATATAATTTTCTTTTAATTTTGGATTGGACAAATTTGGACAATATGTGATGCCAAATACATAGCTGCGCATGTATGAATGTGTCGGAGCATGTCTACCATACTTAGAAGTGAGTTGACAAATAATATGGCGATGACGTGGCGTGTGACGTGACAATAAAGTGAGAGAAGAAAATAAAAGATACATTTTGCACTTACTATGGATTGAACCTAGGATCTCTAAGTCATATGCAATATCAAGTTCAAGTATTTATCCAATTAAGCTATTGGTTTTTCTTTATTCATAATTACATATATGGATTAGGTCAGCTTGAGCTAAATTCAAATCTAAGCATAGGCTTAATAGCTTTTTATTCAAGACTATTGAATTAAAGTTATATTTTATTTAAACAACCTGAAAATTTATTATTTTCTAAATTCTCTATTTTATTTTGTGACTTTTCAAATTTCTTACTTTTTTTTGTATTTTTTCTAAATTTCTTATTTTTTTTGTGCCTTTTCTTATTTTCTTATTTTTTTCTAAGTTTTCCTAGAACTCCTATTTTTCTAAATTAGGTATCTACAATAAGGAATTTAATAGAATTGGTTTTCTGTTTTCTAAGTCGTTCAAGTTTAGCAGATTGCTAACAGTTGTAGGGAGGAAATTGTTTCACGTGGAATTGTTGTGAGGTTGTGTATACAATAGAAATCAACGACACCTTGCCTACCGTTTTTCACTTCACATTCGTACACTCAAAGAGATGGTGCACACACTTACACGACCATGCCAAACAGCACAGCACTTAATGGCTTGGCACTACAGTGAGCACTGGACCAACAACACGATACTATTCAACACTTCTTGACACATATCTTACACACTTGGGCATGCAATTTGTATGGCTCTTCACTGTTTTGCTATAAAGAACACAACTCGTACACAGCCATGGGGTGAGCTCGGTACTCACTGAATTGCTCAGCATAGATTGGAGCTCGACGTAAATCGAAGCTTGACTCGAAGTGTTCGGAGCCTTTTCCATGTTCAGAGTTTTACGAATTGTTCGATAACATGACGTCAGCACAGCTTGGCCTCTTGCATAATAGGAGCTTGAATGCACACACTTCGATTAAATAACTATAGTAGCACATACACTCAAAATAACTTAACTCGGCTCTTAGTTCAATTCAACAGAGCACTAGCACTTGTATGGAAGCTCGGTTGCATTTCGCTAATTGGTCTTGGTTGTTGCATCTTGAGTGCTTGGCTTGCTTCATCTTTACAGCAAAGAGCTTAGAGTTCTTGCAAGAAAGGAACTTGGATTAAATCAGAATTCAACTCCCTTGCTTAGAGGAGTTCAGCGAAGCTCCACAAAGCTTGAATGTAGTGTAAAATAATTCAAATTGAAGTGTTGAGTGTGTAGCTCCATGAGAAGTAAGTTGATAAAGCGTGGATGTTATCTGGAATGTCATAGCTGCTATCATTGCATATTTTAGGAAGCCTTAAGAGTAATGGAGCACGTCAAGTAAATGGATTAAGCTCAAAATTCCTTTAAATAAGTTTGGTTGAGCTTTTTGTACATTTCAGCTTGGAGATGGACAATTGCTCGAACAAGGATGCTTAGAAGCCCAGTGGAGTATGGTTCAGGATATGAAGATTAGAATTCTCCAACGAGAGCTCGGAGTGTCACTGTATAAAACCACTAACACCTAAAGTTAAAAGATTTTGTGCCTTTAATGGTTAGAATTGACATCATTGATAGCCCATCCTCAAAGCCTCTCCTTCCGTGCTAGTCTAATTATTAGATTTATACTATAGGTCTATGAAGAGTTATCCCCTAAAGAATGATGCATAGTAGCTACAATTAATCCATGTCCTCTCACATACTCAACTTTGGTAAACTAATCAATTCAATTAGTGCATAAGGAGCTTGGGCATGGAGCTGTAGGTCGGCTAGAAATTAGCTTGAAGAGAAATTTAGAACGCAAGTGGAGAGGCTCAACAAGTTGAAAATTGAACGACTTGTGAAGTCCTTAGCACAAAACCGATAGCTCAGTTATCAGACTTAACTCAATTAGTCATGAGTTAGAATTTAACTCCATCACTTAGTCCTCTTCGAGAAATGCTCGGCATTTGAAGAATTATCGGCCTTTTTGTACAAAGAAGTAGGGCACCTCATTATTTACAATATCTGCATAGGAAGATATAGAACACCCTTTGCAATCTCCGTGTTTATTATTGAGTAACTCGACATTCATAGCTTTAGAGTTCAAGTCGGCACTTAAGTAAAGATTCTTGGCACATTACCCACATGCAATAGTTTGCTCGACCATTGGACAAGTTTTAATCCACTTGACTTCGGCATCCTCAGACAATGCTTGTACTTTATGAACTAATGACAATAGCTTGGTCATATAATTTAGATCCTTGACCTTTTATCATTAGTGTTTAGAATTGCTTTAAAGACAAGCTAGGTAGTTGCGAAGATGCTCGATTAAGTATTGCTTTGCCGGAGTCATAGTTCGGCCATAGACTTTTCCTTTCTTACGCCAATGGGAGCCATTTTGTGTTAAACACTTGGAGACGACAACTCAAAAACTTGCCTAGTATCACCTCCCATGCTCAACTCGTATAGTTGAAGAAAAATAAATAGTACGTGAAGTTACAATTACTAACTTGGTAACGACGATTACGAACCATAGGAAGATGAAGTTGTAGTTACTTAAGCAAGCAAACTTGCATGAGGGAGACTATTACAAGTCAGATGGTAGATGAAATTGCGGTGGCTAAGCTCTTGAGAAAGGAAACCGACATGGGCCTTTTCAATTTTCACATTGCATATCTTTTCAATATGTAACATCGTAGCAATTAATCAAGGTGGTTGTTAACTTCCTAGCTACAAGTACGTGTCAATAAATAAATAATTGCACACTTACGTAAGCTGATGACTCCAATTAACATCTAGGATCATAGGAATATGATAAGGAGAAACACAGATGTGGAAGAACATCTCGCTAGTCGATTTCCAAATAACATTGGGAATTGTAGTAATAAATTACACGATTTCACAGACGGTGCCAATTTTTAATTGTTGATTTTTTTTCTAATATGCAAGTACCTACAAGACAAAAAACAGCCATAGAGGGTGCTTTGATGTGGCCAATCTGATGCTTAATTCTATCCTCTTATCATGGAAGTAGAGTTGTAGAGCTATGAGAAAAAGTGCGAGAATGAAAAAGAGGATCTCCTTACCCAGTGGTCTTCTTTAGTATTTATAGTGGGTAAGTAGAAGTTATGCCTAAATTGGATTATTAGGTCAGGCTTAAGTACTAGGCCAGCTAATATAAAACCCATATAATAGTTATAAAAAAGCCTTGTCAACAGCCGGTATGCTATGTAAGTATAATTATTAGAATTGGATATTACATTAGTCAAATTATTTAGGTGATCAAGCAACAAGTCAATACCATAGTAGAATAATATAAAGCCAAGCCACAAAGATTATCAAACAGCATTATTATGCCCACATTCATTGAAGATGCAAATAGAACCAATCTACAATCACAAGCAATATAATGATTTACTACTGCTTGTAAACACATTAAGAACTATTGTGAGGCAGGCCATTTACCTATTTGTAAGTTACTAAAATTCTTCAAATAGCAATTGTTACATCCTTAAAAAAGAGTTATTCACTAGTTACATTTGCTATACCTAGAAAAGGTCACTTTGATGTATAACCAAATGATTTTTTTCTTCTTTAATTCATTAAAAAAAATGTTTAATGAATGTCTATAAAGTGATTTATTTGGCTTTTATAGGAAAAAGAATAGGTTTATTATTGTGCATAGTAACGTATATATTTTGAGATGTTGGAACAAAAATTAAGAGATCATTAAGCGTGATAATATAGGATTAATTGATATGAATACAATAACTTTTATATATTCTAATATAAAGTTAATAGAGAACTTAAAAAACATATAATGTATATAAATAATAATTATTCTAAAGAAAGCATACATTATATATTTATAGTATAATTTAAAATCTGGTAGAATCGTGACTTAAATAGTAAGAAAATTGGGAGATAATTTGGAAAATGTCATGGATGGAATCAAAAGGTCACATTATGTATAGGAAAGCATGGGAAAATTTTTGAGGAATTTAGGAAGTCAATAAATAGGGTTTTGCAATATTTCTTTAAAACTAGTATATTATAGAAAAATAGGTAGAAATTTACAAAAGTTATAAAAAATACTAAACATGCTAAATTAATTCTAAGAAAATTTGTATAAGTATGTAAATGAAGAACTTATAGGAAAAAGGACATTTTAAAAGGATGGAAGTTGAATGTGTCAAAATTTCCACACTACAAACCACCAAATCCATACAACCCACCACTTCCGGCCACCCTCTTCCACCACTTACTTGTTGAGCCACCTAAGGAGCATCCCAACAGAGTGTGTGTCTATTCTTCTTAATTTTAGAAGCTAAAAACATTGTATGGAAAATTTTGAAGTGAGGGGTGGCATTTATAGGGGGATTTAGGTTGCTTTTTAATTTTTTATTATTTTTTCTAAAGTCCAAAAGTTCCTAAAATCTTACTACGTGTTATTGCATGCCTAATAGGTGTAAGGTAAAATTTTCACTAATTTTGGACACTTAGATATATTTTTGGTAAATTATTCATTAAGTTATCTTCTTTTTATATTTTTTGAAAATTTGTAGATTTTTTTCTCAAACATGTTTCTTCACTTGTTAGATATTTAAGAGTATTTTAGAATATTCTTGACACTTGTTAGAATGGTTTGGGTAATTTTTGGCATTTTAGGGTATTTTATGGGGCATTTTTTCATATTTTGATACTACACCTATTATTTTAATATTTTCCTTATATTTTCAAAGTATACTCTTATAATAGGTTATGATGATGTTTTCCATACAATAGACATTATGTTTCTTATATTTGCTTCGTTATTTGCATTAACCAAGTTTCTATTTACTATTTACTAATTCATCGTTTACTATTTACTATTTATAGCTAAGGGTAAATTAATCTTTTTATTTGTTAGTTTTTCCATAAATTTTCTTAATTATTATTTCTATATAACCTTATATTTCTAAGCTTTAATTTTGATTGTACCTTCAACTCTCATTTTTAAATCATGACATCTTATTACTACTTTCTAATAAGATAATAAAGTGGTTATCATACTCTACCCCCCTTAAATTAAGTTTTGTCCTCAAAACAGGTTGATTATATCCAATAATTAAGAGAAGTAATAAGGTTATTTGAGTTACTAACCTTTATTAGAATAGGTAGGGATACTTTTCTTGCATTGTAACCTTTGGCTCCTAAGTAAGTGTCTCGTTAACATTCTTCTATTGTACAAAAACATAGTCCAAATCCCCATTTCGTAGTTTCTGAATTTGAGACTCTAAGATGCAAACTAGCTTTTCTTCATGTATATAATTACTCTTAAGTTCAATTGGTTCTAGTTTGACAATTTTATTTGGATCATTGGTATACTTTCAAGGAAGTAATACATGGGTTATGTCGTGGTGATTAGATAGATTGGGAGGTAATGCCAACTTGTAACTTCACCAATTTACTCTAATATCTCAAAAGGACCAATATATCGTGGGTTAAGTTTCCCTTTTGTCCCTAATCGATGAATACCTTTAAATAGAGTGAGTTTTACATAAACACTATCTCTAACTATGAAGTGCAAGGGTCTCCTTTTAAGATTAGCCTAACTTTTGTATTGATCTTGTGATTCTTTCATCTGTTGTCAAATTACTTATACTTTTTCATTCATTTAATGAATCATATTAGGCCCTATGGTCATTTGTTCTTCCCACTCCTAGAAAATGGGTGAGCGACATTTCCGCCCATATAGAGCATGATAAGGAGCCATTTGTATAGTCAATTGATAACTATTATTGTATGCAAATTTGGCTAATGGCAAGTGAGTATCTTCGTTACTAGAGAAGTCCATAGTATAAGCTTATAGCATATCTTCTAAAATTTGTATAACTCTTTTAGATTGTCATTACTCTAACGAGGATATGCAGAGCTAAAGCTAAGTTTAGTTCTCAAAGCTAGATGCAAACTTTTCCAAAATCAAGAAGTAAATCTAGTATCTTGATTTGATAAGATATTGAGGGGCACCTCATGTAATTTTATTATTTCTTGAATATAAATTCTGGCTAATTTATCAACGACATAGCCCATACATAATAGAAGGAAATGGGCTCTTTTGGTTAATTTATCTACTCTTACCTAAATGGAATTGTGACCCTCTTTGGTTTTGGTTAAAGCGGAGATGAAATCCACAGTAATGTGGTCCCACTTCCATTGAGGAATTGGTAGAGGTTGTAATAAGCCACTAAGATGTTGATGTTTAGCTTTGATTCGTTGACAAGTTGTACAATGAGCTACAAATTCAATAATATCACTTTTCATTCCCAGCTACTAAAATGTGGTTTTTAAGTCTAGATACTTTTTATTTCCTCTAGGATTATAGTGTATCTTACATAGTAAGCTTTTACTAAGATTTTTTTTTCTTAGATTTGAATCCTTCAAGATATAAATTCTTTGATGGTATTTGAGAAGACCTTATTGGTACATGCTAAAATCTTCCAATTTTTCGAGAGCTATACTTTTAATAATTCTTTGATATTGCAAATCGTTTTCTTGTTTTTGTCTTATTTCCTCTAATTGGTTGGTTATTTTTCCAAAACCATTAACTTAGCTTAGGCCGTTGCAAGAATTACTTCTAACTATATTTGTTCGAATTTATGAATTAACTCATGCTATATGGAAAATCAAATGGCTATTTGGCTATAACTTTTCCTGCTGAGAGCATTTGCCACAACATCAACTTTTCTTAGATGGTAGTTAATACTTAAATCATAATCTTTGATTAGTTCCAACCATCTTCTCTACCTTAAATTGAACTCTTTTTGCAAAAAGATGTACTTAAAACTTTTATGATTAGTATAAATATTAGAGTGTTGTCCATAGAGATAATGCCTCCAAATTTTTTAAAGTAAACACCATAATAGCTAGTTATAGATCATGAGTAGGATAATTTTGCTCATGAGGTTTAAGTTGTCATGAGACATATGCAACTACTTGGTCATCTTGCATCAGTACATGTCCCACCAAATGCGATGCATCATTGTATATATAGAAATGTTTGTTAGGATCGAGAAGAGTTAATATAGTAGCCGAAGTGAGTCTTTTCTTGAGTTCTTGAAAATTGTCTTCACAATTCTTATCCCATTTGAATTTAACTCCTGTTTAGGTTAATCTTGTTAGGGGTTTATCAATTTTGGAGAAATCCTTGACAAACCTTCGATAATACCCAGCCATACTTAAGAAACTTCTAATCTCCATTACTGTTTTAAGTCTTTTCCATTCTAATATGGCTTTAATCTTTACTGGGTCTATCGACATCCTTTCCTTAGAAATGATATGTCCTAAGAGCATTATCTTATCAAACCAGAACTCATATTTAAGTAATTTTCCATATAGCTTATGAGTATGGAGCTCCTAAAGAGCTATGCATAAATGTTCAACATGTGCCTACTTATTTAGGGAGTATACTAGAATGTCATCAATGCAAACTACTACAAACTTATCTAAGTAAGGTTAATATATCTTATTCATTAAGTTCCTAAAAGTAGCAGGAGCATTGGTCAATCCGAATGGCATGACAACAAATTCATAATGTCTATATTTTGTGTAAAAGGCCGTCCTAGAAACATCTTCAAGTTTTATCCTTAATTGATGGTAACTAGATTTTAGATCAACCCTCAAAAAGATTGTTTCTCCTTAAAGTTGATAAAAAAGATCTTTAACCCTTGGTAAAGGATATTTATTTTTAACTATCACTTTGTTCAACTCCCAATAATCTATACATAACTTTAGGGTTCTATCTTTGTTTTTAGCAAATAATGTTAGAGCTCCCCATGGTGGCATACTTAGCCGGATAAATCCTTTGTTGAATAAATCTTTTAGCTATACTTTCAATTGTTTAAGTTCTGTTGGAGCCATTCGATAAGGTGCTTTTGAGATAGGTTTTGTGTTAGGTATGAGGTCGATAGTAAAATTGACTTATCTATGAGGAGGAAGTCCTAATAGATCTGTAAGGAAAACATTTAGAAATTCGTTTACAACTACAATTATCACGACTCAACAGTATCGTTGTTGTGGTGGGTCGTCGTGTACCGTATAAAGGTCTATTATCAACCCCCTTGCTGATCATAGGCCTTTCATACGACACACAAGGCTCTTTCCACTATATGTTATCACTAGGCCCATAGACAAGTAATATAGAGCGAGTTAACTAAAATTACTTCTATGATATAAATTAGCTAATTGTGTGGGCTTGTGAGACTCACACTAAAAAAATATTACAATGAATGCAGTTCATAAAGGAACTGCATTAGAGATTTTAATCTATGTTATGTACAAAAATATAAAAGTAATTAGATATCTATAAATCTATTACAAAATGTCCTCTTCACTCTTTGAATGCTCTAACCAATCCCTACATGAGACTTACTACAGGCATGCCTCGGCTCGGATTAGAGAAGAGGTTTTCCTACAACAACAAAAATCTATAGGGGTGTAAGAGATAAATACCCTCGTCAGTACCATATGGCAAAAATTTATTAGATGCATAATCATATGAATGTATGAACAATCAGCATACCAAACAACGCATGCAGTGACCTAGGAACTGCATATAACTCAAAATTACGCCTCCTGTAATCAGAGTTTAGAGATAATTAACCGACCCAAACCAAAATCCGGGTTCTAGACCTTAGGTTTAATTCCATTTACACTATTGTGCTTAAGCTAAAACAAAACTATATATATATATATGTATGTATATACTTCCTTTAACAAATCATATTTTTAAAATTCCAAGTCTAGTAGTGTGGTGGCCTCCACAATCTATAAAAACACGCCCTAAGCAGAAGCCACAAGACTCAGCCCCTCGCTGACGATTGGCATCTCCCAGTGCCTAGTAAGCCCATCAGTTTAGGATAGAGAGTCAATATATAGGATGGCATAGCTAGTGCCCAATCCTGTAGAAGATATGTCCTCTTGTGAGTCCCTTCCCATCTTCTACGTAAAGCGACAGTTGGTGTTATCCGTATGCAATATGGGGAATGCATGATTCATTTTGATTTCTTAATCGTATAAGTGATTAACTCGATTTTTAAAGTGATCAGACAATTTCATTCCATACCATTCACATGTATATATTAGTACAAATAATTCCCATTATTATATATAATTATCAAGTCATTGCGTTCATCCATAAATTCATACACATGTATTTCCCATATCTCACAAGCATCCAAATTTATATATATAAGTTTAGGTGCATCTATACTACAAGCAAAATCAAGTAAAGAGTCATCGGGAATTTACTCACTTTGCCATGCGGATCAATCAAAGTAATTCGGAGGCAAGTTGTCTCCGTACATGGTGTCCCCTGGTCATTGAAATAATATTTATAAGGGATTGAAATAAACTTAGGAAACTAATTTAAATTTCCTTAAGTTATACTTTTGACTAGTTTTTGTAACTTTTCTCGGTTTTTACTTAAAAGTTCAATCGTGTATAACTTTTTCGTTTTAAATCCGATTTTTATGACCTTATAGTCAATCTTCATTGTTTTTGAGTGTGCTTTAACGTGGTGAGGTTATATTTTCAAATTGAGGCATGCAAATCTATCCATGGGTCAGAGCAGTAGCAATCCTCATGTTTTGGAGTGCTTTTAGGCCTTGTTTGGTAAATAAGCTTTTTGGTAACTTAAGAAATCCTTTGGGCTTGGTCTTAAGATTTTATCCTAGGCTCAAAATACTCCTTGAGATCAGATTTACAACTTTGATTTTTACTCCTAAGGCTAATAACCACTTCATGAGCTCTTTAGTGGGCTTAAGTTGTTAAATAGGCTTGTTTTTGGTTCAAACTAAAGTTAGTGACTTTGTTGGGCTTATGGAGTCTTAGGTGGATTTCTTATGGGCTTCAAAATAACCTCTCTTAATGTTTTAAAGTGCTGATCAGAATTTTATTGAAGGCTCAATTTAGAGTTCTAGGCTTGTTTTGAGAGTTTTAGGCTTAGTTTTGAGTTTTAGGCTTTGTATACTTATTATACTTGCTTTAGTTGATCTTTTCACTTTGTTCACTTACTTTTATCGTATTTTTAAGTGTCTTTTATCCATGTTCCAGATCTGGTCGTGATGATTCCAAGGGGTTCTCACTAGGTTTTTCAACTTGTTTCATCATTTCCTTAAGTTTAGTTGTTAGATCATGTACTTAAACTACTTGTATCCAAATCTTAACTTAACTTTTCTTCCGTAAGATGATTCTTTAACTCATGCTTCATACAAAGAAATAGAAGATCTTACACTTATTACAACTTCCATATCATAGCTCATATAATACAAAGTTGGTTTCTTCATAAAACTTCATGTAATGAATTTTTCCTAAACTTAAGTCTAGATTTGAGCATATTTAATTTAATGGAAATAAAATCAACATTCAAAGGACTTTTGAATCCTCACGTCCAGCATGCTCATCTTCCATTCAAGTTCTTGTTTCAAGATTTTCTTAACTTAAAATCTTCCATTCAAAGTGTTAAACAAGTATCTTTACAAAACACCAACTTTACATGCTCATGTTTCAACTTCATGTAAGGATTTCATGAGTTTGTTTCTTAGAATGGTCTTTGGTGTTATAACAACTTAAATCATACTTATATCTTCAAGAAATCGAAGTCTCCTAACATAAACACTAACCTACTAACTACAAGAAATACTTACTCGTCCTTAAAGCAAAATACGGTGGTTGTGCACAAAGGTTCCACTTAAGCTCTTAACTTTGCTTTCTCTTTTTGCAACCTTTTGGAAACTCAAGTTGTTTGATCCTTTGGAATGGGGTTTATGGAAGGTTCTAATGGTTCTAATGGTTCTAAAAGAGCTTAGATGTTGGAAGAAAATGACACAAGAAAAGGAGAAGGAAATGCTGTAAGTGAAGTTTGGAAAAATGGTGGCAAAGTTGATTTTGTGGGGTAAGGTTGTTTCTCCTTTTATGTTTGTTTCAAATGAGAGAAAGAAGAAGTGAAAATGAAATTGAAAGTGAGAGAAATAATGAGAAGAGTGGCTGGTTGGGGAATGAGAGAAATGAGTGTTTAAAATGTCTTGAAAGTGTTGTCTTGTAGCTTACACAAAGTCAGCAATTGCAACTATTGATGATGTAAGCATTAAGGAGTGAATAGTAGTGTGTAAGAGAAAGTAATTGATGGTTGAAAGACAAGAGTATGGCTCCCCTTTTCTCTTTGTTCAAATCTGCCATTTAGTGTTATTTGGGGTCATGGAATAGTCTTGTCTTATTTAATGAAGTTAAGCATGTGAAATCTTGTGAAAAATTGTCCATATGTAGTATAAGTGAAGAGCTGATAAGGAAAATGTCTTATTACTAGATTTTGATAAGTTATCAATTGATAAATGATTCCAACTCTCAATTGATAAGTCATCTAAGGTGATTGGTTAGTCTACTTATTGATGTGTAAGGCTTAGACATGAAGATAAGGGCATGGTTTTATAAAAAAATTGTTTTAGGGTTTTCATCTTGCATTGTTTTGTAACTTATGATTTAATTTTTATAAACTTGTGAAATTTTATAAAGTTGAATGAAATTATTCAAATTAAATTATCGATTAATTACTTAGGGTTAAAATTCCTTAATGGTTTTAGGGTTTAGGGTTTTAAGTGACTTTAGAGCTCGCAGTTCTTCAAGGTCAGGTCTTATCGATAATTGGCTTTTGAATTAGAAAAATTTAATTTGTTTCTAAATGTAAACTTAAGTTTTTAGTTTAGTTGATCCTTGGGAACGTTCGAAAAGTACTTTTAATCAAATTGTAAACCCCTAAAATTTTTTATCTAGCTTTTAAAATAGACTCGTGTATGTTAGGTAATTTAGGAGTTAACAAGGTTAATGAAAGGGAAAACCCTAAAAGAATTAATCAATCGAGTAAGAAACTTTTCTACCCTAAATGTATCTAAATGTTAAAGATTTCATTCAAAAGTGATAAAAACCCTAAAATGATAACCTTAAAGACATAGTGCACGAATTCATCATGATATACCTTAAAACCCTAAATTGGTAATATAATCCTCGTATTTTGCCAAATCATTAGTAAAAGGTTAGAGACGACTTTCATTCATGCATATAGGTTTTGAATCCTCAAGTAGTCAATTAGAAACTAAGATAATGAATCATAGATTACATTTATCTCTTAAGTATATGATTAAGATAGTATTACATGGAGTTAGAGGTATAGTTGAAGATTAGGCTAAATGTAGTGAACCTTAATACCCTAAATGATAGTTTTCATCTTAATTACACTAAGTAGTTTACCAAATGATGTTTATAGTTATAAATACTTGAAGTAAGACCTCATCATCTATTTTTACTAATCAATTCACTAAATTTCTTATTTCCCTTCATTTCCTTAATCTTTCTCCAAATTTTTCCTAATTAGTTCATTATGTACACAAAAGGGTCTTTATTTTTTTGAAAGTTGACCAAGTCAACACATGTTGACCAAAGTCAACAATTTGAAAAGTCAACAAAAGTGTTTTTTTTTTATTTGAAGAAAATATCTTCTTCTCATGATTTCCTTTCTTTTCTTTTCCTTTAGCATTTCTTTTTCCTTCTCCTCTTAAATTGCCGTCCACTTCTTTCCTACTAGACCCCACTTTCTTCTTCATTCCAAAAACAAAACAAAACAAAAAGAAACAAAGTAAAATCCCCTCCTTCATTGCCGTGAGCTTCCATCTTCCATTTCACCTTCAATACCTTCCTTTTTGTCTCCTTAATTCCAATACAGACTAAGGTGTGTAATTAAGTTACTTTATGTTGCTTTATATTATTCATTAGTTAGGTAATTAGGTAGATTAGATAAGTAGACATGTGTTATGTGTGATCTTGAAGAAGAGGGGACAAAGTTCCCATCTTTAAGTGTAGAGATTTAGGAATCATGAAGAAGAAGAAGAAAGGAAAACATACACATGTGCTCATAAGAATGTGTACATAAAGTAATCCTAAAAGAAGAGAAGCATGAGAATCTTTGTACATGGGTATTTACCATGTACATAACCTAAATTAAAACAAAACCTAACCAAACATACTTATACAACACTAAGTACACATTAAAAAACACAAAAGAATAGAATTAGAAAGCTTTTCTTAAGAGAAAAATTAGGCATACGAAATTTTGTACAAAAATATGTATCTAACTGTATAGGTATATGAGTATGTATACACGTATAAATACGGTATAAGTCTAAGTAGATGTATAAGTATATATATGTATAAGGTATATGTACATAAGCATAAGGAGAGAAGTGAAATGTACATAAGACATGTACATATGACATAAGCATGAGGTGAGGCTTATGTAATCAAATTATGAAGTAAGGGATGAGGTAAGTATATGATGACATAAGCCATGACATAAGCAAGTGATGACATAAGCAATGACCTAAGCAAATAATGATGTAAGTGATGATATATGCATAGATTATAAACTAAGAAAAGAAGAAGAGTGTATCATAATTAGGATCCTACATTAGTAAACCCTAATACACTTTCTAAATTGGATCATACTTAATTAAGTACATGAATTAGTAATAGCAAAGTAAAATCTGCTAAGTATAAGGATTTAAGGGTTAACTAACTCATTAAGTATAAACAAAAGATATAAATATAAGTAATAAGAGCAATTAAGTTTTCATAGTTAAAATTTCTCTAAATTTAGCCCATATTGTAAAACACGGGTCTTAACATCCAAAACGAACATCACTGTATGAACATGCGTCCGAAAACGATGAAAAACGACTATAAATTTGTCAATATTGAAAATAGAATGAAAAGTTACATATGATTAGCAATTAGGTTTAATTGAATAAAGGCTGATAGTAATCTAAGTAGAATTAGGTAGATAGATATCCAGAACCATTAGTTGAGACAACTACTTATTATCCCTATTATCTTGTAATGATCAGGTGATCCCGATGAGGGTGAGGATCTCCTGATCGGTTATTATGACTAGAGCGAGTTGTCATAGTCAAGTGAGTACTCCCGATGAATATATACTTGTTTGTGCTTGTAGTCAATGCACTTAAATTGAATATCAATAACTTGATGCATGGGGTTTCGAGATATGCGTATGCTTGATATTGATTGATTGTTGTAAGAAATATTGTTAAATATGATAATTGATGATTTGATGGTATGATTGATTTTTATATGATTTGGATGGTTTGCTGATATTGATTGATCGCCTCATAATTTGACCTAATTATATTTGGCTTATCTTAAATTAAAAGGGTCATGCATTATCCATGCATTGCACTTACTTATTCCGGCCGTCACTTCTTGTGGAGATAAAGAGAGGCCTTGTGGGGGTTGTTTATATATACTAATGTGTTTCTATATGGTGCACTCGTACAACATGACCTTACCTGAACCTACAAGCTTACTAGGCGATGGAGATACCAACCGTATGGCTGAGGGTCGAGTCTAGAGATCTCTGCTATAGGGTATGAGTGTGTATTGTGGGGGCCACCTCATCGTTAGGCCTGAGACTTTGTGAACTACTGGATTTTTAGAAATGGAAATATATTTTTGTGCAATACGGAATTCAAAGTTATGGGTAAAAACCCATGTGCTAGAGCCCGATCGTGATTGGAGCCAATGAATCTCCAACCCTTATCTTGGAGGGTATTAAAATCCGATATTATATGCAGTACTGATCAACTGCATATATTGTTTGGCATTCTGTGTATGCATGCATTCATATGGTTGTAATAATTTTTTTGATAACTTATTTGCCAGTATGGTATGAGGGATAGCTCACTAAGCTCTTGTTGCTTATTCCCCAATAGCCTTTCTTTTGCAGGTTTACATACGATGGGATTGGGATAAGTCTCGAGTGTTGAGTGCGAGATGAAGATATGTACATTAGTGTTAGAATTAGTTGAGACATTTATAGGTGATACATAAACACTTTGTGTAGAAAACATTCACATGTTAGAATTTAATATAATTTAATTCTTCTTGCAGTTTTATAATGTTGGCATATCTTGTTCTATTATTTGGTTGGGGATACCGATTCTCTACGGGTCTGAGGAACTGTGGGATATCGGACATCCATAGCTATTTATAATTATATATTATGTCACGTTACAATAAATTAATTACTTGAAAATCATTAATCTTAGTGATTTATTATTTAGAGTCTTGCAATCTTTGATTTACAAGACGGTTTTTATATCATGGGTGCACACATATTATGGAAATTTTAGGTAATCCTACTAGGCTCCCTATAGGGTCCTAACACAAACCTTAGACCCACTAAAAGTAGGGTTTACAACAATTTCCTCTATGCAGGAGGTCTTCTTCTCTTCGTCTAAGAAGGCTACTTAACATACATTCTAACTTTCTTTGATTTCATTTGCTCCTAAAACTGCCAAGTTAGGTGATAACTTTTTACGGCCTTCACCTTGAAATATAATCTTATTTGGACTAAGATGTAATTTCTTTTCTTAACAATCAATATTAACCTTGTATTTGGACAACTAATAGATTCCTAGTATAATATCATAACCTTTTAATGGAACTAGTATGAGATCAATTGGAAAATCAATTCAAGATATCTCTATTTTCCCTCATAGTTTGCACCTTATCTCTTATGGGTGTTCCTATTTTGAAGGTTGCATTCATCCTTTATGACTTAATGTAGTGTTATTACTAGAATCCTAAATGTAGAAATGAATGTGATGCTCTAATATTGAAAAGTGCATAAGCCAAATAATTTTCAACTAAAATGTAACATGTATTGGTATGTTTTATTCATATTAAAGATACTTCAAGTACATTACAAACTTTTGTAATGTTTATTACATACATATATATATATATATATATATATAAAATACTTAAGACCAATTACTGGCTATTAAATCCTTAAGCTCGGCTTTACTTATTTCATTATACTCTTCTTCTTCCATAACTTCCTCATTCCAATTTTCATCTTAGTCAATATCTTTGATCCTTCAATTGCAAATACCTAGTTGTAGAAGCTATGGTTTCTCAATTTTCTTCTCTTATTTTATGCAGTCTAGTTGTATGACCCTTCTTTTAGCATATATGACAGTGTAACTGCTACATTGGGGGACAATTCCTAGCTATGTGCTATTCATTTCCGCATAAATAACACTTTCCTTTTAATTATTCACATTCCTAGGGAGTATGTCCTCTTTCACATTTCTAACATTTCATAGTAGCATTACTACCAGACAAGCCTTTAGCGATCTTCTTACCCTTATCCATACATTCATGCCCAGATAATGGTCATTTGTAGGGGCTTCTTGAGTTACTTCCCTCTTGATTTCCTTTGCAACTCGATTGGGACAAGAGTTATAATCTATTGTTTTCAAGTTTCCGAGCCTTGTCTACAATATCTACAAAAGTAGGAAGGTCGTAATCCTTAAGCTTACACTGTATTACTCGGTCAAAGCCTAAGATGAAAAGAGTCCATGTAAGATTGTCATTATCTCTAAAAGAGATAAGGGCATACTATAGATGTTGATTGAATTCAGTCTCATACTTAAAAATTTACATATTCCCTTTCTATAGTGTAAATAGGTCTCGAGATAACTTCAATTGTGTGCTTTGGGGCATAAATTATTTCTTAAATTCCTCCTAGAATCTTTCTTAAGTGATTAGACCTCTAAAAGATCTTGTTTTTGGGTCCTACCATAGCTAGGCTCATGAATGCAACATAAAAGTTGATAAGAATCAAGCTACTAAGCCTACTAAGCCTACTAAGCCTTTGACCCACAATTAAGCCTGAGGACTGAAAGGGTTAGCAAGGTGGATCCTCCTGCTCTAGCTGACTTTTGCTAAAGTCGAGTATCTCTTTGCTCAGTCACTTTGTATGTTGAGTCGAAAGACTACCCATCTCTTTAAAGTGTGCCAAATTATAAATTGCCAAGATAACAACCAAACCATTCATGATTACTCTGATGCCCAAGTTGACCAAATGCTCAATGTTACCTTTGCCAAGAGACCGAGAGAGAGAGTCCGAACTGATCCTTAGCTACTCCTACTCGAATAAGCAATCTTATTGTATATTTTTGTCTACATCCTCTAACGGCATCACTAATGTATCTTTGCCATTGTGTATAGGACTATGTGTAGAATCTACCATACTAATCATTGCTTTTCTTGAATATTCATTCTTATCCTCTTGTATTATTGTACATTACTTCTTTAAGACAATGCCCTTTTTATCTTTTCCCTTTTAAGCAAGTTGCCTTAACTTTTGGGTATAAATACCCCTTGTATTTGTAGTTATGAAGATTAAATTATCATCAATAAAATTAAATATTCTTCCTTTCGTAGTCACTGTTTTGCTTACTCTCATTTCACTCTTACCCTAACCCTTAAGTAAGGCTAGGTGGCAAATAACCTTACCGGACCAATTTGTACATCATATCGAGTTGCACTTCCTCGAAAGTTCCATTGGTATCATATCCCTTAGAGCTATTCATGGGTTTTGCTTACATTTCATTCACTTTTCCATTCTTTTGCACATTCCCCATCACCCCTTTTTCAAGCTTTTAATAAGCTTGGACCCATCCAGCGATTGGCTTTGTCTGTTTTTGGTTACGATTCGCATCATATTGGTATCAGAGTGGAGGTTTCGCTTAAGTTGTTGTAGATTGTTTTGAAGTTCTGTCTATACTTTGTTTTGTGTATATGGAACAGATCAAGTTACTGTGTTCGTTTGACTATTGAGTTTGCTGATAGTCAAATTTCTAGTTTATGCAAGTGTTTGCTGAAACACCTAATTGAAGAGTTGGAAACTAAGATCTATCAGACAAAATGATAGAACCAAGTGTTAACATTGGTGTTGGAGATGACAACAATGGTGTTGTCCACCATGGTCGACAGTCTTAAGGTACCCCTAAGAGCATTGACGAGAGACTTGATGAGGTAGCTAACCTCTTAGTTGATTTAACTCGAGTTGTACATACATTGGCTTATTGACCTACTGAAGCCATACATAACACCTCACATGCTGCCCGATTTGCAAGATGTCCGAACCCAGCTGATAAGTTCGAGGTAAGGAGTAGACAAATGAGTAAGGAGAAGGACTAACTTGGGAGACATGGGAAAAGAGGATGAGGAGGTGTATTATGAAGAAGAAGAGTAAGTTCGAGCACTCAGAGCATCAGACTATGTGAAGCTTCGAATTCTAAGCTTTAATGGCTTTAGAAGTACAGATGAATTCTTAGAGTAGGAGAGAAGGTGGAGCTTACGTTTGACTATTACCAATATGAGGATTACGAGAAAGTAAGAACTACTGCTGTTGAGTGCTTTAGATATGGCGCCATATGGTGAAAAAATTTCCATGCTATGAGGAGACGAAAATAATATAGAGAGATTAATACTTAGCTTGAGATGAAGAGAATACTCAGAAACAAATTTGTGCCGAATACTTATTTGTAAGACACTTTTACCTGGCTTCAGAAGTTGAGGCAAGGAGGCCAAACTATTGATGAATATGTTCAAGAATTTCAAATGCTTTATGATCTGCTATGAAGTAGAGGAACCACTAACACAAATAATCTCTAGGTTCCTTACTGGATTGAGAAGTGACATTTAAGACATTATGGAACTCCAATGATTTACCATAATGGATGAAGTCATTAGAATAGTCCAATGAGTGGAGAGGTAAAAAAGAAGTTGAGTACTAACTAGACTACCGACTAGCCAACCAAGATAAGGAAGTCACCGAGCTCAGTCAAGTATCGAGTTGATCTGAAGGGTAGATGTTTAAGGTGAGTAGAAGGGTGAACCTAACTGTAACGTGCTGACTTGAACATATGAGAAAAGGCAAGGATCTGGTAGGAAAACGAGCTAGATTAAGTGCTTTAAGTGCCAAAGGCTTAGACATATGGCTACTTAGTGCCTGAATCGAAGAACTATGGTCATCAAGGTAGATGTCCTAAAGTTAGAAGTGGAGAGTACTGATGAGGAACCTGAGGGGGAGAGCACTATCGAGAAAGAAGTTTCTTAAGAAAACGAACTCATTGAATAGGATGTGTTTGCTAAGGACTTGGATTAGTTGATCTTGGTTGTTTGACGCATAATGAACATGGAACCCTTACCCGAGGAGGACTAAAGAGATAATTTGTTTCATATCACTTATAAGGTAAATGATTAGGTGTATACCCTCATTGTAGATAGTAGTAGTTATACCAATGTGGCCTCAACAGAGCTAATCACACAATTGAAGTTGCCGACTATTGTACACCTAAGGCCATACAAGTTACACTAGTTAAGTGAGAAGGGAGCACTATATATCACTCGACAAGTACTACTACCAATCACTATTGAAAATTACTCTGACCAGATTTTTTGCGATGTACTGCCTATGTATGCTTCCTACATATTATTAGGTGAACCGTAGCTATTTGATAGAAGAGTTATCCATGATGGATACTAAAACATGCATATGTTTGAGAAGGATGGTAAAAAGATCATGATGAACCCGATGCTGTTGAGAGAAGTTAACAAATTACATGATAAACTTGCTCGTAGATTGAAGAAGACTCTAATGATGAGTAGGGTCGAGCTTTAAGAGGCCCTTAAAGTTGATGTGCCAACCTTCATGTTGGTTTGGGGACTATTAGAGTTAAAGAAGTAGGGTGAACTACCTTAGGAAGTAAAAGAGTTGCTAGATGAGTACGTCGATTTATTCCTAGAACAATTATCCGAAGGATTACCCCCATATCTAAGGCATAGAACATTGCATTAACTTAATACCCTATATTGCCCTGCCAAACAAGTCAGCCTATTGGATGAGCCTCGAACAAGCTTCTAAGCTTTAATGGCAAGTCAATGAATTACTGGAGAGAGGGTATGTTAGGGGAAGTCTCAAGCGTTGCGTTGTGTCGATACTTCTAGTGCTGGAAAAGGATCGGACTTGGCGAATGTGTGTTAGTAGCTAAGCTGTGAACAAGATTACGATTAAATATAGGTATCTTATCTTAAGGTTAGAAGATATGTTTGATGAATTGAGTGGAGCTAAAATCTTCAACAAGATTGGTCTAAGTCTGGCTATCATCAAATTCACATGAGGTCGGCAGATGAGTGGAAAACTACATTCAAAACTCGACATAGACTTTATGAGTGGATGGTCATGCCATTTGGCTTGTCGAATGCCCTAAGCACTTTCATGAGACTGATGAGCCATGTGTTGAGAGGTCTAATGGGGAAGTGTGTCATGGTGTATTTTGATGACATCCTAGTATATAGTATTAACATTTTGAGTCAATGTGAACATCTCCAAGCCATAATGAATATCCTCCATGCTTAGAGATTATTCAGCAACCTTAAGAAGTATTGTTTTTGCCAAGAGGAAGCAGTATTCTTAGGTTACATAATAAGTGGAAGAAGCTTATAAGTTGACAACGAGAAGATCTGAGCAATCGTCGAGTAGCCTACTCTTACAACTTGTGCTGATGTGAGAAGTTTACATGGACTGTGTAAACTCCTAAAATTATCAACCTAGTTTTTGTTATAGACTCGACTATGTTAGATAATTTAAGAGTCGACAAGGCTAATGAAAGTGAAAACCCTAAAAGAATTACTCAATCGCGTAAAGAATTTTTCTACCCTAAATGTTTCTAAATGCTAAAGATTTTATTCAAAAGTGATAGAAACCCTAAAAATGATTATTTTAAAGACACATGTGCACTAATCCAACATGATATACCCTAAAACCCTAATTGATAATATAATGCTTATCCTTTTGTCCAATTCACTAGTAAAGGGTTAGAGATGACCCTTATTCATACTTATATGCTTTGAATCCTTAGGTAATCCATTAGAAATTAAGATAATGAGTCATAGATTATATTCACTTCTTAAGTAAGTGATTAAGATAGTTTCACTTAGAGTTAGAGTAATAGTTGAAGATTAGGTTTATGTAGTGAACCTTAACACTTAAATTGGTACTTTTTGCATTTGTTATTCAAAGTAGTTTATCAAATGAGATATATAGGCTATAAAGACCTAAAGTAAGATCTCATTAACAATGTTTACAAATCAATTCATCAAATATCTCATTTCCCCTCATTTCCTTCATTTTTCCTCTAATTTCCCTTAATTACCACATTATGTGCACAAAATTAAACATACTTAAGGAATGTTGACTAAGGTAATGCATGTTGACCAAAGTCAAAGGGTTGACCAAGTCAACAAATGTTGACTAAAGTCAACATTTTGAAAAGTCAAAAGTCTTAAGAGATAAGGAAAATATCTTAGTTCTTAATGATGATTTTCTTTTCTTTTCCTTTTGATTTTTCTTTTCTCCTCTTTGCAATTGTTGCCGTCCACAATTTTCCATCTTGGCCCCACCATTTGGTTGTCTTCCATAATTGAAACAAAACAAAAGAAACAAAAACAAAACTCCCCATTTCATGCCGTGAACTCCCCCTTCACTTTCACTTTCATTCCTTTCCCTTTTGTCTCCTTAAACTTCAACAAAATAAAGGTATGTTCTTAAGTTGTTTTATGTTACTTTATGTTATTCATTAGTTAGTTAATTAAGTAGATTAGGTAAGTAGTTAGGTGTTTAGTGAAGTCTTGAAGAGAAGAAAACAAAGTCTCCATCTTTAAGTGTAGAAAGTGATGGATCATGAAGGAAATGGAAGAAATACATGTGTATGTACTCTTAGATGTGTATACATAAAGAAATACCAAAGGAATACAAGTATATGAACCTTTGTACATAAGTATGTATCATGTACATAACCTAATTTAAGACCATATCTAACTATATATACATATACTATACTAAATACATACATAGAAATGCAAAAGGATGAAAATTGAGAGGATTTTCTTAAGGGAAAATTTGGCATACGAAATTTTAGTATAAAAATACGTATTTAACCGTATAGGTATATGAGTAGAAATACATGTATAAATACGGTATAAGTATATGTAGATGTATAAGTATATGTATGTATAAGGTATATGTACATAAGTATAAGTATAAGGCATATGTACATAAGTATAAGTATAAGACATAAGTATAAAGTAAGAAATAAATGTACATAAGACATGTACATGTGACATAAGCATGATGTAATGCTTATGTAATCAAATGATGAGGTAGATGATGACATAAGCATATGAGGACATAAAGAAAAGATGACATAAGCATATGAAGGCATAAAGAAAAGATGATGTAAGCAATGACATAAACATAAGTTTAGAAAATGAGAAAAATAAGAAAATGTAGATAATTAGATACTAAAATTAGTAAATCTTAATACACTTTGTAAACTAGATTATACCTAAATCAGTACATGAATTAGTAATGATAAAGTAAATCCCTTAATTATAAGAATTTAAGGAATAAAGGTTATAAATATAAGTAATAGCAATACTTAAGTATTATAGCTAAAAATTTCTATAAAATTAGTTCATAATATAAAATAGGGGTCTTAACGTCCAAAACAAACATTACCGTATGAATATACGTTCGAAAACGATGAAAAACGACTATAAATTCATAAATATCAGAAATGAAACGAAAAAGTTATATACGATTGAAAATAAAGTCTAACCGGGTAAAAGTTGATAATAGTCTAAGTAGATTAGGTAATTAAATGTTTAGAAGTATTAGTTAAATTAGTTACTTACTAGTCTTATCAAATCGTAATGATCAGGTGACTCTGAGGAGCGTGAGGACCTCCCAATCGACTACTACGATTAGGGCAAATCACCATGGCCGAGTGAGTATTTACCCAATGATTCCATGCTTGTTTTGTGATTGTAGATAGTGGACTTAAATATTATTGTTAATTGATGATTGTGTGGGGTTTGGGAAACGCTTGTGTATGCCGGTATGTCTTGAGTTGTGAACTTATCTTAACTATTGATAATGCTATGGTTGTTGCATGGTAGTATAGAAAATGATTGTGTGCACAATTGGATGGTCATAGCATAATTTGAACCTAATTATACTCGGCCTATAAAAAGAAATTGAGACATGCATTAACATGCATAGCATGGATACTATTCCGGCCGTCACATCACACGGAGGTAAAGAGAGGCCATTCGGGGGTTGATATCATTTATTTATTTGGTTCTGTACGGTGCACTCGTACAAAATGACCTTACCCTGGCCCGCGGGAATACTAGGCGTTGGAGGCGCCAACCGCCTGGCTAAGGGTCGAGTCTAGAGGCCTCCGTTTAGGGGTGAGTGTGGACTGCGGGGGCCCACTCACAATTATACTAGAACTTGGGTTTTTTTGAAAATAAAAGAATTATTTGATATAAGTACGGAACGTGGGGTTCCGTAGTAAAGTAAGTTCTAGTATAATACCCGGATCTGATTGGTGCCGTGTATACTCCAACCCTGACTTCGGAGGGCGTTAAATCTGAGTTACGTATATGAACTAGTTAATTATACGTATTGTTTGGCATTCTGGTTGATCATTCATTCATATGCTTGAATATAATGTATTTATAACTTGCTTGTGGTGTGGCTGAGGGTTTTGCTCACTAAGCTTAGGCTTACACCCCTTTAGACTTTTGTTGCAGGATAGCCTGTTCGTAGAGACAGTACGAGGAATGCCGCAGGTTAGCTTGGGGACTTGGGCAAGAGCGAGCTGTTATGTGTACTGAGAGAACAGTTTATGTAGACTTCTACTCATGTACTTTTGTTTATCTTATTATTATAGACCTAGACATACTTAAACGCTGCGTAATGTAAGCTTTGTAACTTAAATTTTATATAAATATGTTTGTGTAATGATATCATGTGAGTTTGGATGTTCTTTGGAAACTAGTGGTTGTAGAGCCTTGTATATTGTGTGAAGAGTTCTTGATTGGAAGGGTAACCAATCAGGGGTTCTTTATACAGTATACGGCGTCTGCCACGACTAGGCCGTCCTCAGTTCGTGATAGACTGGCTTCTTTTGATAGAACATTCATCAGGAATTTCAGCACCCTCACTACACCACTTATTAAGTTAACAAAGAAAAACATTGACTTTCGATGAGGAGAAAAGGAGTAGAGAAGTTTTGCCGAGATAAAGGAATGGTTGACCTCCACCCCTATAATAGTTTTGTTACGAACTGAGGACGGCCTAGTCATAGCAGACGCCGTATACTGTACGAAGAACCCTTGATTGGTTACCTTTCCAATCAAGAACTCTTCACACAATATACAAGTTCTATCTGACTTCGAGAAAATATTTGAGCTGGAATGTGATATGCATTGGAATAGGCACTGTCTTAGTTTAGGAAAGCTAACCAATTACCTACCATAATGAGAAGCTCCAAGGTATCTCTAAAGCCAGACAAAGTTGTCAAAGGTATGGTAACATTATCTATTGCTAAGAGAATTTGTCATCTACACCGACCATGAGTCTTTAAGGTATCTCTGAAGCTAAACAAAGTTATTAAAGTAGTAGGCGAGGTGGGTTAAATTCCTTGAGGGGTTTAACTTTGTAATAAAATACAAACAAGGAAAGAACAACGTGGTTGCAGATGCTATTTAGAGAAGACATGTACTCTTGAATAAACTACAGACCGGATTGTATGGGTTTGCATTTAGACCTATATTTGTGCAATGTATCGATGGAAGGATAGTGGATGAGTATCATTTGGAAGATGGATGCTTGTTCTGAGGAGGAAAATTATGTGTGCCGACCTATTTACTAAGGGAATTCTTAATTAAGGAAGCCTACAATAGGGGACTCTCTAGGCATTTCGAGGAAAGAAGCACCTACGAATTGTTGAATGGTCATTTCTTCTCACGAGGCGAGATGTACACCGAGTTTTTGAAGGCTATGTTGTGTACAAGAGGGCTAAGTGCTAAGTCGAGTGAGGGAAAGCAATGCCTTTGCCTATTACGATGAAACCATGGACTGAGTTGAGCATAGACTTTGTTCTTGGATTACCATGAACTGTTTGAGGCAAAGATTCTATAATGGTTGTCGTGGATAGGTTTAGTAAGATGGCACATTTTGTACCCTACTCCAAAACTAACAATGCTTCGGCTATTGCTTCTCTTTTCTTACAAGAAATTGTTAGGTTATACGATGTGTTGAGAAGTGTAGTATTAAACAGAGATCCAAAGTTCTTGAGCCATTTTTGGAGAACTCTATGGTGACGGATGGGGACCAAATTGCTATTTAGCACTTCTTGTCACCCATAAATGGATGGCCAAACAGAGGTAGCCAATCATACTTTAGGATCGCTACTCTAAGCTACAGTGGGGAAGAACTTAGATGATTGGGACGTCTACTTAACAGTAGTCAAGTTCACTTACAACCAAACAATACATGACACCACCAAGCAGACTCCTTTTGAGGTTGTCTATGGTTTCTATCTCGAGTTACCCCTCAATCACACCCTTGTACTTGAATCCAAGTAAGAAGACCCTGACATGAGAGCTCGTGCATAGTCCTTTCAACACATCTACAATAAGGTTACTTGGTAGATTGACCAAGCTACCCAAAGAATGCGAGAGAGGACTAAGGGTAAGATGGTTAAACAATTCTAACTAGGAGACTTGGTATGGCTGCACCTCAGTAAGAATAGGTTTTCAAGTAAAAGGAGAAATAAGCTATTTGCCATGATAACGCCTACAAGTTGAAGCAATTTGAAGACTATGGGGTTTCTAACACTTTCAACATTGCCAACCTTAGTCCATATCACCTTGATGGAGAGATGATTGAAGACCATTTAGATTTAATCCCAAATCCAAATCAACTTGCAAGGAATGATTGGAATTAGGCCACTAGGCCTTTAACCTATAGCCGAACTTGAGGACTTGAAGGGTTGGCAAGGCGGATCCTCCTGCTCTTACCGACTCCTACTGAAGTCGAGTATCTCTTTGCTGAGCCACTTCATATGAAGAGTCGAATGATTGCCCAGCTCTTTAAAGTGTGCCAAATTGTAGATTGTTGAGACAAAAACTAATCCATTCACGATTATTCTTACATCTGAGCCGACCAATTACTTGGCATCACCCTTGCTGAGAGATTGAAAGAGAGAGTTTGGATTAATCCTTAACCAATCCTACTCGGATAAGCAATCTAATCGTACACTTTTGTTTGCATCCTCCAATGACATCGCTAATGTATCTCTACCATGTGTATAGGACTACGTGTAGAATTTGTCACACTAATCATTGCTTTTCTTGAATATTCATTTTTAACCTCTTGTATTCTTGTACATTACTTCTTTAGGATAATACCCTTTTTGTATTTTCCCTTTTAAGCAAGTTTCCGTAACTTTCGAGTATAAATACCCTCTGTATTTATAGCTATAAAGATAATATTATAATCAATACAGCTGAATATTCTTCCTTTTGTAAACACTGTTTTGTTTACTCTCATTTAACTCTTACCCTAAACCTTTAAGAAAGGCTAAGTGGCAAGTAACCTCATTGAAACAATTCGTGCGTCATAGTGAGTTGTATCGTAAATCCTTAGAAGTTCCATTGGTGCATCATATCCCTTAGAGCTGTTAATAGGTTTTGCTTACATTTCATTCACTTTTCCGTTCTTTCGTACATTCCCTATCACCCCTTTTTCAAGCTTTCGGTAAACTTAGACCCATCCAGCGACCGGCCTTATTTATTCTTGGTTACGGTTCGCATCAAAAGTTCCATAAGAGACTTTCTAATCTTCAGGCACTTTGAAGGCTTCAAAACATCTTTTGATGGTAATTAGCCATTCATTAGCCTTAGCTAGTTTACTAATATCTCCATTAAAGTACCTACCACCCTTTATAAAATTTGGGAGTTTATTTCCTTCAGTCATGTGCCCTTCAACCAGAGGAAGATTCCTTACTAGTTGCCTACATTCCTTAAGCAAGTGTTGTAACATGGTATTCATGGTTGCTAACAACTGTTTCAGAGGAGGGGGTTAATCTATTGGTTGTTCCTAGTTTCCTTGGTTTTTTAGATCTACTTGATTTTTGTTTGACATTTTCCTATGTTTTAAAAGGTAGAAAGAAAGTAAGAAAAAGATTCTTGATTGAGTTTTATTTATAAACAAGATGGCCGTTTACGTACTTCTTTAGATATATTTACATTCATTAAAAAGAAAATACTCCATTCTTTACTAGAACATCATTAGATCCTTCCTTTGCTAACTTTTCCATCTTAATTTGAGTTTAGAAAGAAGAACCCCATGACTCGTAGGTCAATTCCTTGGTTGTAAAGATCATTCATAATTTCTTCTATAAGATGTCAAGCCTTGATCTCTAGAGTGTGTTCTATTGGAATTGAACTACAGTCAAAAGGTTTATTCTCAAGTTGTCTAAAACCTTTGGAATTAGGGGAGTCTTGGTTGTTATGGTTCATAGGAAGGACTTGAAGAGGTATGGCATTGAGAGGAGCTTCCAATTCACTATTATTAGGTCTTACCTCCTCATTTAACATATTCACATTGGCTGCTTCACTAGGAGTGTTTTCTCTTTGAATTTTAGCTACCAATGATGACTCTACTCTAAGAAAAACTCCTTTAGGGTATCAATTGACAATTCCCCTTGGGTAAGCTTAGATTATTACCCCTAATGTCCTTAATATTATCTGGATAGTGGACATTAGGATCAAATCATGCCTTAATGTAAAATAATGGTATCACCTGAGTTTCTATGTCATTGAACCGCATATAATATTGTTCAAAAGTCAGAATGGAGGAGTAATAATTGAAGTCTTATTCCATGGTAGTTATCATACTATCCTAAAGAGGCATTTAGTTGGGGTAAAGTCCTTGATGAAATTTCTTAATAATCTCCTCCACATTATAGAAGACATTAACACTAACCAAACGATGGCATAAGTCTTAGAGCCTAACTTGGTAATCTACGGGATTAGTTTCTCTAATCCATGAGAAGGTATCCCATTCTTGTATCAGGAAAGCTGAGATGCTATAAGGAACACTCTGAGATGCTATAACCATAGAAGAATTCCATAATTAGAATCATTTAGTTATGTTTATCTTTAGTTATTGTGTTTATAATTATCATTACATATTTATTAATTCATTTTTTCCTATCCTCAAGTACATGGCTTTAATACCACTTTAAGACTGTTATGTTGGTATGCTATGCATGTGTAATTATTAGAGTCAGATATTAAATTAGTCAAGTTATTTAGGTGATCAAGCAATGAATTGATATCATATTAGAATAATATAAAGCTAAGCCATAAAGATTATCAAACAACATTATTATGCCTACGTTCAATGCATGTGCAAATAGAATAAATTTGCAATCATAAGCAATATAATAGCTTACTACTCCTTGTTAGCACATTGAGAATGACCATGTGGTAGGCCACTTACCTATTTGTAGGTCACTAGAGTTCTTTAGATAGCAATTGTTACACCCTTAAAAGAGAGTTATTTATTAGTTACATTTGCTATACCCAAAAAAGGTCACTTTGATATATAATCAAATAATTCTATTCTTCTTTAATTCATTGAAAAAAAAGGTTTTACAAATGTCTATAAAGTGAGATATTTAGATTTTATAAGGAAAGAGTAGGGTTATTATTATGCATAGTAATGTACATATTTTGAGTAGTTTGAATGAAAATCAAGATATTGTTAAGTACGGTAATATAGGATAAATTGATATGAATATAATAACTTCTATAAATTCTAAAATAAAGTCAATAGAGAACTTAAAAACATATAATGTATATAAATAATAATTATTCTAAAGAAAACATACATTATATATTTATAGTATAATTCAAAATCTAGTAAAATCATGACTTAAATAGTAAGAAAATTGGGAGATAATTTGGAAAATGTCATGGATGGAATCAAAAGGTCACATTATGTATAGGAAAGCATGAGAAAATTTTTGAGGAATTTAGGGAGTCAATAAACAGGGTTTTGCAATATTTCTTTAAAACTATTATATCATGGTAAATAGGCAAAAATTATAAAGAATATTAAACATGCTAAACAAATTCCAAGAAAATTTATATAAATAAGTATGTAAATGAAGTACTTATAGTAAAAAGGGTAGAAATTAGATCTGCAAAAATTCCCTCACTACAAACCACTCAACTAGCATAAACCATGACTTCTGACTGCCCTCTTCTGCTACCTACTTATTAAGCCACCTAAGGAGTATCCTAATAGAGTATGTGTCTATTCTTGTTAATTTTGGAAGTTAAAAACATTGTATGGAAAATTCTAAAGGGAGGGGTAGCATTTATAGAGGGGTTTAGGTTGCTTTTTAATTTTTTATTATTTTTTTAATGTAAAAAAATTCCTAAAATCTCACCACGTGTTAGAGCATGCATGATAGGCATAAGATAAAATTTTCACTAATTTTGGACACTTGGAGATATTTTTGGTAAATTGCTACTTAAGTTATCTTATTTTTATCTTTTCTAAAAAATTCTTAGATTTTTTCCTAAACATGTTTCTTTACTTTTCAAGAATTTTTTTAGATATTTTGGAGCATTCTACATTATTCTTGACACAAGTTAGAATGTTTTTGGTAATTTTTGGTATTTTAGGGTATTTTATGGGGTGTTTTGTCGTATTTTGATACTACATCTATTATTTTAATATTTTCCTTATATTTTTAGAGTATATTCTTATGACATGTTATGATGATGTTTTCATGCAATAGACATTATGTTTCTTACCTTTGTTTCATTATTTACATTAACCAACTTACTATTTACTATTTACTATTCACCATTTACTACTTACTATTTTCGACTAAGGGTAAATTAATCTTTTTATTTGTCAGTTTTTCCGTTAATTTTCTTACTTATTATTTCTATATAACCTTATATTTGTAAATTTAATATAAGTTTTAAATTTGATTGTGCCTTCAACTCTTATTATTAGATCATGGCATCTTGTTACTACTTTCTAAGAAGATAATCAAGTGGTTATTGCATAAAGTTCAATTACAACCGATTGGTTAGCTACCTAACGGCAATTAGATTTCACAAAAGATTTGTTAAAACAAGCAATTAATAAAAATCAGTTGATCTCATTAGAGTTGGGGATATTCTCCTTTGCGAACTAGATAGAGCAGTATTCTTGATCGGGAGAACTTTCTGAGGCCTTTTTGGAATTGACTTCCTTATCAATGCCGGTTGCTTTGACTGAAGTACTGGAGGCTTCTCTATAGACATAATGGGTTTCCTTTGAGGAAAATTCTTCAGCATTTACTAGGACTTCAGTGCTGGCTTATTCATTATCACATCGCTCTTAACCATCAGCCTCTTCTTCCTTGTTGACTCCTTCATCATCACCGTTACTAGCATCATCATTATCAATGTCGACAAAGTCAAGGAACGATGGCTTGTAGTTAAGATGAACTTTCAAAATTGTTACCCTAGCTAGTTGAAACCCTTGCAAGAACTTTTTATGAAGCAATTTCTCATATTGTCAACTAGGGGTTACTATTGATAGGGCTTATTCTATAGAAGCCTTCTTATTTGTAGCTTCCTCTAGTTCGATAATGTGCGCTTTAAGTTTGGAGCCCTTGATCTCCATGTTCTCTATTTGGACCCTTAATTTTTCCTTCTCCTCACTCATTAAGTTGAGCTTATTCCCTAATCCCTAGCACTCTTCTCTTTTCTTACAGAGATGCTCTTTCAAATCCTTGGTCTCCTTAAAGAGCTCTTCATTCTTGGTTTTAAGGTTTGATACTTCATTTACCATCAGGGAATATGCTAATTTTTTTACAAAAGCTCCTCATTCAATTTTTAGGCCTCCATCTCGTCCTTTATCCTTGTGCTCTATGTCGCCATTATCTGTACTTTAGAAGAGATGTAAGCCTTCTCCACCTTCTATAATAAGATACCAATATAAGCAAATCAATTGACTTTTAAACATGCTAAACACAAAGATGAACATTCCTTCCTCATCTCCTCTTTAGCTTCATCTAGGGCAGTCAAAACATGATTGTTAATCTGCACAAAAATAAAGGATCAACAATAGGACCAATATTGTGAAGTAGAGAACACTACAGTCATAGAAAAACTTACACCGTACAACTTAGTAGCAATTAGGCCTTTATTGCAACCACTGACTCTATCTATGTCCTTCTTCACTATTTCCCTATCCTTTGGCAAAATAATCCCCTTCATTAAGGCTAAGAACTTTTTCTTATCACTCAATGCTAAATCAGTATCAGAGAAGGCGTACTTTTAGCATAGCACAAAGTATTCACTTACTACATAGTTTGGAACAAACTCGATAGACTTATTTTTTGAAGCCCTTTTTCTCAAAGCCTCTTTAGTACTCTTATCCATTTCTTTGCTCCCTTTAGGCCGATCTATTGAGTCATCCACAACCCCCCTATAAGGTAACCTTTGAGTTAGTATTGACAATGATAACCTAGATAGACTCTCTTAGCAATTCTTTCCTAGTGCTATCCTTAGCTGCAGGAAGCAACTTAAGTTAGGTGTTGCCAATAGCCTCCATTTGTTCCATTAGTTGTCCCTCATCAAGATGAGTGGTCTCCTTTTTTTGTACAGTCAGCTCCTTGATGACCTATTGTCTAGCAACCTTCTTTGGTACCGTTGGCTGACTAAGAGCAACTTTAGTGGCATGCTTATCTAGTTTTTGCTTTTTAGCCTTAGCTTGGGCTAGCAACTTCTTGAGATCTACGTCCCCTATGCCCATATCTACTTAGAAAAGAAAGCATTGTAAAAGGGAAATAATGGAACTTACAAATCTGTATCAAGCGAAGCTCAAAGGCAATGAGTCTCCCCCTATAAGTTAAGAAGATCAGCTTTCCTCTTCTAGCTCAGCTCGATACGATAGGATAATCAAACCCTACCTTTATTGTTAGAAAATATGGGCTCCCCTTTCTCATATTTAGAGATGATCCTTTTAGAATCCTAGAGAAGCATTTTATTGCACTACCTATTTTGAATCTTCTTGGCAGTAGTGGTGTTATTCGGTAACAATTCTATATCTTTAGTATGAATGGGTTAGGTCCATTTACTTTAGAAATTCAAATTTTCATCTAACTTAATTGAGACATATTGTTGTGCCACTTATGGATTTTGGACTCTAAGCTATCCATGAACTTATGACCATGATGAGCTATTGCATAAAACCACCCATCCAACTATCTCTTTATTGTAAAAAAGAATCTAAACAACTATGGTATGGCTTTAACCTCAGGTTCCTCACATGTTATCTTAAATGCTATGGGGAGCTTGTATGTGTTCGAAGAAAACATGCTCAGAGCTACACAAAAACAATTAAAGAACTATTTTTGAAATGAAGAGAATGGAAGACGCAAACTAAAGCCGAGGTACTTTAAATAAATATGGAACTCTTGTTTAATGGGAAAAAAAAAAACCCTTTCATCTTGTCTCGACCTATGCAAATGCCACTCAATAGGGAGATCCTATCAATATTTATTATATTTCATGATGAGTAACCTAATAGCATCACTCACCACACCATCTAGATGATTGATATTGCATACAACTTTGTCATATAAACACTTGGTAAGTGATCTATCTTCCCAATCATTAAGATAATTATCCATTAGGAGAGCTTCAATACGAGAAAGTCGTACTATCTGTCAAGTTATTGAATGATGAAGCTAAGTTAGTTTTGGATTTGGGTGGGGAGAGAAGTTGCCTCAAAGAGAGTAGCTTCAAAATTGATGATGACGAAAGAGTGAATTTTGCCTCTAACCATACCAAATTAAACGTTGAAATTGACTATATATGAAAGCCACTTGGATGTTAGATGAAGGAAGTCACTTGAAAGTTAGAGAAGATTATGGGGAGAGAATTTTCAATATGGAGAAGTGAAAAGTAGAGCTAGAAAAGGGATTATTGAAGCATTAAAGGCCCTTTATATGCATGTACTAATGATACCCTCTCAAGAGTAAAAAATGGGGTTAATCAGGATTTGGGTTCTAATTTAATAGCCTGGTAGGGATGATTAAATGTGTTTGGAGGAAAAAATCCAACGGACATTGTACCACCAATAGTTAAAAAAGCTTATATCGTAATGAATACAAATAGAATAGTTGTCCAATGTGCCTATACAGGAAACAAGCAAGCAAGAATACCAAAAGGTTATAACCTTTCATTTGAAACTCAATGTGATGCATTTCGAATAATGGATATAAGGATGCCAATAGCAAAGATTTGACAATATAGCTTGAAATGCATTTCACAATCCCTTATAAGAGCAAGCTTAGATGTTCTACTTACGAATCAAACAAACAAGATATCATTCTTACAATTTACTCCCATAGTCAAACTTTTGACCATGAGAGTTAAGGGGAAAACGGTGATAGTAGAATTTCATCCATTGGTCTTGCTTAGCAGCCTAATCGTTGATCTGTTCCACTTTAATTGAGTTCTTTGATTTGGCCTACTTAGATGAATTATTGGAATAGGCTTAGCCTATCTAATGGGCCTAAGGGCCTAGTTTACTCATTTACTTACTTTGAATTTGAAAAGTACATAGTTGTGATTCTATCTAACTTCATTATACAACCACCCACTATTCTTATTTTTTAGGCATGTGCTTAATTAAGGTGCTGATATTTGGTCCATGACCAATGATTGCTTATTACAATAGTTATCCAATAGATGTTTATAAAAAAGGAGATGAAAACACTATAAGGACTCTCAACACTCTTGAACATTCTTAGCTCTTTTACTCATCTATTTCCTTACTTTATGCGACACCTTGCCTTCTAGATGTTTGCTTAAAGTTTTTTTCCCCTCAGCTCTTAGTACCTGAAGGCAGTTTGTTACTACCATCCTTGAGTTAAGACTAAGGAAAAACCTATATTTCATCAACTCTTTTACTCCATAAATATCTACTTTCGAATCAATTCACATTTAACATGATAGACAATAGTGGAAAATTTTATAAAGTGAGTCGTACTCAAAGTATCATAGTCATATCCTTCGATAGAGTATTATAATTCTTTATAAGCACACACTTTTGACCACTATAACTACACTAAATCCTTTGTAAAATAACTTTAACATCTTTCTTAGAAAGCTACCTTCATCCATTTAACTTACATCTTGGAGTTAATTACTTCTTCTAAAAGCTCATCCTTTATTAGTATTTTGAAATCTCTTCATCTCTATGACAGGATGCTCTATCTAACTTAACTTTCACCTAAGGATAAGACAACTTATTTTCTCAGCTACTGTAAGTTGAGTGTGAGTAGATAAAAACAAAACACATAATAAGCATTACACATGTGCAAATATCATTATTATAAGATATTCAATTTCATATTTAGAGTTACCAAGACAAACTATCTTTGTAGGGAATATGTGCCATCCTCATGTACGTTACATGCAATGATACCGATATCCTAGGCTTTTCCAATTTACTTATCTGATTAAGTCAACATACCCAAGCATTTAGATATAACATCTAGGAACCTAGAGGCAATAAGGAGCTGTCTATGAGTAGGACCATTAAAACTTAGTAAAATAGAAACCACCCCTTATGGTTTGGTAATCCAACATATAATTGGCCTAGTTAAAAAACACCTAAAGTGACTATAACTGATTGAGCAATGCAAATTTATATGCTTAAAACCTAACTTAGCAATATTCAAGCTTTTAGAAACTTGTCCTATAGGTCCTTTTATGCTATGCTATGAATGTAGCAAGTAACATATTAACCTACTATCGGCAAGAATTTCAAGCTCCATATCATGAGCATTCCAATTAGCCTAGATCCGGTTTTGTATATAGACTTTATAATTCTTCCTTTCATATAAGGTTCACTTAGGTGAATACTTTGAAGGACTGATCAGTTTCAAAGCTTTCTAAGCAAAATACATATCGATAAATCAGTTATACATAAGAAAACAGTTCACTCAGTTAAGGAAACATTCCATAGAACTATGTATCCAGTCAATGTAGTTCATCATTATAGTTTACAACACAACTGACTCCAAGTTAAGTAGACATGGCTCTACTTGCACAAAAATAGAAATATCTACTTACCTAAGCTTGATAGTAGTGTAAAATCCTAAGTTTCATGATGTGGTCCTTCTTCACCTATTACACTAAAGAAAATACACATGGTCTTCAAGTCAATTATGGGTCAAAACTAAACTCTTATAAACTTGTACTGTCATGTTTCTTAACTTTATTTAAGCATATCTCACTCAATTCTTATTCAATTTTAGTAAATTTTATATCATCACAATCTTTATTAAAAGTACTATTAAGATATCTTAAGAAATAAGATTGACCAATATAGTTATAAGTCCAAAAATACCCTTTCTTGTTATTGACTCAATTGTATGTTATCAAGACTTTGTAATTGACTCGAGTAAGCTTTAATTCTAAACTAGAAGTCCTAAAAATTGCACTTTCCAACCATGTCTAGCACTAACTATATGTTAGAAATTGATAAGTCGCAACCAAGGACTGACAAGGGTGACCATACTAGGGTTAGGTCTAAGCTTGCTGAAAGCTTAAAAATAAGGTAGGAAATGTGCAAAGAATTGGAAAGTAAATAAGTAACCCTCAAATAGCTCTAAGGATATGATGCACCAAGAAACTTCCAAGGACTCATGACTCAACTCAATGTGATGCATAAGCTAGTCTAATGAAGGTACTTACTACCTAGCCTTGCTTAAGGGTTAGTATAAAAGTAAAGTAAGCAAACAAGCTATGAGCAACGTTTACAAAAGAGAGTATATTCAATATTAGAGAATGTAAGATGATTTGCGGTTACATGTATAGTAAATATTTATACTCGAAAAGTTAGGGCATCCTGCCTAAAATGGAAAAGATGAAAAGGGTCATGTTTGAAATAAGTATGCTATAAGGAATGTCTAAAGACTATAATTGAAAATACAACAAAAATAGGTATCCTATATGAAAGATTTTGTCATAGGGGTCCTTGGACACATAGCGGGTAGCTAGTGGTTATGTACCTAGCAAAAAGATAGATAACTATTCGGCTAGCCTAGGTGTTGTTGGGTGATGATGCTGAGCTGAGGTGACAGCTCAGCTTGTAGAGTTGATCAGGTGACTTTTTTGAGTGAATTTAGCTTAGATGTACTAGGTATAGCTTCGATTTAGGTCAGTTAAGTAGCTAGTCGGATGGGGTAAGTTGTTGTTTAGATATGTCTTGGGTCAACAACTGGATACTATCAATAAGTACAACTCATCTAGCCATGATTTGCAGTCCTTGAGCTCTGGCTCGGATCACAGGTTCGATGGTGTAATTCCTATCATCTCTGCTAGGCTGATTAGGATTTAGATCAAATCCAGTTGGTCTTCATCCAAGTTTTCCTTGGGTCAATAAGGGCTGAGGTTAGCAACATTAAACACATCTGACACTCTGAAGTCTTTTGCTAACTCTAGTTGGTATACATTGTCATTTATCTTCTAAAGTATCTTAAATGATCCTTCAGCTTTGGCTTACAACTTGTTCTTCCTCTTGTTTAAAAACCTTTCCTTGCTTAAGTTTAGCCACATATGGCCACTAGGTTGAAATTGCTTAGTCTTCTTTCCTTTGTCTTTCTCCTTTAGTTTTCCAGCAACTCAGTCATTCTACTAAGTGACTCATTAGTAGATCAGTTGAAGGGATTGGACTCTATTTCTTGCTTCTGGATCTTCTTGGTCAATAGGCAAAATTGGGGTAAGGTTAAGGGGTAGCCGAGGTTGAAGCCATAGATGTCCTTAAATGGGGTATGCCTAATGATGGCATATACTATCCTGTTGTAAGCAAATTCTACTAGTAGTAGATAGACATCCTAGTTGATTAAGTTCTTTCCCACTGTAACTTGGAGCAATGATCCTAGGGTATAGTTGACAACCTTTGTCTAGTTGTTAATTTGAGAGTGACAAGAAGTACTGAACAATAATTCGGTTCTCATTTGATGCTAGAGAGTCCTTCAGAAATGGCTTAAGAATTTTGGATCTCTATCTGATACCATACTCCTTAGCACTCCATGTAAGTGAACTATTTCTTGCAAAAACAAAGAAGTAATAGCTAAAGCATTCTTAGTTTTGGTGTAAGGCACAAAATGCGCCATTTTGCTAAACCTATCCACAACAACCATTACAGAATCTTTACCTCACGAAATTTGGGGTAGTCTAAGGATAAAATCCATATTCAGATCGGCCCATAGTTTGGTTGGAGTAGGTAAAAGCATTGCTTTCCCTTATTCTACTTGGCTTTTTGCTTTCTTGCAGATAATGCATCCCTTAATCACATGATGCACATCACATTTCATCCTAAGGCAAAAGAGCCTATCATTTAGCAACTCATATGTCCTTCATTCTCTAAAGTGCTCAGAAAGTCCTTTACTATAGGCTTCTCTTACCTGTAGTTCTCTTATCAAACAGGTCAATATGCACACCTTGCCTCCTCGGAATAGGTAGCCATCCCTCACATGGTATTCATTCACCATTCTTCCTTCTTCACATCATTTAAATATAAGATCAAAATGAGAATCATACCAATACTAATCCTTAATGCTTACAAACCCTAACAATTTGGTCTGTAACACAGTGAAAAGAACATGTCTTCTTGACAAAGCGTCGACAACTACATTATTCTTGCCTTGCTCATACTTGATGATGAAATTAAATCCTTCCATGAATTCAATTCATTAAGCTTAGCATTTAGACAGCTTGGATTGGTTCTACAAGTATCTTAAAGAGTCATGATTTTTGTATATGACAAATTCTTTTAGTAGAAGGTAATGTTACCATATGTGAAAGGCTCATATTAGGGCTAAAAGTTCTTTATCATATGCAGAATAGTTTGATTGCATTGATCTAAGCTTCTCACTATGATAAGTGATAGGTTGGCTTTCTTGCATCAACATAGCTTCAATGTCAACACTTGACACATCGCAATCAAGCTTAAATGCCCTACCAAAGTCTAGTAGAGCCAAAATTAGGGTAGAGGTCAACCTTGCCTTTACCTTAGCAAAACTCCCCTCCCCTTTCTCTCTGAACTTAAACTCTACATTCTTCTTTGTTAGCTTAGTCAAAGGCATCACTACGGTATTGAATTCTTAGATAAAACATTGGTAGAATGATGCCAGTCTATGGAAACTCCTTACCTTAGCATATGAGGTTAGGGTTAGCCACTTAACAATGGCTCATACCTTCTCTTCATAAACTTTTAGTCCTCCTCCACTACTTACGTAACTTAGGAAGATCACTTCCTCTTAGTAAAAAGGGCATTTCTTCAAGTTGCCAAACAATCTCTCTATTCATAGGACATTGAAAATAGCTATAAGAGGGTCAGTATGCATTGCTAGGTTGGCACTATCGACAAGGTTGTTGTCAAAGTAGATGATGACAAATTTTCTAATTAGATCTTGCCAAACATGATTCATCACCCTCATGACTATGCTTAGGGCATTTGATAATTTAAAAAGCATGACCATCCACTCATACAGGTCATGTTGGGTCTTAAAAGCAATTTTCCATTCATCCCCTTACCTCATTCGAGTTTGGTGGTACCCTGACTTTAGGTCGACCCTATTAAACACTCTTGCACCACTCAATTCATCTAGCATATCATCTAGCTTTGGGATGGGGTATCAGTACTTGATTGTTATCTTATTAATAGCTTTGCTATCTATACACATATATTAAGTGCTATCTTTCTTTAGCATAAGTAATGCAAGTACAGCACAAAGGCTGAGGCTCTCCCTCACATATCCCTTCTCTAATAGCTCATTACCTTGCCTTTGGAGCTCTGTAGCTTGCTTAGAATTCATTCTATAGGTAGGTTTACTTAGCAGGACAGCATCGAGTATGAAGTCAATGCAATACTCTATACCTTGAATGAGGAGTAATCCTTCTAGTAGCTGCTCTAAAAACAGGTTGGAATATTCATCGAGCAACTCTTCGACCTCTTTTGGCAACTCTTTTTGAGCCTTCAATTCTAATAGTCTCTTAACCAACAAGAAGGTCAGTAGGTCAGATTTAATGGCTTCTTAAGTTTATCTCTACTCAAAATCAAGCTCTTCTTGGGTCCTTAAGCAAGTTTAACTTGCAGCTTGCTAATTGGACTCGGCGCATAGGGTTCAAAGTGATCTTTCTTCCATCCTTTTCAAATACATAAGTGTTCCTAAATCCACCATACATAAACTTTTTTTCAAAAAACTAAGGTTTGCTTAGAAATACGTAAGATGCATACATGGGTGGTACGTCATAGAGAATTTCGTTGGAATAGTTTCCAATTGCGATTGGTAGCAACACTTGCTAAGTAACATAAAGTGCTCCCTTTTCATTCAGCTAACGAAACTCATATGGTTTCAAATGTGAAATGGTCAGCAACTTGAGTTTCTTAATTAGGTCTATAGATGCAACATTTGTGCAGCTCTCACTATATAATATGAGTGCACAAACTTGTTCATTCACTTTACAATTGATGTGGAACAAATTCTCTTTACTCCTCCTTGGTAAGAGTTCTAAATTCATTACATATCAGATAACCAAAGTTAGCTTGTCACTCGGGAGTAACCTCCTTAGCAATAATCTCCTTGAGAGTAACCTCCTCCTCGGGCTCTTCATTGGTGCTATCTACAATAAGCTTTAGGGCATCTCCCTTGGTAATCATAATCCTTTAGTTTGAACATTAGGTAGCCTTATGCCTAAACCCTTGACATTTAAAGCATTTGATATGGCTCATCTTTGTCCTTGATCCTTGCCCCTTCTCATAGGTTCTCGGTAACACTTTACCATCAATTGGTCAACTCTTCTATTTAGCGTTAACATTAACCCTTTTAGTCGACTCGACACTTTGTTGAGCTTGATGATTCCCTTGAGTGGGTTAGCTTGATTAGATTGGTCAACTCAGTAGAGGTTGGCTTAGCATATTCCTCCTCTATCTTTCTACTTGCTAGGCTATTCTTATAGCCTCATCTAATGCAGTGAACTATTGAAATTCTATGATATCTCGGATGTCATTTCTTAATCCAGTAAGAATCTAGATATTGTTTGAGTCGGTGGTTCATCCACTTCTGTAAACCCCTAAAATTTTTTATCTAGTTTTTGAAATAAACTCGAGTATGTTAGATAATTTAGGAGTTGACAAGGTTAATGAAAGCGAAAACCTTAAAAGAACTAATCAATCGCGTATGAAACTTTTATACCCTAAATATATGTAAACACTAAGGATTTCATTCAAAAGTGATAAAAACCCTCAAATGATAACCTTAAAGACATATGAGTATTAATTCATCATAATATACCCTAAAACCCTAATTGATATTATAACCTTCATACTTTGTCAAATCATTGGTGAAAGATTAGATATGACTTTCAATCATGCATATATATTTAGAATCCTTAAGTAAAGCTTTAGAAACTAAGATAATGAATCATAAATTACATTTATCTCCTAAGTATATGATTAAGATAGTATTACATAGAGTTAGGGGTATAGTTGAAGCTTAGACTAAATATAATGAACATTAACATCCTAATTAGTGCTTTTCATACTAGTTATACTAAGTAGCTTACCAAATAATGTATATAGGCTATAAATACCTAAAGTAAGACCCCATCATCTATTTTTACTAATCAATTCACTAAATGCCTCATTTCCTTAATTTTTCTCTTGATTTTCCTTAATTGCTCCGTTATGTGTACAAAATGGCATATGCTTAAGGAAAGTTGACCAAGTCAACACATGTTGACTAAAGTCAACAAAAGATAATAATACATAAGAAAATATCTATTCATCTCATGATTTCTTTTCTTTTCTTTTAGCTTTTCTTTTCCCTTCTCCTTTTGAATTGCCGTCCACCTATTTCCTTCTAGACCCCACCATCTTCTTCATTCCAAAAGCAAAAAAAAAAAAAAAAGAAACAAAGCAAAACCTCACCTCCATTGCCGTGACATCCCCTTCCCCTTTCACTTTCAAAACTTTCCACTTTACCTCCATAATTCAAATACAAATTAAGGTATGTAATCATATTGTTTTATATTGCTTTATATTACTCATTAGTTAGGTGATTAAGTAGATTAGATAAGTAGATATATGTTATGTGTGATCTTGTAGAAGAAGGCATAAAGTTTCCATCTTTAAGAGTAGGAAGATAGAAATCATGATGAAAAGGAAAGGAATACATGTGTATATGCTCTTAAGTATATGTACATAAGGATATACTAGAAGAATACAAGTATGGAGATCTTTGTACATAAGCATTTACTATGTACATAACCTAAACTAAGACAAATCCTAACTATACATACCTATACCATACTAAATACACACTTAAAAACACAAAAGAATGAAATTAGGAAGGTTTTCTTAAGTAGAAAATTTGGCATACGATATTTATATAAAAATACGTATATGACCGTATAGGTATATGAGTATATGTGCAAGTATAAATACGGTATATGTATAAGTATACATATAAGTATACTAGTATACATATAAGTATAGCAAAGGTATAGGTATATAGTTGATAAATGTATAAATGTACATAATTGTACATAATACACATAAGCATGAGGTAAGGCTTATGTAAGCAAAGGATAATGTAAGTAATGAGGTAATCACATGATGACATAAGCGATTGATAACATAAGCAATGACACAAGCGATTGATGACGTAAGTGATGATATAAGCATAAGCTTAGAAAATAAGAACATAAGTATGTACATGTACTTAGGATCCAAAACTTTAAACCTTAATACACTTCCTAAATTGAATCAAACTTAATCAAGTACATAAATTAGTAATACCAATGTAAAATTCTCTAAGTATAAGAATAAATGGCTAATTAAATCATTAACTACTAAAATGGAACATAAAACTAGCTAATAGGAATAATTAAGCTTCAATAGTTAGAATTTCAATAAATTTAGTCTATATCGTAAAACACGGGTCTTAACGTCCAAAACAGACATCATCATGTGAACGTGCATCCGAAAACGATGAAAAATAACTATAAATTCGTAAATATTGAAAATAGAATGAAAAAGTTACGTACGATTAGCAATTAAGTTTAATCGAATAAAGGTTGATAGTAATCTAAGTAGAATTAGGTAGATAAATATCTAGAACCATTAGTTGAGTCAACTACTTATTATCCTTGTTATCTCGTAATGATCAGGTGATCTCGACGAAGGTGAGGATCTTCCAATCAGTTATTACGACTAGAGTGAGTCGTCATAGTCAAGTGAGTACTCCCGTTGACTCTATACTTGTTTATGCTTATAGTTAGTGCACTTAAATTGAATATCAATAACTTGATGCATGAGGTTTCGGGATATGCGTGTGCTTGATATTGATTGATTATTGTAAGAAACATTGTTAAATACAATAATTGATGATTTGATGGTATGATTGATTTTTATATGATTTGGATGGTTTGCTAATATTGATTGATCGCCTCATAATTTGACCTAATTATATTTAGCTTATCTTAAATTAAAAGGGTCTTGCATTATCCATGCATTGCATTTACATATTCCAGCCGTCACTTTACGTGGAGATAAAGAGAGGCCCTGTGGGGGTTGTTTATATATATTAATGTGTTTTTGTACAGTGCATTCGTACAATATGACCTTATCTAAACCTATGGGCTTACTAGGTGATGGAGACGCCAATCATATGGCTGAGGGTTGAGTCTGGAGATCTTCGTTGTAAGGTGTGAGTGTAGACTGCGGGGGCCACCTCATCGCTAGGCTTGGGATTTTGTGTACTATTAGATGACTTAGAAATGGAAATATATTTTACGAAATATGATATTCAAAGTTATGGTTAAAAACCCAAGTGTTAGAGCCTAGTCATGATTAGTGCCGATAAATCTCCAACCCTTATCTCGGAAGGTGTTAAAATTTGATATTATATGCAGTACCGGTCAATTGCATATATTGTTTGGCATACTGCGTGTGCATGCATTCATATGGTTTTAACAATTTGTTTAATAACTTGTTTACTAGTATGGTACGACGGATAGTTCACTAAGCTCTTGTAGCTTATTCCCCAATAGTCTTTCTTTTGCAGGTTTACATACGATGGGATTGGGATAAGTCTCGAGTGCTGAGTGCGAGATGAAAATATGTACATTAGTGTTAGAATTAGTTGAGATCTTTATAAGTGATGCATAAACATTCTTTGTAGAAAATATTCACATGTTAGAATTTAATATAATTTAATTTATCCTATTGTTTTATAATGTTGGTATATCTTGTCTTACTATTTGATAGGGGATACCAATTCTCTACGGTTCTGAGGAATTGTGGGATATGGGATATCTATAATTATTTATATTTATATGTTATGTTATGTTACAATAAATTAATTACTTGAAAATCAGTAATCTTAGTGATTTATTATTTAGAGTCTTACAATCTCTGACTTGCGAGACGGTTTCATATCATGGGTGCACACATGTTATGGAAATTTTAGGTAATCCTACTAGGCCCCCTTTAGGGTCCTGACAACTTCACATTAGATCATAAGCATATGGAATTCTCGAGCATACTTATCAATAGTTCAGCTTCCTTATCTTAGCTCTTGAAGTCTAGCAAATGTATCTTGTAGATAGGTGTCTAGCACAAATCTATTTTGGAGAATTCTTTTCATCTCAAGCTAGGTGCTGACTTCTTTGTATCCTTCTCGCCTCCTCATATTTTAGAAGTTCTTTCACCAATAATGTAGCTTACCCAAAGAATTCTATAGCAACAACTTTCACCTTCTCATGGTCTTCATACTGATAGTAATAAAAAACATGTTCAACATTTTCCTCCTAATCTAGATAGTCGTCTACATACCTAGAACCATTGAAGCTCAAAATCTAAAGCTTCACATGGTCGATAGCTTAAGGTACCTTAGCTTGTTCCTCTTCTTCATTGTACTCTTCATCTTCTTCCTCATCTAAATCACCCAAGTCAATCTTCCTTTGTATTCTTCCTCTTACTCCTTTACCTCGAGCTTATTGAGCAGGGTTTTGTCTTCTTACAGGTCGACCAGCTTAGGGAGTATTCTACATCACCTTAGTAGGTCGAAATGCTAATGCATATACAACCCTAATAAGGTCGGCTATAAGGTTAGCCATTTCATCAATTTGTTCATCTATACTTCTACAAGTGCCCTAGAGTTGTCATCCATGGTGGATAACATCGCTATTATCATCTCCAATACTGGCATTAATATTAGGATTTGTCATCTTCTTGATAAAACTCAGTAAACAAACTCAAAATCCACAAAACAACAAGAATGGCTTACTTAACTCAAGCAACTCACATAACTCTTCTCTACACAAAAGTTCAAGCTAACTACCAACACAAAGATTACTTTCAAAGAACAACGAACCTAAAAAAAACTTGCTCTATTTTTGTATGTTCGAAATAAGGCAAAGCAAAGTACACGATGATAACAAGCTACTATGCCTTCTTACTTACCTAGACACTCAGAAGTAACCTTTACACAACTAAAATACATAGCCACAACAAACACTAGTTACAAGAAAGTGCAAACATAACTTAACCAAATGAAACATTTGCTTTGATACCAAGATGATATGCTATGACCAAGGGTCAACAAGGGCAACCATATCAGGGCTAGGTCCAAGCTTACTGAAAGCTTAAAAACAAGGTAAGAAATGTATAAAGAATAGATAAGTAAACAAGCAACCTTCGAATAGCTCCAAGGATATGATACACTAGGAAACTTCTAAGGACTCATGGCTCAACTCGATGTGATGCACGAGCTAGTCTAATGAGGATACTCATCACCTAGCCTTACTTAAAGGTTATGATAAGAATAAAGTAAGCAAACATGCTGTAAGTAATGTTCATGAAAGGGAGTATATTCAATATTAGAGGATTTAAGATGATTTTTGGCTACATGTACAATAAGTATTTGTACCTAAAAAGTTAGGGCATGTTGCTTAAAATGAAAAAGACGAAAAGGGTAATGTCTAAAAATAAGTATGTTATAAGGAATGTCTAAAAGATATAATTGAAAATACAATAAAAATGGGTATCTTGTATGGAAGCTTCTATCACAAAGGCCCTTAGATACATGGCAAGTGACTAGTGGTTGTGCTGCTTGGCGAAAAGATGGACAACTATTCAACTGGCTTAGGTGTTGTTGAGTGATGATGTCAAGTCGAGGTGATAGTTCAACAGTGTTGAGTTGATCAAGTAACTTCTCCAAGGTGAATTAAGCTAGGATGTATTGGGTATAACTTAGATTTTGGTCTATTAAGCAACTGGTCGGATGGGCCGAGATATTGTTTAGATATGTCTTAGGTCGATAACTAGAGACTATCGATAAGTACAAGAGGGTTTGGCTTAACTAAGGCATCAGGTCGATAGACAGCAATAGTTCGGTTCCTCAAATGTAGTGTGCAAAGAAAGAACTTATCTAGCCATGCTTTCCAATCATCAAGCTCGAGCTTGGGTTATGGGTCTGGTGATCTGATTCCTATTAAAAATACTTACCTTATATTATCTTAGCAAATATCTTAATGGTATTATTTAATATTTTATGTATTAGGTTAATATATAAGCTTATATAAGGAAAATACATCATAAATAGTATACAAGCCTGATTAATTCTATGAAATATGACATTGACTCACAAAAATATATAGTTTAACATTAACCGTAGATTACACTAAACTAGCTTATTATCTATTTTTACTAAAATGGTGATTTTAGCTTAAAATTAAGAAAAATTAGGAAAAATAACGAAATTTATGTATGAGATAAAAACCAAGTGTTCCAAATATCTTTATAAACTTCCAATAGTCAAAATATGTAGAGCTCATTCATTAATTTTATCAAAAGCTATTTATTTCAATATTTCAGTAAAACTATCAACTTTATTCAATATAAATGTAATAAATAGTAAACATGCTTATTTTCAAAAATCCTTGTTTCCATAATTAAATACATACATTAAGCATATTATAGACAAAAATACAACTCAAAATAACATTATTTAATATTTCTAAAAATTAATTTAAAATTCACCCAAATCGGACATTTTCTTAAGCAACCCATATTTTCACTTAATATTTAATTGAAATAATATTAGGTTATTAAAAAATCCTTAAAATAATCCAAAGAAACCAAATTTCATATTTAAATAAGACCATTTGATAATTTTAGAGTATTAAACAACTTTTGGCCAAAAAATTGGGAGACTTAAACTAGCCACCATTTGGCGACAAGGCCTTGTCGGAAAGGCTAAAGGCACTGCCTACCTTTAGACCCCTAAGCTGCTCTAAGTCAAGTTGCTTCTATCCTGGTGAACTACCTTACACTAAATCCTATCCTGTTTTTGCCCTATTCAAATTTGGTTTACTAAAAATGTCTATATTTGATCTTGAGTGATTATTTATAGGTTTGGAGTTGAATGGGTTGATGAATCATCATGCTATACGTCAAAATGTAGCTTAGGTATCTCTTTTGTATATATCTTGATTGCTAGGTGTTGTTTCTTTATTTTTTTAGCTTTTTACTCATCATTCTAATTAATCTAAGGCTACCACATCATGCTTAGGTAGTTTGCTTACTCATCAAGTCTTTTTTTTTAATAATTTTTAATTACTTTATATTAATTTCCCTATACTTTGTAATTTATTATTATATATCTATATTTAATACATGTAATGTATATTCAGTGTAAATTCACATATATTGTATATATATTTCAACTTCATTTATTATTTTTATATGTTAAATAACTTATTTCTAACATTTCGCTATATCTTAAAACGTGAATTTTACGTTTTCGATAATTTTCTACTTTAACGATAAATTGGTGTTTTTATCAAATTAATTTTTTTTATATAACTTATTTTGAGAAATTAACTTTACTAGAATACTTTTTCTAACTTTTTTAGCTTTACTGTAAAGTTTGGTCTAAAACAAATAACATTACCTAATGCCCTAAATTTAGAAGCTTCAACCTTAGGGTTATTGTATTAGCTCGAAACCTTAGAGTATTACACCTAAATGCTTGCTTATTAAGGCATTGAAGTGGTTACATTGGATTAGCCCTAATAACCCCTTTAGCCTTTCTTTCATCCTTTTATAAGATAAAATCTCTACAAAATAATTAACCAACAATAGGTCTCTAATTAGTTTCTAACATAGAGTATACTCTACCTAAGTATCTTGGGATTGAATAACAACCTTGAATCCCTCTATTAGTTTGCACGTTATCCTCTCTAGACTTTAATTCTTGCCTAAGTTTCTTCACTTCAATCACCTTATTGATGCACTTCTTTAATTAAGCTTTGGAACTTCACAAAAATCTCTAAAATTTTGTCAAACACTTCCAAAATTCTTATAAATGAAATATTAAAAAATTAAGCACCAAATCACTATAAAACTAACTCGATTAATATATAAAATCTTGCAAAATCACCCTAAAATACATATGCCAAACGAGTGTTATCAAATTCTCTCATACTTATGCCTTTGATTGTCCTCAAGCAAAATAATCAAGATATCAAAGTGATAATATCTTTAGGATAACATCATAAATTTTTCTTAGAAAAGTGTACCCTCAAATTAAAAAGCTTTGCAATTTCTCTTGAAATTATAGTTTCTTGTTTGACTTTATAATGCCCTTAGAACACTTAAATATCACTTGAAGAACTAGTAAATTTTAACAACTAATTCAAATAACTCAAAGTTAGTCTTGTAACTTAAACATAAATTAATCTAGAGATCAAAACAAATGGTAATAAAATTAAGGAGTTATAAAAATTTCACTAATCTAACTCAAGGAGAGAGAAATCTTCCTTGAGCTACTTCTATTATGAATAAGCAAAATAGATGCAAGTTACATCAACTCATCCTCTGATTGTCCCCTTTCTTCTTTCAATTTTCATTGGGAGGCCTTTTTGTTCAAAATAATTCCTTTATTGAAGCTTATTAGAAGTGGGAAAGAATCTCGCTCTTCTAATGGACTAAGGCTAATCCTTATTGATTTTGCCTTTACCTTTGTATAGTGGGAAGTACCTTGATCTTTTGAGGAACCATGGTTGATCCTTAACAATCTTTAATTTAATTTCCTTTTTGCGTTGTCATTGAAAAGGAATCTTGCTCTTTTGAGGAATTAGGATCTATCATTACTAATTTTTAACTTTTCTTTTCTTATACCTTTGATTACTTTGATTTTTCAAGAAACTTTCAAAGGACAAATCTTACCTACTCATCTAATCTAAAAGTTTTTAGAAAAGGAGAGATAAATAACTATCCTCTAGAATTAAGCTTCGAAATACAAATAATCGGTCCTTATGTTGTACATTGTCTCCAATATATACTACCATAAAAACACAAATAAAAATAAAAAGAAACTAGAACTTCTATGGTTTATGATTTTGATCATGAAAATTTTTCGAGTCTAAAGCCATAAATTCCATTCAATCAATTCAAGCATGAAGTTTCCTTTGTAAGGAAAAAATAGATGAACTAACTACAAAAGAACAAGAAGTTAACTAAACAAAACTAGGTAATTATAAAACTATGAAATTGAACACATCAAAGTGATCCATGTAGAACTGCCAGTTAATGAAAAGTTAAACAGTCAATGGAAAAGAAGGCAAAGGTGAATTTTGCAATGATTATAGTCATTCAAATCAAATAATTAATCAAGCCTTTCAAAAGAAAATAAAATGAAAAAGAAACTCAATCTTCCTCCTCCTCAATAATCTCCTTATTCTCATCATCTAAATCTTCAACTAGTGGTGGTGGTAGTAGTAGCGATGGAATCCCGTAGTAAGTGAGCAGTACCTCAATAGGTGTATGGGTATACCATACCTATTGATCGAGACTCTTCTACCTCTTTAGCAGCTTTCCAACCATCTTGATTTTTCCTAACATTGAAGAAGAATAAGGTTGTTGGGATGAAGTGGACGGCTCATCCTCAAGTGGCTCAAGCAATATTTCCTAAGGTAGAGTAGGGAGCTTCATAGCGTAAATGGACTTAAAACTGATCAGGGTCAAGGGATCAATCCTTTACATGGGAGGGAGATCATGAAATTGGGCTATGTTCTTCACAAGTCGTACAATAAAGGGGCTTGTAAAGATGTGTCCAGCTCTTCCTTCAATGGATTAGCTTCTAAAGAAGAAGGCCATATGAACGCCCAAATTTACTTAGTACCTCTCCCCATATTGTGTAGATATAGGATATCCCCTTCATCCTTTATTATGTTTCCTCCCTGTAATGCTCCTAAAAAGAATACAGTGGATGATCTTAAGAGTAGTGTAATGCTTAAGGTACTGAACTCGCAGAATTTAAGGCATTGATCAACATCAACAAAGTTAAGTGAAACTTCAAGGCTAAGCCACAAAAACTAGAAGAAGTTATTTTATGGAGCCAAATCACTAAAATAATGCGTATATGTAAAATAATTAAATAAAGTCTCAACCATAACTGAAAATCATTTAAATAGTGAAGCTTGTGACTAGGCTCAGAATATTATTCAAAGGTGACATATGCTTGATAAATAATATTTTATTTATTAAATATATATAAAAAGGAAAGAAATATGACTAGGAATAAAGCCTCATAGGAGCTCGTGTTTACAAGCAGATAATATGAAATAATCAAAGAAATTAACAAATAAAATAATCAAGAGTTGTTTGTGGAAAATTAAGCTATAAATGGTTTTGGAGAACAAAACAAGAGGTAGCCCATGGGTTACAAAATCAAAAACAAGTGTAGCACATGGTTTAAAAAGGCAAAAAAAAAAAAAAAGCGAGTAAATGGTTTTTACCCATAGTTTTAGGGATAAGCATGACACTTGTCCATCATGTCCTTAACTCAAGCATCTATAAATAGCCTAAACCACCTTCATTTGCAATCTTTAGTCAGATTACAATCTAAGAAAATTTAGGGAGTTGTTTTATAATGCTTAGAAAAATTAAGAGAAAAATAAGAAAATTGGTGCATGAATTTGGGCATATGCAGAACCTAAATAAAATGAAAACTTGAGAGTGAATGGCCACTACCTATAGATACAAAAAACAATGCCTAGTTGGGCCAACAACCCATTGGTGGTCACTATGGCCAAAGTTTGCAATGTTGGTAAGTTTTGGTTTTTACCCAATTTTTGTTAAATTGCTAAAAATAGTAAATTAAGTCAAAATTTTATGAAAATTTGTATTCCTAGTTATTTTTAGTATACTTTCATTGAAAAAATCAGTTTTTCAAAATATGTATGTTTTAGATATCACTCTTAAGAAATGAGCCATTAAGAGTGAATTTTTTATTTGATTCTTGAGAGGGTAAATGATGTTGTTTCAAGCTCAATTTTTTTATTTTGTAGACTCCTTATAATGATTATATACAATATATGCTAAAGGTTTTCCCAAGTTTTTTAGATAGATTTTTGTTAATTTTGATTTGCCTAAGACTGCCAAATCTAGTAATTTTTAAAAATTTGTTAATTTTCAAGTACTTTTAGTCAAATATTATTTATAATCATATTTTTTATCTTAAAATTATATTTTACATGATTGGATAAGTTTTGGAATGAACAAGTGGTCAAATATGTGATTTAATGCATTTTTATGAGTTAATAGTATCATTTTTGTAAAATCAGAATGACAATGCATTGAAAAACTAGCATGCATGGGTTTTCACAAAATTGTCCAAATCTTAAATTTGTCATTTAGAGTGGTGTTCCTTTTAGTCCATGTCTAAAATTGCTAAGTCTTAATGATCATGAGCAGTTTTAGTGAGTTTTAGCAATGTTAGTATTAATCAGCCATTGTAGAAGTATCTATAGGAGGTGGCTTGATACTAGGTAAGAAATTTGTTTCGAATAAAACTTATATAATATAAGGATCTTAACGTGATAGTCAATAGAAGCTTTTGTAGAAGGTCTTTGGTGAGGTATCAAATGATTAAACTGAAATAGGTCTAAATAGAAGCTTAAGTAGAAGGTTCCTCGGTGAAATATAAGGTGAAAACTAAAGATGGATTTTTAATAGGAGCTTGAGTAAAAGCTTCCCTAACCTTGAATAAACATTGTTTACTTAAATAACAAGGAGCTCAAAGATGCTACTTACGGTGAAGGACATTAGTACCAAGTAAGTGGATATTGTGTATTTAAGAGTAGATTTACATCTACTTATTAGGTTGCAAGTTATGTTTGTATGTAATGTGCTTGATTGATTGAGTTTAATTTTGAATCTTAGAATGATGTTTGCAAATTATGTGATATTCTTAAAAATATAATTGATTAACTATGCTTAGTTTAGAATCTTGAGTATTGGTTGCCATGAATGTATTGATTAGATAACATTTAATAGGGTACATTCAAACTGTGGAAAATATTAGGAAACGATTCAACATTTATGGTGTTGCTTAAGTAAACCTGATATAAGGTTTAGATTAAGATGATAAGACTTTAAATAAGATTAAGGTAAATCAAATGATAATTGATATAAAGTTTGGACATTACGTTTGATGTGGTATCTGACACATCATTAGTGTATTCTTAGCATGGCATAAAAAGGACCTCCAAGTTAGATTTTATGAATAGCCAGTTTTATCAAACAAGGATTGACTTTGGAAAGCTAGAATTTTGATGTATATAAGCTTGCATACGCTCAAGCGTTTTGCATTGATCACTCCTTGTGATTATGATCGATTTGGTATTATTGTTCCTTGTATGCAGTCAATACAAGTTAGGAGTCTTACTCTTAAGCAGTTCCTTATTGCCCACTTTCTTAGACATTGCTTCTAAATGCTTGATTGAGTTGACCAATCGAATGAAAAATGAGGCTCGAAGCTTAGATATTTGGTATCGATACATTAGCTCATCTGCATAAGCATAGCATACAATCTTGTAGAGATTCCATAAGTTGGTACAATATTATTTGACTAACCATCCAATGCTAATATGTTATAATAACTAGATATGTGTGTATTGTATTGTGTGTTTTATCTACTTTCACTTAGTTTACGGTGAACTAAGCGAATATATTTATATCCATTAGTTATGCCATCACTTAGGAGGGGCATTGTCACTATTAGGGGAAGACTTTTGAGAGAGCCTAAGTTGGAATCAACTACTTTGAAGGACTTTTGTTTCAATGATAGACTTAAATAGTTGTTATATATAAATGTTGTTAAATTAGTTTGAAAGACTATTATAAGTTAGAATTATAGAATGTTGTGTACATGTGATTTTAGCAATTGTAAAGCTGAATGCCAATGTAATACTCTGTATAAATAAGTCATTTTGTGTACATAGCCTTGTCCTCTAAATTGTAGTAGGTTAGTTGTGGTGTTGCATTCATGTCGAAGCTAGGATGTGACACCTATTTAGGTGGTATCAAAGCATAAGTTAGAGAACATAAAACTAGATGTGTGTGAGATATGTGAGGTAGCTAAGAATTGTGTTGATTTAGCCTTGTGATGTGTCTCGAAAGAGGTCTTACCTATTCATGGATTGGTCTTCTAGAGAATATTGATTAGAGAAAGGATGAGTAATGGGTTTGAATGGAAAACAAAAATGAATCAAAAAAGGTTAAGCCTCCTAAGCTACTTCATAACACGTAATTAGCATACATATTTTAGAGTAATTTTATATATCAATTTAGTTGATTCTGTGGCAATTTAGAACTTGATTTGTTTAAACCTCATTTTTAAGGACATTAGAAGCATTTGATGGGTTTTTGAGTGATATTATGAAATTTTAGAATTCATTTAAAGAAAAACAGCAATTAACGATATGAAGCAGAAATAATTTCAAGTAAAAAAATACAATCTAGTAAAGACCATAAGTGAAAACCACACCTATGTTCCTTGGCCATAAACCTCTCATCATTAATTTCTATTGAAATTGAAGATTTTTTCTTATTAAGTGTAAGACTATGCCTAAATCCATGACCATGTCCCTTAGTAGTGTACCTCTTATAAAAGAATTCCACCAAATTAATTAAATTACAAGTGAAAGAAAGGACTACATGCAAAGACCATGGCCATGGTCTTAGGGTATGGTCATTCCATGTATTGTAAATCTTTTATTTTTGGTAAGATTTGAAGATCAAAATGCCATGCTCCATTATATTTTATTCCATGAGCCAAATTTGGAAAGTGAATTAATGAGACGTGGAAGGAGATATTTAGGAAATATGGAACATATGCAAAAGATATTTTGTAGATATTTTGAAGATACATTACATATACATCCCAAGATTCCTTTTTGCACTATAAATAGGACATAAGCCTTATTAATTAGAATCATAGACCTAGTAGATCATAGATAATCCATTTTCTTTTCTTTGTCATTTTTCTATTTTTCTTAATGTTTTATATTTAGTTTTTAGTATTCAATTATTGTGAACCTTAGTTTGTTATGTAATTGATTTTAATTAATTATCAATCTATGATTCTTGTTATTACGATCTAATTATACTGTTCATACAATCATTAAATTAATATTTACCCAAGTTATTAATTAGATGTTTGAGCTTACTGGAGCTCTAGATAGCTCGACCAAAATTAGACTAATCAGGGTGATACACTAAACGACTCGGAAGCTGAAGAGGTCAAACAAGTCAATGTCGTTGTTCTTTAGGTAGGTGTCTAGGGAAATTGCTTAGTAATTGAGGATTTGAGAGGCTAGATTGACTAGACCTCTTGCTCTTGCTTTAGTGAAGGGTCCAGGTGATGGATTCCTATCATCCCCTTTAGGTTATTTAGGATTTGGAATGAAATCCTCATAATGCTCTATTGTAGTGTCTTCATTAAGAACATATAAGCTCAAATCTATAATGTTGAAGACATCAAAGATTTCGTATCCTTCTAGGTGTTCAAGCTTGTAGGTGTTATTGTTGATCTTCTGAAGTATTCAAAAATGTCCTTCAGCTCAGGGTAAGAGTTTACTCCTCCTTTTGTTAGGAAACTCATCTTCGCTAAAATGTAGCCATACTAGTTCTCTTAGTTGGAAATACTTCTTTCTCCTTTTCCCTTGGCTTCCCTATGCTGACTTCTCAGCATCTTAGGTCCATTGCTTGATAACTCATTGGTATATCTACTTTAAGGCTCTAGCTTGGTCTTTGGTTCCTAGATCACTTTATTTAATCCTTAGCGTTGGTGTTTGATCAAGTGGTAGCTCAAGATTGAAACCATATATTACCTTAAATGGTATTTTGCTAGTCGTGTTATGAACATATTGGTTGAAGGTAAATTCCACTATAAGCAAGCAAGAATCTTAATAAGCCTGATTATGTCCAATAGTAGCTTAAAGAAGAGATCCTAGCATTCAATTAATGACCTCTATTTGACCATCAATCTATGAATGGCAAGATGTATAAACAATATCTTAGTCCTTAGTCAGTGCCATAGGGTCTTCTAAAATTAGCTCAAATACTTAGGTCTCTATCAAACACAATACTCCTCAAAACTCCATGCAATCTCATGATCTCTTATAAAAGCAAAAAAGAGATAGTCGAAGCATTGTTAGTCTTGTTACACAATACAAAGTATGCCATCTTGCTGAATCTATTAACTACAACCATAACAAAATCCTTTCCTCGTACCGTTTTTGGCAATCCAAGAATGTAATCTACACTTACATTTGTTTAAAGCATGGTTTGTATTGGTAAGGGCATAGCCTTCCCTTATTTAGCTTAGCTTTTAGCCTCCTTAAAAGTTGCACATCTTTCAACAAGTTGGTGTACATCCTTTAACAATCTTAACCAACAAAACCTTGATTTCAAAAACTCATATGTCCCCTATTATCTGAAATGGCCAAATAATCCTCCGTTTTATGCTTCTTAGAAAAGTAAGTCTTATATTGAATAGGTCAAGGCATATACAATCTTCTTACTTAGAAAAGGTAACCTTCCTATAACAATTAACCATCCAATGTTTTCCTGTCTTACACTAGGTAAAGATTGATCCAAAAAGGGGAACTTAGGATATTGTTCTTTGATGCTCACAAATCCTAATAATCTCATTTATAGCTTGGAAAGCAATACATATTGTCTCGATAAGGCGTCTGCTACAACATTTACCTTTCCTTACTTGTACTTAATCATGAATGAGAATCCATCTAGGAAATTAACCCTTTTAATTTGTTATTTTAAGAGCTTTGGATGGATCCTCCAGTATCTTAAGGTGTAGTGATCAAAAACACAACAGAAACTCTTTCAATAATAAGTAATGTTGCTAAGTTTGCAAAGCTTAGACTTAGGCATACAACTCTTTTATCTTACATTGAATAGTTCAAAGTAGCTCATCTAAGCTTCTTAATAAAATCGAGAATAGGTTGGTAGTCCTGCATGAGAACCACTCCAATTCTTATACTTGAGGCATCACATTTTAATTTAAAAACCTTGTTGATGTTAGTTAAAGATAATACGGATGCTGAAGTCAACCTCCTCTTCAACTTAGAAAAACTATCTTCTTCCTTACTTCCTCATTGAAATTCAATATTATTCTTCATGAGTTCAGTAAGAGGTGTTGTAGTTGAACTAAAATTCTATATCAACCTGTGATAGAAAGAAGCTAAGCTATGGGAACTTCTAACATCAGCACATGTGGTAAAGGTAGACCGCTTCATAATTGCTCAGACCTTTTCTTTATCCACTCTATGGCCTCCTCCACTTATTATGCACCTAAGGAATACATCTTCCTTTTGATAAAAGCAGCATTTCTTCAAACTTTAAAATAGTTGTTTAGTTTGGAGCACTTCAAATACTACTTAGATATGTTTTACAGTATTGGATAGGTTGAGACTATATACCAAAATGTCACCTTAGTGAACAACAACAAACTTCTCTATCTGGTTCCTCATCTTATAGTTCATCAACCTCATAAATGTGCTTAGGGTGTTGGAAAACCTAAGTAGCATTACAAGCCATTCACATAATCTATGTCTCATTTTGAAGACTATCTTCCGTTCATTGCTATCTTGCATCTAAATTAGATGGTATCTTGATTTCAAATTAATTTTAGAAAATACACATGCTTCACGCAACTCATCAACATATTGTCCAATCTAGGAATCGAATATCAATACTTAATGATGATTCTATTAACCACTCAGCTGTCCATACACATTCTCTAACTTCCATCCTTTTTGGGAGCTAACAGAATGGGTATAGTACGTAGACTCATGCTTTCTTAGACATAACATTTCATAATGAGCTCATTCACTTGCTTTTGTAGCTTAGTAGCTTACTTAAGATTCATGCTATAGGTTGATTGATATGGCAATGTGGCTCTAAGTTTTAGATTTATGGCATGCTCTATTCTTTGCTTCAGGGGTAAACCCTTTGGCAATTCATCTAGGAATAGATCAGCAAATTCTTTGAGCAACTCTTCAACCTCCTTCAGTAGGTCAACATGTCTTCAAATTTCCATTAACCTTTACATCGGTAAGAAGGTTGGCTCATCACCTTTTACAGTCTTTCTTAGCTTAGATCAACTCATTACTAAGGTTTTGTTGGTCTTTTGCTTTACTCTAAACTACATGTTATTGACTTGATTAGGTGTCATTAGAAAGAGTGTACTAAGTCGCCCATCTTTCTCAAAGCTATAGGTATTTCTATACCCATTATGCATGACTTTTCGATCAAATAGCCAGGATTAGCATAGTAGAATATGTGAAGCACACATCAATGACACGTCACATATTACCTCATCTTTGTAACTCCTAATGGTAATTTCTAACAATACATGTTTCATGACATGTAGTGATCCCTTCTCATTCAACTAATGTAACTTGTATGGTTTATGATGCATAGAGGTCGGTAAGTTCAATTCCTCAACCATTCTTGCAAAATCAACATTCGTACAACTTCTACTATCAATAATCAAGGCACAAAGCTAGTCATTTACCTTGTAGGTAGTGTGAAACAAATTCTCACATTGTTCTTCTTCTTGATCATGTTCTACACTGAAAGCTTAGTAGATGAATAAAGTTAGCATGTCTCATTCCTTTGGGTAGATATTATCTCCCATAACTTCCACCTTCACTCCCTCCTTTGTCTCTTTCATAGTTTCACTACCCTCTTCATCTGTGTTGTATACTTTAAAGGTCGGTACTTCAACCTTAATAATCCTCATTTGCCCATTTAGACACTAGGCAACTAAGTGACCAAAACCCTTGCACTTGAAGCATTTCAACTCGCTTTTCTTTCTTTTAGAGGTTTACCCCTCTTCAAATTTCTTGTCTTTCCCTCCTTGTTCCTTCCTCACTCCTTCTAGGTTTGGTAGTCGAGCTTACCTTCAACGCGAAGTTGAGCCAATAGGTTTCTTGCGATGTCCCTAAGTAAGTTAGATTGTTGAAAGAGTTTAGGAACTAGTAGGTCAATAAGGCTAGTTCTTCCTTTGTTTCTTAACTCATTGAGTGACCTTGATAGCTTCTTCAAGGGTTCGATATAACAACACTTTGACAACATCCCGGAGCTCATATTTTAGGCTCGTAACAAATGGTGAAATAGTTCACACTTTAGGCTTCTCTACTTCACATTAGACTATTGGCATTTGGAAATTGTATATGAAGTCATCAATAGATGTTTTATTTTTCCTTAATTCTTGCAATTTTGCAAATTGCAAAAGTGACCTAATAGTATGATTTAGGTATGAATCTTCTTCCCGTAACCCACTTAATTTCTTCTGATGACTTCATACATTGGCATCCTTCTCTCCCCCTTATGGCATGCAACATTTTCCACCACATGTGTGCATAGTTAGTGAATTCTAGGGTAGTAAGCTTAACCTTATCTCCTTCAATGTAATGATAACATTTGAATAACTTCTCAATGCACTCTTCACATTCTATGTATTCATCAGCATTCCTAATTCTTAAGAAGCTTAGCATTTAGATCTTCACATTATTAATACTCTAATGTGCTTGAATAGCACGTCCCTCATCATAATAATTCTCATTAAACTACTCATTAACCTCACCATCATCATCTAAATTGATCCTTCAATGAGCTTGCTGATCAATTCTCCTTTATGGCTACTGAACTGGGAAATATGCTCACTTAAGTTGGTTTTCACTCTATTTACCCCTATGTACACACTCCTTTCTCTTTGTCATCATAGATTTCCTCTTCATCACTTTCGTCTTCCTTAGCCAATTCCAACCTATGCTCTACTCCTTTAACTCACATGTGATGAGCAAGGTAGATTTCTCTTTTGCATAGAGCATCATGAGCTTAGTTAACCCCATGGTTAGCTTAGTTTTAGCTAAAGCGATTTCATTAGCTTGACTATTAGCTTAGTAGGCTTTACTTGTATAGGCAGCTACTTTTCCTTACATCAAAATCATCATATTCTCCATTAGTCTTATAAGGTAATCCAACCACTCATTGGTAATCCTAGGTGCCTACTGTAAACCCCTAAAATTATCAACCTAGCTTTTGTAATAGACTCAACCATGTTAGACAATTTAGGAATCGACAAGGCTAATGAAAATGAAAACCCTAAAAGAATTACTCAATCGCGTAAAGAATTTTTCTACCCTAAATGTTTCTAAATGCTAAAGATTTTATTCAAAAGTGATAGAAACCCTAAAAATGATTATCTAAAGACACATGTACACTAATCCAACATGATATACCTTAAAACCCTAATTGATAATATAATGCCTATCTTTTGTCCAATTCACTAGTAAAGGGTTTGAGATGACCCTCATTCATACTTATATGCTTTGAATCCTTAGGTAATCCATTAGAAATTAAGATAATGAGTTATAGATTATATTTACTTCTTAAGTAAATGATTAAGATAGTTTCACTTGGAGTTAGGGTAATAGTTGAAGATTAGGTTATATGTAGTGAACTTTAATACTCAAATTAGTACTTTTTGCATTTGCTTTTCAAAGTAGTTTATCAAATTAGATATATAAGCTATAAAGATCTAAAGTAAGATCTCATCAACAATGTTTCCTAATCAATTCATCATATATCTCATTTCCCCTCATTTCCTTCATTTTTCCTCTAATTTCCCTTAATTACTACATTATGTGCACAAAATTACACATACTTAAGGAATGTTGACTAAGGTAATGCATGTTGACCAAAGTCAAAGGGTTGACCAAATCAACATATGTTGACTAAAGTCAATATTTTGAAAAGTCAAAGGTTTTAAGAGATAAGGAAAATATCTTAGTTTCTTAATGATGGTTTTCTTTTCTTTTCCTTCTTATTTTTCTTTTCTCTTCTTTACAATTGTTGCCGTCCACAATTCTCCCATCTTGGCCCCACCATTTGTTATCTTCCATAATTGAAAACAAAACAAAAGAAACAAAAACAAAACTTCCCTTTCATGCCGTGAACCTCCCTCCCCACTTTCACTTTCATTCCTTTGCTTTTGTCTCCATAAACTTCAACACAATTAAAGGTATGTCTTTAAGTTGTTTTATGTTACTTTATGTTATTCATTAGTTAGTTAATTAGGTAGATTAGATAAGTAGTTAGGTGTTTAGTGAAGTCTTGAAGAAGAGGAAACAAAGTTTCCATCTTTAAGTATAGAAAATGAAGAATCATGAAGGAAATGGAAGAAATACATGTATATGTACTCTTAGATATGTGTATATAAAGAAATACCAAAGGAATACAAGTATATGAACCTTTATACATAAGTATGTATCATGTACATAACCTAACTTAAGACCATATCTAACTATATATGTGTATACTATACTAAATACATACATAGAAATACAAAAGGATGAAATTGAGAGGATTTTCTTAAGGAAAAATTTGGCATACGTATTTTTAGTCCAACCGTATAGGTATATGAGTAGGAATACATGTATAAATACGGTATAAGTATATGTAGATGTATAAGTATATGTATGTAAGTATAAGTATAAGGCATATGTACATAAGTATAAGTAAGGGACAAATGTACATAAGACATGTACATATGACATAAGCATAAGGTAATGCTTATGTAATCAAATGATGAGGTGAGAGATGACATAAGCATATGATGACATAAGCCATTACATAAGCAAGTGATGACATAAGCAATGACATAAAGAAAAGATGATGTAAGCGATGACATAAGCATAGGTTTAGAAAATGAGAAAAGTAAGAAAAGTGTAGGTAATTAGATACTTAAATTAGAAAATTGTAATACACCTTGTAAATTAGAATATACTTAATTCAGTACATGAATTAGTAATAACAAAGTAGATCCCTTAATTATAAGAATTTAAGGAATAAAGGTTATAAATATAAGTAATAGCAATACTTAAGTATTATAGCTAAAAATTTCTATAAATTTAGTTCATAATGTAAAATAGGGGTCTTAACGTCCAAAACAGACATTACCGTATGAATATACGTCCGAAAACGATGAAAAACGACTATAAATTCATAAATATTAGAAATAAAACGAAAAAGTTATATACGATTGAAATTAAAGTCTTATCGGGTAAAAGTTAATAGTAGTCTAAGTAGAATTAGGTAATTAAATGTTTTAAATTATTAGTTAATTCAAATACTTATTAGTGTTGTTATCACATAATGATTAGGTGACCCTGAGGTGAACGAGGACCTCCCAATCGATTACTACGATTAGGGCAAATCACCATAGCCGAGTGAGTATTTACCCAATGACTCCATGCTTGTTTTGTGATTACAGATAGTAGACTTGAATATTATTGTCAATTGATTATTGTATGGGGTTTGGGAAATGCCTGTGTATGTTAGTATGTCTTGAGTTGTGAACTTATCTTAAGTATTGATAATGCTATGTTTGTTGTGTGGTAGTATAGAAAATGATTGTGTGCACAATTGGATGGTCATAGCATAATTTGAACCTAATTATATTCGGCTTATAAAAAGAAATTGGGACATGCATTAACATGCATAGCATGGATACTATTCCGGCCGTCACATCACACGGAGGTAAAGAGAGGCCATTCGGGGGTTGATATTATTAATTTATTTGGTTATGTACGGTGCACTCGTACAAAATGACCTTATCCTGGCCCGCGGGAACATTAGGCGTTGGAGGCGCCAACCGCCTAGCTAAGGGTCGATTCTAGAGGCCTCCGTTTAGGGGTGAGTGTGGACTGTGGGGGCCCACTCACAATTATACTAGAACTTGGGTTTTATGAAAATAACAGAATTATTTGATATAAGTATGGAACATAGAGTTCCGTAATAAAGTAAGTTCTGGTATAATACCCGGATCTGAATGGTGCCGTGTATACTCCAACCCTGACTTCGGAGGGTGTTAAATCTGAGTTACGTATATGAATTAGTTAATTATACGTATTGTTTGGCATTCTGGTTGATCATTCATTCATATGCTTGAATATAATGTACTTATAACTTGCTTGTGGTGTGGCTGAGGGTTTTGCTCACTAAGCTTAGGCTTATACCCCTTTAGACTTTTATTACAGGATAGCCTGTTCATAGAGGCAGGACGAGGGATGCCGCAGGTTAGCTTGGGGACTTAGGCAAGAGCGAGCTGTTATGAGTACTGAGAGAACAGTTTATGTAGACTTCTACTCATGTACTTTTATTTATCTTATTATTATAGACCTAGACATACTTAAACGCTATGTATTGTAAGCTTTATAACTTAAATTTTATATAAATATGTTTGTGTAATGATATATCATGTGAGTCTGGATGTTCTTTGGAAACTAGTGGTTGTAGAGCCTTGTATATTGTATGAAGATTTCTTGATTGGAAGGGTAACCAATCAGGGGTTCTTTGTACAGTATACAACATCTGCCACGACTAGGCCATCCTCAGTTCGTGACACCTACTCTATACGATGGCCACTTCCCTAAACATCACTCTCATTATCTTCGATAACTGCATTCACAATTGGGTCCATCATTTCTTTGATTCTAATAATCATTATGCTATCACAACAACTAAACTATCAATACCACAACACTAATTCTTATGATAGTTTAACCTTCATAAGACAAGCTTTAAACCCTTATTTAGTAATACTCAACTTATTGCACTACTATTAGAGCTTAACTCAAACCAACCACTACTTTATTTCTTAGTTTGAAAACATAGTAGAATAAAGCAATCACCACTAGGCACAACTACAGCTAGTTGGAACACTCAACTTTGTCTATCACTAGTCACTACAATGTTACCCAATATACACAACATAATACCACTCATTCTTAGACTTATTTAGAACCTCAAGCTCTAATACTAAGATGATGTGTTTCGGAAGAGGTCTTACCTATACGTAGATGGGTCATCCAAAGATCAACTATCAAAGAAAGGATGAGTAATGGGATTTGATGGAAAACATAAAAGAAAGAAAATAGTTAAGCCTCATAAACTACTTATGGATCTAACTCATCTCTCAAGCACTCACAAACTTATACCATTCCAATGTGACTCACTAGTTCAAGATAAAGGTTTATATGATGGTATATCCTTGCTTAAGGGTTGATATTAGCTAAAGAGGGATAAAGTGCTCAACTAGAGAAACTTCAAAAATTTTCATTACTAATAAGGAGGATTCTAATTACAATAATTGCTATAAAAGGGTATCTATACTTAGTGATCCCTACAGTTATAAGTATGTAAATTTACTAAAAAGGGATAAAATATTATACACTAACAATAATATAAAAGAGGAAGGATAATTAGGTAACTCTTCTAGAAAAAGAAGATTCTGTTATTAGCTCTGTGCTTATAGGAAGTGGGATTGTGTCATCGTAAGAGAGGTTAATGTGTCTACCAATAATAATTTATAACACCTCAAGATAAGGTTAGCATTGTTAGGATCCTTTAGTAGCTTGGGATAAGGGATTTGTAATGGAAGTAGATCTTTAAGATAAGTCGGAAGATTTGATTCTAGAGTCCTAAATAGCTTAGCCAAATTTAGACTAATCAAGGTGATACACCAAACGGCTCGAAAATTAAGGAGGTCATATAGGTCAATGTAGTTGCTCTATAGGTTGGTGTTTAGGGAACTTGCTTGGTAATTGAAGATTCAAGAGGCTAGATTGATTGAACCTCTTGTTCTTGCTTAGGTGATATTACATTCTAGCATAGCACAGGATGTACCATCACACAGGACTACCTATTGAAAACTTAACTCAATCTGCTCATTCATCAAAAGATAACTTTGTTTACATAATAAAGGGGTTGCTACATCAGAGTTTAGCTAGATATTCTATTACAACTTATGTGTACAACATAATATTTAAATCAAAATATGAACCAACTTTTTGTTTCCTTTATCATCTTCACAATAATAAGATTCTTGACTTAATACAGGTTCTATGCAATAGTCATTGACTCCAACTCACACTCTCAATATACATATCCCCCTTGAGTGTTGGGCCCTTTACGATGTAGTTAACCTAAAGATAAAATATTTTATCCCCTCAGCTACTGAAGTTGAATGAGAGTGGATAACAAATAACATAATATAGACAATATAATAGATAATACTGTATATCACAACTGAAACATATCACTTATAACTTGTAAGTTCAACTTCACATATGCATTCACCCAACCGGGCACTTACTACCAACAATGCAACATGCTATGTACATGCTCGTAGCATGCATTGGTACTGATATCCTATGCCCTCCAAACTTCTTATGGTTAGTCGACATAGCTAGGCATTTGGATACAACGTCCAGGAACTTGGGGCAACGAGGAGTTGCTTAAGAGTAGACCCTCGACTTTACAAAATTAGATTACATACTGTAGTTCACTAAATCAAAGTAGCAACACTAACAAATTAGACCACATACTATAGTCTATCAAATTTGACTATCAAAATAGTCACAATGTTAGGGCAATGCAATCTATATGCTTCCAAAAAATGAGTTCATAAAGCCATGCTTTTTTCATGATTATTTAGAAGCCTCATTCTAAAAGTTATGACCTATAGGTCCTTTTTTATGCCATGTTATGCAATAGCAACTCAAAATTATCAATCAGCACAATCAATCTCCTAGTTTTATTCAACTCAGTGATTGGATTCTAGTTTTCGAACTCTCTTTAGTGGAATTCTAGTATCATACTTAGGGTTCACTTAGGTGAACACTTAGAAGATTGAATTAATAATCACTCAACTTCCCTAGTTAGTACAATCATTTGTAAGCACAAATCATCGCCAACGTGCAACATAACAGTTTAACCAAAATATAGTTGCTATCGTTCAAAATCAACACATCAACATCCACTATAGTAGCATATCCATTCACCTAAGATATACCCATATTTAATCAATATAGTATCAAACAATACATAGTGTTATGAGTAACAATATATCTACTCTAACCATGGGTTAGATCCACTTACCTGGACTTAGCAATAGCATAATATCCTATACTTCATGACATGGTCTTTCCTTACTTATCACACCTATGAAAATATGACACCGTCTTCAAATCAAGTACAGGTTGAACCTAAACTATTATAAGTTTTCATTCCTGTATTTTTAAACTTCGGCTGACCATATCTTACTTATTTGTTATTCAATTTTAGTAAACTTTATATTGCTACAATCGTTATTTCAAGTGCTATTGATATATATTAAGAATCAAGACTAATCAATATTGCTAAATATCCAAAAATACCCTTTCGTATTACGACTTGACTATACGCTACCTTAACTCCGAAATTGACTTAAGTAAGCTTTATTATTGAACTAAAGACCCTAAAAATTATACTTTCCAAACTCGTCTAACAACACTTATTATACCCTAAAGTGTTCGTTTTACGTAATTTGACAAGTATCTTACTAATACTAATTACTATGTTATATATTAAGCCAATATATAAGCTTATATTAGGAAAATATGAAATAAATGGTACATGAGCCCGATTAATTTCACAAAAAATTCTATATACTTACAAAAATATGTAAGTTAATTATTAGGTGTATTACATACAAAAATTAAGCTTGAAACAATATCATCTAATATTTATAAAAATTTATTCAATTTTCATCTAAACAAAGCATTTTCTTAAGGAACCTATATTTACACTAATTATTTAATTAAAATAAAATCATTGCATTAATCTACACCTAAAATAATCCTAGAAAACCAAATTTCATAATTAATGGATAACATTTTATATTTTTAGCAAATTAAACAAATTACAGGAGGAATTATGGTTCACCTGAATCGGCTGGCTTCAACCACCACCTAGCCGCTGCACCTTATCAGAAAGCCTCCTTTGGCCACCCTCTATTGGTCTTCTAAGCCACTCTAACTCAGGTGGTGGTTTAGTTTACGAACCGCCCTAGACTGATTTCGACCCTATACTTTGTTCTATTTTTTATTTTATTTTTTTCTAATGTTTTCTAAATTGCCTTCTTTCATTTTTAGAGTTCCAAAATATTGAATTTGGGGGTTTGGGTCCTATTTATATTTTTTGAACTTTTCATAATCAAATAAAATTTGGACATGTATATGATACATGTCAATTTTCCAGTTTCTTAAAGGACATGTGTTATTTTCTCATCAAGCAAGTGTTGACTCACAATTTTCAATTAATACCAGCCTGACACATCATTTGATGACTCATCCATGCAATTTTTTATTAATTTTCCATTATTTTAATAATAATTTATTATTATATATATGTATCTAATATAGATAATGCATATCACATGTATATTATGTATAATTCAACTTCATTTATTATTTTTGTAAGTTAATTAACTTATCTCTAATATCTCGTTATATCTAAAATCTCAAATTTCTCATTTTTTATAATTATTGGCTTTTAGTGATAAATTGACGTTTTTCTTAAATTATTATTTTTATATAGCTTATTTTGAGAAATTGACTTTACTTGAATTACTTCATCTAACTTTACTGTGAAGTTTAAAATAAAACAAATATTATAGCTCAGTGCCCTAAATTTAAGGACTTAGATCCTAGAGTTATTAAACTAGTTAGAAAAACTTAGGGTATTACAGGTGAGGGGTTTAAGTGGTAGATTCCTATCATCTTATTTGGAAGAAACTACTGTTTAGAAGTTGGTTATATTAGTAAAGATTATTACATAGAAGCTTGCTATTGTTAGTTATGTTAAACCTTGTTACTTGGGAAGATAGATCATATGCGAACATGTAGAGGCCTTGACTTTTTAGCTAATTCAATAGGGCCAATGAGGGAAGAACTATAAGGATCTCAACACCTATAAGCTTAACTCTCATAAGCGATAGAGATTGTGCAACAATTTGTAGCTACATTAGCAGGACATAGGGGGATAAATGGGGATCGGATGGCTTAGATTCAATGCTTGGTAAATCCTTATGATGGTCTTAATATGGATCCTTAAGTTGTAGAAGAATGGATTGATTCACTAGAAAAGTTATTAAAGGTACATGAGGTTGAGGAAAGAAAGAAAATGAGGATTGCTACCATCATGTTGGATGGATGTGCAAGTAAATGGTAAAGAGATGAGAAGCGATCTATGATAGAACCCATTGATTAGAGTATATTTAGAAATGCTTTTCTCAAGCGATATTTTCTTGAATGTGTAAAAGAGCATATATGTGAGGAGTTTTACAAATTGAGGCAATGAAGAAGGACAATTGAGGAATCTGAGAAAGAATTTAATAGGTTGTTGAAGTTTGCCTCGAGGTGGTATAAAATGATGAGGTTGCTAACTTAGATAGGTTTAAAGTAGGATTGGATCAATATTTTCAAGTTGAATTAGAAAGGACTATATTTGTGCGATATGTAGATATTGTTACAAAGACTCATTTAATCAAGCAAGTTTGTAGGTCATGAAAGGAGGTTGATGAATTGGAGAGTAAGAGAAAAAAGTTTGGGGGGAGTTTTATTCATAACGATAAGTCACCTAAAGGGAGAAAGCCATATCTACCCTTAGAGAAAACTAGAAAACTTGTGAAGAGAGTACCCTTTGTTGGAAATGTGATAATTGGAGCCAACCTATAAAATGTCCCGAATTGCAAAGGAAATGTTTCAGGTGTGGAGAAGATGGGCATTTGGCTAAGCAATGTCAAAATTTAGATGATAGGGGCATATTTTGTCATAGGTGCATGTAAAGAGGGCATAACATTTTTCATTATAGAAAATTAGGAGAGATAAGGTCAAGGCCTTAAGCTCAAGGAAAGGCATATATTGTACAATAAGAGGAGGCTGGAGATAATATGATAGCAAGTACGAAATTCTTGAACCTCAAATTACTATAGAGATTCCTTTAACTTGATAAGCAGGAGTAATTTGTCGTAGATGTTATAGTAGAAAGTCTCCTAAGCATGAATCTCCATTAAATATATATATATATATATATATATATAATGGTATTGTAGAAGGTATAGTGGAAGTTCTTTTGAATATGAATCTTCACTTGAGATGTTCTAAATAGTTTAGTAGAAAGTTAATTGGAAATGATTCATATTCAATATATGATTGTCTATTCTATGTTTGTTTGTATTTAGTAGCTGAGTATGATGACTTGGTTGTGTTACGACTAGGACATATGGTAGATAATTATGGTTATACATTGTTTGATATAGATCAACCTATTCGTATGTAACTAGAAAGTACATTGACGGAAATAGACTCTTAATGGTGACTAATGTAGATCTCTTCAAGAAGTAAAATGGTTATATACTAGAGGTTGAAAAAAAAATGTATACAAAAAGGGCTAAATGGAAAGTTTGCAAAATTTGTAGAAGAAGATCTAAGTTACTCATATGAATAAGGAACATGAAAATGGGAAAAGAATGCCAAGAGATAAGAAAATATTTTATGAAGTTGGTAGATTAAGTCATATGAAGTATGAAAGGCTTTATTGTAGGATGAAGTAAGATGTAGGAAAGAAAGAAATACTATAAAGCAATGTTTAAGCATGACTAGTAAAGAAAGTTCATATAATAAGTTATTGGGGATATGAAACGAAAATGCTAAACCTTGATAATGATTGATAGTACTTAAAAGAGGATGGCATTGTTGAAAGAATAATAAAAAATGCTATACTAAAGGAATAAAGGAAAGTTTGAGGATCATTAACTCTTAATCTAAGAAAAGATTGATGGATGATACGAATTATAGGAAAAGTAAAGTTAACCACTAAATTGTTGTAATTTAGAATGAGAACTTGATGATAAAGTATGAAAGATAGACTAGAGTTCTGAAATAATAGATCTTGTAATTTAACTAGAGTGGTTTACATTGACAATCAAATTTGGTTTATAGGAAATTTGGGTCGCTTGTCAATCTTCAAGTTTGTAAAAAAGAAAAGAAAATTAGGCTATGCAAGGTGCTAAGGCTACTTTAGCATCGTCATTCTAATGCCTAAGTAAGGTTTTGATGGGTAAAAGTGTAAGAAGGCAAAAAGAAACTATCTAGCAACTATTGCAAACTTATCAAGCTCTATTTATAATGGATGGCTAGCAACTATCTAAGAACCATAGCCTCTAAAACTCTCATGTAGGGAATTTTAAATTAAGAACTAGCTCTTATAATTTTAGAATGTAGGCAAGTTATTAGCAGTTAGTAAGTAGTTATTCGTGTAAGGATTCCTAATTACTTGCACTAATGTTTGAATTTGAACTCCTTACAGGTTACTAAGTCTTCTAGGGCTCCTTACCATTTAGCTAAGCTAATCGAAAGCAATTTGACCTACTCTTAGGCGTACAGCTCTAATTTGAGCTCAGTAGCTTCATGTACTGTTAGGTCCTTAGCAATTGTGAGACTAGTAGGAGAGGTTGGATACTTATCAAAGGAGGTTGTAAGGCTCAAGAGATCGAACTCTAGCTCTTACTAGTTGGCTTGAAGTCATTCATCCCTTAGGATAAAAATCCCTGTCAACATTTGGCCCATGACTCTCCTTGGTGATGATGCTAAAGGGAGTAATATACTTCATTATGACACTTTTATGTTATGACCCTTTGCAGTCATCACAATAGAGTTCATTCTTATGAGAATACAGTTGTTTCTTATCAATACCAACCTATCCTTTATTAGCTTGTTAAGGAAGTCTTACATCCAATCAATGGCACTCTATATCTTAGATATTGAAATTTATACAAATGTGTTAGTAGCCATGTGCATTCTTGACAACAAATTTCAATTGTGATAGTTTGATTTTAGTAAAGATAACATGATCATATGGTTATGAACTATTGGTAACTGTTAGGGATCCCAAAATTTATTCCAACTTTCTATCCCTTTTATTTTTCTCATTCTCCTTCTTTTTCTCTTCCTTCCCCTCTAGTCGTTCTTTTATTGTTTGACCATACTTCTTTCATTTCTCAACTTCAATTTTTCCTCTCACATCCATACTTAAAATTCCCCTTCTTCTTCTCATTTTTCGTCAATCTTGAGTATTTCTCTAAGGTAAATATGCTTGGTTCAAAATCTAGCAATAACTCTAATAATTTAATTGATGCTTAGCATTGAAGTTGGGAACTATGATACACTTAACCGAACTTTATTTTTTATAGCACTATTTTTTATAACAAAACTATATTTTATTAGCAAGTGCATTAGGTTGCATATGCAATAATATTATTAGCAAGAAACATGTTGAGTCGATAAGGAATGACACCTAATTATTAATAGTATTAGTCTCGTCTAAATCTAGATAGAAAAAATAAAAGGGTTTATGGAAATAATTAAATTCTAAAAAATGAATTAATAACATAAATAATTGGGGATATTTAACATCTTTAAAGATTCAATCGTCAACTAGATAAGTAGAATAGCAATTAATGTTAATATAGATGTCTTTAACAAGTTTAGTTTTAAGGCCATTAAGCACTAGGAATTGCTTCTCATGAAGGGAATACCTAGGATTACCTAATTTAACCTTTCTATCACTAAACAAGATGTAAACTAAAATTTTACTCTCTAATTCCTTAACCTTAAAAGGTATATGTTATGTATCTTTAATCTAGATCATCCAATTCACAGTAAACAATTAGAAAAGGTCTCCCAACTCAATCCTAACTAATAAATATTCCAATGAAGTCAAAATACATATTGTTGTGATTAAGGAATTAGAGACTTAAAACAATGAGCACAATTCATTAACTAATGGTCTAAAGTATCCAATAATAATATCAAATAAAGCACAATGGAGAAATAATAGAGAAAACAATATCCAAATTAAGAATTTATTTAAAAGAATAAAACAACCTATTTAGGAGTTCTAATCTCCCATTTGAGATCTAATATTGCTCTTATTATTTCGTATTGTTAAAATCCTTAAAAGAATATAAAATTTTACTAAAAGTTTAAACTAATAAATGAGAAGGAAAAAAAAAAGGAATCTATTTTACTATCTATTGAATTGTCTCTATGCTTATCTATTTTATTACATGACCTTCTATTTTTATTACAAGGGATCTTATGTCAAAGTGGGCCTATGATGTAGAATTATATCTTTCTTGAATGACTTCAATTCTTTATAATAATAATTGGGAATCACCATACCTTAAAACCATTGCCATGGTCATTGTATGTGGTCTTTCTATGCTTCAATTCTTACGCGAAATAAGAGATATATGTTACATCTAGAAGTAGGAACTCGATTTCATTCAATATGAGATACATATGACCTAGGACCATGGACATGGTCCTTACCCATAGAGCACTTGACCTAATTTCTTTCCCTTTGAATTTCGCATGCCTTCATCATCAAGTAAATATTTTCCATTATTGTGCATTTTTTCCTATAAAAAAAGATAAAAATATACAATTTAGTGCAATAAAGTGTTAAAATAAATATTAACAAATAAGTTACTAAATTACATTAAAATTACACCAAAAAGCCTATAAAAACAATATAAAATTTACCTATAAAATAGGCATAATTAAGCTATATCAAATTCCCTCACACTTAAACTTTTGTTTGCTCTAAAGTAAAAAAGGTAAAACAAAGAAAATCTCTTAAGGGGAGAAATTCATTGAAAGCTCAAATTATAGAATTAAAAGCAAATACCGCATACAATCTATTTAGGAACAAGAGTGTATACTCTTCCACTAATATTCACCCTTATAAAGTATTGAAATTTAAGGCTCCAACAATTTTTTATTTTATAGAATTTCACTTAACCATATTTACATGCTCTTAAAACACAAATATAAACTAGTTTTTTGCTAGAGGACTTTTCAATTCAATTTCTTTAAATAAGCACAAATATTTTGGTATTGGGAAAAAACCTCGCTCTTCTAATAAACCAAAGCCAATTCATACCATTTTAATTCTCACATTGGTAGCAGAAAAGTACCTTACTCTTCTAAAAGACCATAACCTATCCCTACCAGTTTTAATCAACCACTTTCCTTAGGTTAGTAGCAAGAAAGAACCTTATTCTTCCAGGAAACCAAGATTAATCCTTACCAACTTATATTATCATTATTTTCTTTTATTTTTCATTTTTTGCAATCTCCTCCATTTTTTTTTATTTTTTAGGAAACTTTCAAGAGATAGGCATCATTTGTTAGAAATTAGAGAGCTCTCAAGGCTTCATATGAATGAATATACATTAAATAAAATATAGACAACTAGCTCCTAATTAGTAGTGTTCACCTCAATTTCAAGTCTAAATTTAAGCTTAAATAATAGGAAACTCTACACTTTACACATATTTCATTATTCAATTTTAGATTATGTAGAAAAATCATAATGATCAAGCAAAATTCATGAAAAATTTGAAAAAAATTGTCCCAAAAAGTTTCTTTTTAATTAGAAAAAAAATGGTGAATAGAAGTATAGTACAAACAAATTAATTCTATAATTCTAAAAAATTTTATTTGCAAAAATCCTAAGTGTGGGATTATAATCGATTAAACTGACATGCTTTATAGATTTTTCCACTAGTGGCTAATTACTTTTTGCCTTCCCTACACTTAAATTGTACATAGTCCTTAGTACATAAATAATCAATAATAAGCACAAAAATTAACAAAGGAAAATAATAGAAAAGAGATAATGGGAATTGAAGTCTCCTTAGTTTTAGCTTAGAGTCTCTCTACTTTTATGATGTGAGATCTTGGCTAACTTCTTCTAAAATTTTAGGAAGAAAACTTATCCCCTCAGCTTACGATAAGTAGAGTGAGAGTGGATAAGCAAACATAACACAAGCAATATCTTATCATAGACACATATTAATCAATCAATTCTAATCATAACACACTTCTTACTAACCAAGCAACGTAGATGTAACACACACGTACCATGCTCATGCACGTAACATGCAATGGTATTGATTTCCTAGCCTAACCCAATCCCTAGCCCTCATTTGGCTGGTAGACTTCGATCTAGGAATCTAGACATAAACTAAAGTCCAAGAATCAAGGAAAGAGTTTAACAAACTCAACCTAGCCTGAGCTATACAATTTTATTTGCTCAAAAACCAATCTTTGTAAACTAAGATGTTTGCATTACGAAACCAAGCTTCAAGAAACTAAACCATTTGCTTAACAAGAAACTGGTTTTCAAAATAAAGCTAAACCAAGAAAAACATTAGTTTTTGAAAACTTGACTTGTAGGTCATTTTCGTACCATGCCATGAATGCATTAATTGCATACTAAGGAAGACTAAGTGATTCTAAGCATCATAGGCAAACTTATTTATCTCTTTATTACCTAAGCCTTTACTTTATGTTCTTTTACGTTTCCATAAATAAAACCTCAGTATTAAGTTCACTTAAGTGAATACCTTAGGAGGCAGGGTTAGTGCGTAATCTCTTTGTTAAGTTAGTACAAAACCAAGCATAATAAGATCAATCGATAACCTAGCAACAACATATAATGCATTCATGAAACATGAATCAACCAACAATACATATGTCTAGTAAGTTAGGAATCATCTCAACAATTCATTAGAGTACATGTCACATTCATACACAAGATTGATCAATTAAACACGGTTACATAAGTTAAGATTAGATAAAATCTACTCTAACACCCAAATATCCACTTACTTAGGCCACTTAGTGAATTCCCAATGCTTACTCTTGTACCCTATGCTCTTCCTAGCCCCACTTCACCTAAACAAATGTGTACGACACTTGAGTCAATATAGGTTGAGTATAATAAGGTTAGTAACTTACTTACACTTTAGGGTCTGTGTTTAGGTATTATTCATTTTAAGACAAATTTAATCCCAAATACATTCTAACCTAGTTTCTAACTATCCCCTATACATAAGGTCCCACCAACAAACTTCCTAACATGGTTTCTGACCTCCTCAACATTAAATGGATATCACTATATCTCATTTCCTAATCACACTATTCTAATTTTGATATATAAGACTTTAGTAGAACACTTATTAAACATTCAATTTGCTATAATACTACTGGTATATCATTTAAGTTAATTACTTAGCTAAACGTGCATAAAGAACATAGAGAATTACAATGAACACATACATATCCAAAAAATCAACTAACCCTCTACATCAATTTTTGACCTACAAATTGTATATTAAGCTATTTCAGATTCGTTACTACTATAAGTTTTAACCAACATTCTAACTCATGTTTTGACCTCCACCAAACATTTTATAAATCATTAAATCACTCGACTATAGCACCAACTCCCCTGTTTCCTTACTTCAACAGGAATAGTTCAATATCCCAAACTCCAATTACAACCAAATATAACACATGTAAGCCAAATTACTGTAAGAAAAATTAATTTCTTGCATTTCCAACCCTTATTCCATTTGAGGCTAAGAAATACCCTAAACCAAAATTCATAATTTTTCAAAAATATTTACACAACATAAAAATAAACCCTTTAAGGAACTTATAAACAAAATTTTGAGTAGAAACAACATTGTTGCTATTTTTAAAATTTAATGCAAAATATGTTTTTAAGCTTAATTTCTTGAGGAACCCATATTTTTTCTTTGAATTGGAAAAATCTAGTTTAATATTTGAATTTTTCATGCAAAAATACTTGAGAAAACTAAGTTTCATAATTTTTGGACTTCATTTACTATTTTCAGAATTTTAGAGAAGATTTGGATGAAAATTGGATGCTCACCACCACTACCTTTTCTAATTAGCATCTGACCATGGGTTGTAAACCCTGCAAGTTTAGCCTTTTAGATACATAGTCAAATATGTGTGTTGTAGATATTACTTTGAGTCAACAATACCATGTAAAATTAAAACTAGTTAAATTTTAATCTTAAAACTTAAAATGGATATGAAAAAACCTAATGTACAATTCAAAAACCCTAATTGTATACAAAAGACGCTAAACCCTAGGTATACGTATTCATAAGAAATTGAACCCGAACCAAACAAAAACCTTAAATCTAAAACCCTAAGATTATAAAAACCTAAAAAAATTTGCACTAATATTAATAAAGCCTTAGTTTGGTGAAATTATCTCTGGATACACGTAATTGCATAAAATTAGTAATGAACAGTTAGAGATAATTTTAAATAACAATAACTAATTAATTTCAATCAATTAATTAAATTACAAATAATACCCTATAAGTTGCTTATGGTGCCATATGTATATATGTATGTATATTTTCTTCTCTTACTTTATATTATTATTATTATATTGATAAATTGTTATTATTAATGTTAAATATTATATTATATTATATATGTACATGTGTGTTTTTGTCTAATTAAACACATTAAACCACTATCCTATTCATATATTTCTATTTAATTCTAATCTAACTACACCTTAACTATCCTATTAACCTAAACAAATTCAACATCCTTTTCTACCCTATGACAAAAAAAAAAAAAGAAAAGAAGACAGCAACTTTTGACTACAACAAGACCCCATACACCTAAATATCACTACCATGTCATAAGTACACATCACATCTCCTTATCAATTATCATTCCACTCCTCCCCAAAAATCAAACACCACTTTCCTATACCTTACACCATTTTTTGCCCTCTTCCCATTCCCCTACAATTTTCTTTCAAAAATATATCACATCACCCTCTCCAAGCTTGCCTAACATGCTTGCATAATCTACCCTCGTTGCCATTTCATTTTCATCTTTTTTCTCACATAAATAACACATTACATCACCCTCCCTAAAATCCTCTACTTGATCGACCACCCTACCCTCTAAGCCTTCCTTCCATTTTCTTTCATTCCCATCTCCTACTTCATGTATATTTCACTACCCAACATAACTTCAAGTATACAAAAAGAAGCATGTAGAACACTAAGGAAGAAGAAGGATATTTTTTTCAAGCTTTAAGACTACTCTAACCTCAAAGAGTAACCTAAATACTACTTTTATTTTATTTTGTATTTGTAAATTATATTTTTGTGTGTTTTGTTGATTTTGTATGTATTTCTTTGGACTTTTGTGTAATAAGAGAAGTTATTAGGATTTCCATGTACGTATATTTAAGGTTCCCATATATAGAGCAAAGCAAGATGTATATGTTAAAATGGGCTGTACATTTTTCTTCTATTTATATTTTTGGTTTTTTTTTTTTTTTGCTATGTATACATATATATATATATATATGTATATATGCATGTCTATGTACACAAAAATACATGTATTCATGCATGTATATGTTTTTACAAAAATAGTACATGAATACAAGCAAAATATGAAAATATACATACTTAAATATTTATATATGTATATATATTATGAATAATTAAGTACGGATAAAATAGTAAACCTAATGTAGAAATGTCATATCCATACATTGCATATACGAATATGTATGTATAGTGTATATGTACATATATATATCTCTATTTTTATGATGTTTGTGTAAATATATATATTATAATATAAGTATTTATATATGTTTCAAAAATATATATACATAAAAGTACCTATATATATGTATATGCCTACATATTGAATAAATGTATAAATATATATATTTTACCTTATTTTTATTTTTATTTTTTGAGCTAAAAGGAAAATATATAATAAGACACAATTAAGTATATATGTATATTTTGAAAATAATAGGTATATTAGTATTATTTATTTCATTTATACGCCATAAATATGAAAAAATATATATATATAAGTATGTATGTATGACGTGCAGTGATATTTCCTATATATATATATATTTAATCTACAATAGTACTTCCATTTTATTTTTTTTTTTGTATTTGCTGATATTTTGTTGTTTTATATATATTATATGTATTGAAATTTAAAAAGAAAAACAAAAAATTAGTAAAAATAACCCTAAACCAACTAAAGGTTGCCACATCAATCTTACAAATTTTCTGACATAAAACTACAATGTATAAAAATTAGTAATAATAAAATTAATTTATGATAATTATTATGATAATAGTTAGGATAGGTAATAATTTATGACTTCAAGTTGTAGATTGAGGAAAATAGGAAAAATTAGATTCTAAGGCCCAAGAATAAAACCCATATCTGATCTAACCCCTAAGGAAAAAGGGCACATGAAAATTTTATTTAATTCAAATAAGGTTATAAATATACAAACAAGTTAGGCTCATAACTTATAGAATTTAAAAACTTAGTTAGGCTAATGACTAAGATCTCGATCCAAAAATAAAAATAACCGAAAAATATAAAATTTAGAAAATTATTTAAGCTCACTTATAAAATTTAAGTGAAGCCTAATTAATAAAGTCAATAAGAAAAGCCTATAAAGATAACTAAAGATTAGTGGGGCCTAAAATAATAAAATTCGCAATTCATCAAGCTCACAACAGAAAATGCAAGTCTTAACTTCCAAAACAAACCTTTCTACGTGAAAGTACATTCGAAAATCGACTATAAGATCATAAAAATCAGATCTAAAACTAAAAAAGTTATACATATTAAAGAATTAGGAGAAACTGAAGGGTATAAGTAAAATGGCAAAATTATTTAAGTAATCTAGTCCTATAAATAGATAATTAGGATAAACCCCAAAACAAATAAATGAATGTCCTAAATGTAATTATTTATAGATATATATATACATATATTTCCTACAAAGGAAAATTGATAAACACATATCATAAGGTATGAATAAGGCATAGTAATATGAGGTGAAATTATTTGGAAAGTTATACTTCTATATATATATTGGTATACATATATACTTAAAGTCCAAATATGTTTTGCAAAATTTAACAATAGGAATAGGTTTCTTTTATTGAAAATCCAAAACCATATCTTAATGAGTATAAGACAAAAAATAAAAGCATTAAAAAGAAAAAAAGAAAGAAAGAGAGAAAGAAACCATCAAATCAATCAAGACTGCAACGATATGCATAATTGCAAGTATCATTAGACCAATCAATAAGAACCCATGCTCTCTTATTCTCACTTTGCTTTTCCTTTTTAACAAGCCTACAACTCCTATAGTAAGCTTTTAACCAATAATCTTAGGCTTGTCACCCATGTTAACGGTCGTTAACCTCGATATTGAGAGCATCCCTCGGGTTTACTTGCTCAAGTCATAAAGCCCATCATTTTCTTCTCTCTCTCTCTTTGACTTCTTTTCTAGGCTTTCATCACTTATGTGGTTAGGAGACTTTTAGACAAAACTCAAATTTTATCATAATTCACAAAACACTAAAAAGTTACTTGGATCATCAAAAGAATGGTATATATATAAGTCAACTTCCAAAAACACATAAATCTAACTCAGGACCAAAACACTTCCCTAACTCCAAACTTCAAAACTACGCTTAAATTAAGCATAACTATACAAAGCATACATTTTGAGTGTTAATTACAAAGAGTTGAAGAATGTCCAAGACAATTTCATGAGGAAACCCATTCAAAAGTTTAGCACAAATCACCTCTTTATATAAATGCAAACTTGATGAAATCTCACACATATTTGGAAATCAAAAGTATAGGGTGTAAAGGAAAATGGAACCACCGTTGAAAGAGATTTTGTTTTGGGTACTAAAAGGAAATTTTTGAAAAAAGAATTATAGGCATGTACAATCTAGCACAACTACTAACCAATCATAAACATGCATTGCTTCAATCAATTCAACTCAATAGAAACACAACCAAACTCCACTACTTTTCAAATCAACCTCTCCTCCCCCAACTTATAGCTAAATTGTACATTTCATTCAACTTCAGCAAGATGATATGTGAGAAAAGTTAAAGCTTTACTCCCCTAGAGTTCGATATGACTTACCATCATCCATTCCCTTTGATTTATTTTGAGGATCAGCTTTCATTCCTAGGATTTCTCTCAATCCTTTATTTATTTACATACATAATTGCAAAATAAAAGACGCTAAAACAAGTAGACTATACAAATTATGTAAACCTCATGAATTTAGCTATTTAAAAGTAGAATTGAACTCTAATATTATAGCTAATTTTATGAGATGATATGGTTGAGTAAGACAAAAATTTTATTAGACTATAAATTTGAATATATTATAAGTTATAAAAACCCTAAAATTTGATCAAAACCTTAATTACATACGAAAACCCTAAACCCTATATATGTGTAAATATCCAAGATTAAACTCAAACTTGATAAAAACTTTAAAACTATAACTTAAAGCTTATAAAATAGATAAATATAACTAAATAGTAATAAAACCTTAGTCGATTGAATTTATCGACTAATACGTGTAATCACATATAAATTTTAGTGAACACGTTGAAATAACTCGTAAATATTATAAATGTAATGAGTAACAATTAAATTAATAAATTTTTATAAAATTTCAATATTATTTTATAAATACTACATATATAATTTTTGTGTTTGAAAAAAATTAAATATTTTTATTTTTCTTCCTTTTTTCTTTCTTTTTCTTTTCCTTTTTCTTTCTCCTAGTTTTCCCCTACCCTCTATGTTGATTCTAGAATTGCAGCTGCCCATGTGCTCCTTTTTCTACTTCTAGGTGTTATAAACTTATGTGTAAAAGGACAAAGCAATAAAGTAGATGTCTTATCTATTAATTAACTAGATTATGATACGATTTTCTTCTTATTCTCTTTTATTTTTAACCCCACCATTGCTCCTGTTTTTGTCACGACCTGAGGGGGCTAGTCGTGGTAGTCGCCGTATATTGTATAAAGGATTGCAGATTGAATTCCCTTATAATCGACGACCCTTTTACACGATACACATGGCTACGGCTACGGCTACGGCTACGGCAACTAACTACCAAGAGTGTGCAAGCAAAAGTAATATCATTTCATGATAAATAATAAATTATAAAAACATAACACATAGTTTATTTATATAGGAATTTACAAATAAAAAGTCTAAAACATTTCTTAAGTCAAACCAGTATTACTCGATTATATATTCAGCTTTATAAACTATCAGAAATACTCTCTGATCACATCCAGCTCCTACATTGACCTTGTATAGAACACTAACCTCAGACTTGCGACGGCTCGACTCCACAAATAACTTGGCTTGCGAAAGAAGACTACAAGGGTATAAGCTAACTAGCTTAGTGAGATAATTCCCTCAACCATACAGCAATCAAGTTATACAATAATTAAGTTCAATCAAATGAATGCATGACAATCCGTATGCCAAATAAATACATGCAGGTGACCAGGTACTATATGTAACTCAAATTTAACGACTTCCGAAGTCAGGGTTGGAGATATATCGGCACAGTCAGATCTAGGTATCATATTAGAACTTATCTCATAACAAAACTCTACGTTTTGTATTTAAAATGTAATGGTATATCCATTATCAGTTTTATCAAAATGAGTTCTACATATGATTGTGAGTAGGTTTACATAACCTTTACTCACCCCTAAACAAAGGCCTCTAGACTCGACTCTTAGCCAGATAGTTGGCGCCTCCAACACCTAGTCATCCCTCAGGCCAAGGTAAAGTCATATCGTACGTATGCACCGTACGAAATCTGTAACAATCAATAATCAACCTAAGTATGGTCTCTTGCTACCTCTGTGTAATATGACTACCGGAATTAGTTATACGGTATATGATTATGCATGATCCAAGTTAACTTTTCTAATTGAATAAAATTAGGTCTTATTTATTCAGTGATCATTCCAAGTTACAAACAATCAATTCTAACAATCAATATATTATGGTAATTAAAGTAAATTCACCATTATCAACCAATTATCATACACAAGCATAACCTAACCCCATACACATTCATTTATCGATCATAACTTATATTTACTAATTATAAACACAAACAAGTACGGAATCATTAAGAAAAACTCACTTCACCATAGCCGACTCAGGGGTCGTAGTAATCTGGTGGCAACTTAGGGTCTATATCCAAATCACATAAGAATAATAAAAACTTATAAGTTTGGGAATTTAAAACTAAACTAGTATCGTAATTTGTAAGGTTTACTTCACTTAGTTACATGAAATTATCGATTTGATCTTTATCGAATCGTGTATAACTTTTTCGTTTTAGCTTGAATCATTATGAATTTATAATCTATTTTGATCATTTTCGAGCGTATTTTCTCGTAACGAGGTCCGTTTTAGACGTTGTGACTCGTAGTTTGAATTGTGATATAAAAATATCACAAAATTTATTATTTTAGTTTTAAAATTATAAAATATTAATTTTAGCTTTTTCTTAATATGTTTATGATTTAATTATTTAAATCATATAATTGATATTTTTATTATTTTAAGCATACTTTTCCTATTTTTGCAATTTTAGTCTTATTATGATTATTATTATTATTATTGTTGCTATTATTTTTATTTTATTTTATTTTTTATTATTATTCATTATTTTCTTATTACTCATTTATATTTCACAATATACACACACATATATATATAGACTTATATTATATTTACTAAATTTTATAATTTACTTTAATGAGAAATTTCTAATTTAAGGTAATATATATATATATACCTACTCCTTACATAATAATAAATTTATTTTAGTCAATAGATATTATAATATCATAATATATTCGGTATACTACATATATATACTATATGTTATACACCATATGTAAACATATGTATATATTTATTTTATGAAAACAATAAATACTTATTTGACATACTCTTATGTACACATACATATATTCATGTATTTTTTATTTCTACAAAGAGGTATACTCATATGTAGATAAAATATAATTTACATGTGTACATAAATATATAACTACCGAATACATAAATATATATATATAATATACAAATACTTATACATACTATACGACTACATATTCATATATATACATATGAAAATAAATTTGTATACATATATACATCCATAAGTGTTTCACGTGTACATATATATATGTATATATATATAACTTATTTTGTAAAAATACTTAATACATCTTATATGTAATCTTATAAATACATACTACATACACCTATCGTATATTATACCTATGTACATACATGTCTACATACATATCTTTATACATACATATATATCTCAATTTAATTACTTATGCATACATACATGTAATGGTAATGTTATATTTACTAAAATACAATACAAATACTACATATATTGTAAACACCGCGAATTTAGCTTTCTAAGTATATAAACAAATGTCCAAACTGTAGATGATTTCCTAAACTAAAAAAAAAAAGCCAGTAAGATTTAAAATCGATTAAAATCTCAATCCAAAACCTAAAGTGGATACGAAAAACCTTAAATCATCAATTGAATCCCTAACTACATATGAAGACCCTAAAACCTCGAACCTTATCAAAACCCTAAGATGACAATCGAAGATTTAATCGCGTAAGAATATATGAAACCCTAAATGTGTAAAAACATTAGAGATTGTGCCTTAAAGTAATAAGAACCCTAAAACCATAACTTTAAGGATATAAAAGCACTAATTCACCAT
>JAMXBB010000003.1:50505346-50517310 GCA_024138015.1 Lumnitzera littorea | reverse complement strand
AAAAAAAACAAATACATAATATATACTATATACTTATGTACATACATGTATACACAACCTAATCTTATATTTACACATATAATTAAATTTGGGTATTTATGTATATAAACATATAATATTAGTGTTATATGTACAAATACAATAAAAATACTATAATTCTACACATGTATACTATAATATACATATATACTTTCTAAAATAAATCTCTTACCAATTAATTTGTATTTTTCTTCTTCTTTTTCTCTTTTCTTTCTTTCCTTTTCTCTCTTTTTTCCTCACAGTTTGCAGATTGTGTGTGTGTGTTTGTGCAGATTTTTTTCTTTCTTTTTTTTCCATATTTATATAGCTTTCTTTTGCTCACGTGAGGTTGGCTTAATTTTTAAGCTAAGTTAACTTTTCATTCATGTAAATAGGATAAAAACAAAACATTACGTAGCTGCTTCTTTTGGCTTTCATTATATTGATTTTGCTTTTGTTACGCAGGAGAAGAGATTGAAATGGGAAAGGGAAGAAGGAAAAATGAGATAAATTGGAAATAGAAAAGAAGGAAAATGAAAATTATTAACAAATATGTGTAATTTTTCGAATCATATAAATTATAGCGAATCTCCTCGTAGATTAGTTTTCAAAATTCTATGAAATTTTATCAATTTAACTAGTACTCATTACAATTATAATTTTTACAAGTTATTATGGTAATTTCATTATAATTTCGTACAAATAGGCGATTTAGTCGAAATTACATTCGACTATAATTTTATCGCTATTGTGTAATATTTAACTATTTTATAGGTTTATATTTATGATTTTAAGGTTTCGAGCAATTTTGAGTTCAATTTCGATTAATGATGCATAAACTAGTTTTAGGGTTTTAGTAAGCGATTTAAGGTTTTGATAAATTCCGAAGGTTTTGTTATCGGTGTTATATTTGATTTATTAAACTTCATATTCTTTTATTATTATTAGCCTTATCGACTTATTGTATAGTTTAGAACACTCGGACTCGAGTTAAGGTTCAACTACGGTTTTTCCTAGGGTTTACAAGACAAGCAACAATAAAAGAAGAAGTCAATAAGCTATTGAAGGTAGGATTTATTCGGGAAGAGCCTTATTCGACTTGACTTGCCAATTATATACTAGTCAAGAAGTCTAACGGCAAGTTACGAGTGTGCATAGACTTCACGGATTTCAACAATACTTGTCCTAAAGACTGTTTCCCACTGCCAAAAATCATTCAAATGATAGATTCAACCGCTTGACACATGATATTTTTTTTTTTATGAATGCCTTCTCTAGTTACAACCAAATCAAGATAGATAAGGAAGATGAAGTCCATACATCATCTATTACTAATTTTGGAACATATTGTTAAACATTGATGCCCTTTAGGCTGAAAAACACTAATGTAACCTACCAAAGACTTGTTACCAAGATGTTCAAACCCCAGATTCATAGAAATGTCAAAGTAGATGTCCATGACATGATTATGAAGAGTGTAAAGGAGGATCAACATCTTGCCGATCATGAGGAGACACTTGCTACACTAAGGAGACACAACATGGAACTCAACCTACAGAAGTGCGTCTTTGGTGCAATGTCAGGAAAATTTTTAAGATATATGCTCACTCAGCACAACATGGAAGCCAACTTGAGAAATATTGAGGTGATAATAAACATAAAATCCCCTTGTACAGTCAAGGAAGTGAAGGAACTCACTAGGAAAATAGTCCCCATCAATAGGTTTATGTGGAGAAGTGTAAATAGGTGTATAGAATTCTTTAATATCTTAGAGAATCCGAAAGAATTCAAATGGTCTGATGATTACAAAAGAGCTTTCAATGATCTCAAAGAATTCCACGCATTACTACTAGTACTCACAATACCCATCTTAGGAGCGACTTTATATTTATATCTACTAGTCGGTTATCTAGCTCTTTCCTCTATATTGGTTTGAATTGACCACAAAGAGCATTGATCTGTTTATTATGTGAGTCATGTTTTGTAAGGGAAAGATCTTCGGTATATGAAAATTAAGAAATTTGTTTTAGTAGTAGTTCTTTTGATAAGGAAGTTGAAGCTATATTTTGAGGCTCACCTGATTAAAGTGCTCACTGATTAACCATTGTAGCAAGCATTGCAATGGCCTAACTCCTTTGGGAGGATGATGAAATATGACATAGAGTTAAGTACGCATTGTGTACAGTACAAACCCAGAATGGCACTACAAACTCAAGTGCTAGCAAATTTTGTAGCTGAATTCACTAGTGAGGAAGATAGTGTAGAAGTTGCCAAGAAACCTATCTGGTACCTTTATGTGGATAGTTCTTTGACAAGAGAAGAAAGTGGTGCAAGCCATACTCTTCAAGACCCTCATAATGTCAGAGTTAATTATGCTTTAAAATTCGGATTCCTAGCCAACAATAATGAAGCAGAGTATGATGTTTTGACTGTCGAATTGAAATTGGCAAATGAGATTGGTACCAAGAAACTTAATGTGTTATCTGATTCACAACTAGTGGTGAATCAAGTTATAGGAAGTTATGTAGCAAGGGAAGAAGTAATTAGCAAGTACATGTTGATGGTATGAACGCTCGTAGAAGAATTTCAATCTTTTTCAATCCACAAGATTCCGAGAAGCAAGAACATTGCTACCGATAAGTTATCAAAATTAGCCAGTATGGCAATCCTCAACTTGAGTGATAAACTTTTTTGTCAAATTTCTTCTGTAGAAAAGTTTATCCACTCTTTCATAGAGCTATAAATTGGCTCCTTGCTTAAAAGAAGAATCTTAGATGGATCCCTAAGTAGATTATTTAAGAGACAGTACTCTCCTTAATGATAAGAAAGGAGCGTGAAGATTGATTTACCAAGCCATAAATTATACACTAATTGATGGTCAGCTGTACAAATGTGGCATATCACAACCCTATCTTTGATGCCTTCCTTCGAGAGATGCTCAAAAGGTGTTATCTGAATTATATGGTGGTGTATGCCATAACTATATAAAAGCGTAGATACTGTATGTTTGAGCACTACGACTCGGCTATTATTAGCTAACCATGAGAGAAGATGAGAAGGAAGTTATTCGGCACTCTTCAAAATATTAGAAGCACAAGGTGCTAAGTCGAATGCTTGCAACTGAGTTATGCAACCTATCCAATCATTGGCCTTTCGCTCAGTGGGAGTTAAATATGCTCGGACCCTTTTTGAAATCTATTGCCCAAGGACAATTCATCATTGTTACTGTAGATTACCAAATGGGTAGAGGCAAAGGTAGTGACAAAGATCACTGAACAAAAAGTTGAAGTGTTTGTTTTCAGATCGATAATATCAAGATTTGGAGTTCCTTACATGATAATCATGGATAACGACTTGCAGTTTGACAACAACAAGTTCTGAGCATTTTGCGAGAATGACATTCGCCTCAACTATACATCGATAGCACATCCTTAGACAAATGGTCAAGTTAAAGCCATAAACAAGATCATCTTATACGGTCTAAGAGGGAAAGTAGATCAAGTTAGAGGGAAATGGGATAGTAAACTACCGAATGTCTTATGAGAGTATTGAACCATATATAGAATTACGATAGAGGACACTCCCTTTAGGTTAGCATACGGCACGAAAATAGTGTTACTGAATGAGTTAGATTTGCCTAATCTACGGATCTAGAACTTTAATGTAATGGTTAATCAAGTTGGATTAATGGCAAATTTGGATGATGAAAGAAAAGCACAAGGTTTTCAAATTAGAGATTTGGTTTGCCGAAAGATAGAAGCAACTAATACGCAAGTGAGTCAAGTGAAGCTCGGTGTGAATTGGGACGAACCTATCAGAGTCTGGGAAATCCTTGGTAAAGGGGCATATCGACTAGAAAGGTTGGATGGATCAATCATCCCTCAGGTATGGAACAAGGAGAATTTGAAATTATATTTCAATTAATTGTTTGGATGATGTTCATCTCTGTTTGTTTGTATAGTGATAGCCTACCTACTTATAAGATGACAGTCTACTTGTTTATGAGAATTATATTTCAATCTATTTATGTCTCTCTAACTTTTTATAATTGACGAATTAATGACTTTTAGATTATACGGTGAATGAACTGACGTAAGCTCTAGCTTATTGCAGTTAACAAACTACAACAATTAATTCTACAGTCGAGTAATACAGCTAGTCCATGTCTCAAATGGTTAACTAACAACGTTCATAAGGACACATGAATTGGGCATGTGAAATAAAACATGCCTAGAAATAATTAGCAATGTGAAATAAAACATGCTAAGAAATAGTTAGGTATGTGAAACAGAATGTGTCGAGAAATACTTGACATATAAAATAAAACATGCTAACGAATAAGAATGTGTGAAACAAAACACATAAATGATACATGCTAAGAAAACGCGGTACATGAAATAAAACATGCTGGAAATAATTATATGAAAGATACTTTTCATTCAATAGTGTATTGTTACAAATACTCGGGAAAATGCAATGTACAAGGAATATAAAGAAAATCTTATGGCCTATTCTAAAGATTAGTAAAAGTGACTTTTGGAATGGACGTTGAGGCTTTCTCTAAGTAAACTTCTTTCTCGGTGCTTTAGGTCTCAAAATCAGTAGATTTCTCTTTTTGCACATAAGGGATTTCTTTTGATAGGCATTCTTCGTCTTCCCTTAGAACCTTAACATGAGATTCTTTATCACCCTTAGTAACAATCTCGATGTCTACTTCACCGTCATCGTCCTCATTGCAACTACTAACTTTATCAATGACGTTGGCGAAGTCAAGGCAAGAGAGAACATAATTAAGGTGAAGCTTCAAGATCTCTTCTCTCGCCACTTAGATTCCTTCCAATAACTTCTTTAATAAAAGTCTCTTGTACTATTAACTAAGAGTGACTATATCGAGTGCCTCTTCAATAAATAGTCCTCTCTTCATAGTGTCCTCCAGCTCAGTAACATGGCTTTGTAAGTTCGTGTTGTTGGTTTCCAACTTTTTAATCTGCATTCTAAGCTTATCTTTCTCATCGCTCATTATGCAAAGAGTTCAACCTAGCCCTTAGTACTCTTCTTTCTTTTTTCTGCAACTCTTCCTTTAAGCCTTCAGACTCTTTGTATTGCTCTTCAATCTTAGCCTTCAAGCTCAAGACTTCATTGGTAATTAAGGGATGTGCCAACTTTTCAAAAACAAGGTCTTTTTGGAGCTTTCTTACCTTCATATCAACCCTTATCCTTATATTCTCGACAGCAGTAGTTTGGGCTTTAGAGGCATTATATGCATCCTTGATTTTCTACAACAATTTCATTTAATATGACGAGTACTAGAAGTAACTTGATAGAATACACAAAGACTACTATGAATATTACCTTATTCGTTCCTTTATCAACCTCATCCAAAGCCATTAGATTGTGGCTGCTTATTTGAAAAAGAGAAGGAATGTTAGCAATTGACTAAATTCAATAGTTAAAAGATGGATATGGATATTTATGTCATACAACTTAGCTGCAATATAGGCCTTATTGCAACCACCGACCCTATCAACATCTTTCTTAGCAATCTCTTTACCCTTTGGAAGAATAATTCCTTCTATTAAGGCTAAAGATTTTGTCCTGTCTCCTAGGGCTGAGTTAGTATCCAAGACATTGTGGCTCCAACACAAGATGAAGTACTCACTGACCTCCTTATTGGTGACAAATTTAGCACCACTAATGCTAAGAGCTTTGGGTTGCATTGCCTCATTCATCCTCTCATCCAATTTTTTAGACTTTTGGCAAGTGGTTAGCCAATAAGTTCCTTCCCTAGTCTCTTATTAGAACTTAGCGCTACCTCAACCATCAACGATGACCCTTCAACAATAGTGGTATTTTTAGTCTCACTGTAGGGTTAAGTCTCTCGACCACCTTTTCTCAGTTTAGCAATAAGTTAAATATTTTTTACTAGAGGCTCCCTAGAATGAACGACCTTGGATGGCATTACCTATTCACCCTCTTTCCCCTTCTCAATCAATCGAGAGATTTCCTTCTATGCTGCCGCCTGCTTTATTGTGTCCTCCTTTGGCATTTTCTTTATGGCAACAAGCCAAGTAATAGTGGCTGTAGTGGCCGCCCTCTTATCAGCTTTTGATTTTTTGGCTTTAGCTTGGGCTAACAACTTGGCAGGATGTAAAACCCTAAAATTATCAACCTAGCTTTTGTAATAGACTCGGCTATGTTAGACAATTTAGGAGTCGACAAGGCTAATGAAAGTGAAAACCCTAAAAGAATTACTCAATCGCGTAAATAATTTTTCTACTCTAAATGTTTCTAAATGCAAAAGATTTTATTCAAAAGTGATAGAAACCCTAAAAATGATTATCTTAAAGACATATGTACACTAATCCAACATGATATACCCTAAAACCCTAATTGATAAAATAATGCTTATATTTTGCTAAACTATTAGTAAAGGGTTAGAGATGACCTTCATTCATACTTATATGCTTTGAATCCTTAGGTAATCCATTAGAAATTAAGATAATGAGTCATAGATTATATTTACTTCTTAAGTAAGTGATTAAGATAGTTTCACTTAGAGTTAGAGTAATAGTTGAAGATTAGGTTATATGTAGTGAAACTTAACACTTAAATTGGTACTTTTTGCATTTGTTATTCAAAGTAGTTTATCAAATGAGATATATAGGCTATAAAGACCTAAAGTAAGATCTCATCAACAATGTTTACTAATCAATTCATCAAATATCTCATTTCCCCTCATTTCCTTCATTTTTCCTCTAATCTCCCTTAATTACTACATTATGTGCACAAAATTACACATACTTAAGGAATGTTGACTAAGGTAATGCATGTTGACCAAAGTCAAAGGGTTGACCAAGTCAACACATGTTGACTAAAGTCAACGTTTTAAAAAGTCAAAAGTCTTAAGAGATAAGGAAAATATCTTAGTAACTTAATGATGGTTTTCTTTTCTTTTCTTTTCTTTTGATTTTTCTTTTTCCTTTCCTCTTAAGTGTTGCCGTCCACAATTTTCCCTCTTAGGCCCCACCATTTGTTGTCTTCCATAATTGAAAACAAAACAAAAGAGACAAAAGCAAAAACTACCCTTTCATACCGTGAACTCCCCCTCCTCTTTCACTTTCATTCCTTTGCCTTTTGTCTCCATAAACTTCAACACAATTAAAGGTATGTTCTTAAGTTGTTTTATGTTACTTTATGTTATTCATTAGTTAGTTAATTAGGTAGATTAGATAAGTAGTTAGGTGTTTAGTGAAGTCTTGAGAAATTCTTTGGGCTTGGTCTTTAGATTTTATCCTAAGCTCAAAATACTCCTTAGGATCAGATTTACAACTTTGATTTATATTCCTAAGGCTAACAACCACTTCTTGGGCCTTTTAGTGGGCTTAAGTTGTCAAATGGGCTTGTTTTTTGTTCAAACTAAAGTTAATGACTTTGGTAGGCTTATGGGGCCTTAGGTGGATTTCTTATGGGCTTCAAAACAACTTCTCTTGGTTCTTTAAGTTGCTGGTCAGATTTTTGTTGAAGGCCCATCTTAGAGTTCTAAGCTTGTTTTGAGAGTTTTAGGCCCGGTTTTGAGTTTTAGGCTTTGTATGCTAATCATACTTGCTTTGGTTAATCCTTTCACTTTGTTCTTTCACTTTTATCATATTTTTAGGCCTCATTTACCTATGTTCCAGATCTGTTCATGTTGGTCCTAAGGGGTCCTTACTTGGTTTTTCAACTTGTTTCATCATTTCCTTAAGTGTAGGTGATAGATTATGCACTTAACTACTTGTGTATAAATCTTAACTTAAGTTTCCTTCCATCAAATGATCCTTTAACTCATGCTCCACATAAAGAAATAAAAGATCTAATACTTCATAAAACCTCCATATCATAGCTCATGCCATACAAAGTTGATTTCTTCATAAAACTTCATGTGATGGATTTTTCCTTAACTTAAGTCTAGTTTTGAGCATGCTTAACTAAATGGAAACAAAATCAACATTCAAATGATCATGGAACCTTCACGTCCAGCATGCTTACCCTTCATCAAAGTTCTCATTTCAAGATTTCCTTAGCTTAAAATCTTCCATTCAAAGCATTAAACAAATGTCCATACAAAACACCAACTTTACATGCTTATATTTCAACTTCATGTAATGGTTTTAGGGTTTGTTTCTTAAAACGAATTTTTGTGCTATAACAACTCAAGCCTTACTCATATCTTCAAGAAATCCAAGTCTTCTAACATAAATATTAATCCACACATCCCAAGAATCACTTACTCGTCCTTAACGCAAAGTTTGGTGGTTGTGCACTAAGGTTCCTCTTAAGCCTTTAACTTTGCTTCCTCCTTTTTGCTTACCTTTTGAAACCCGAATCCTTTGGTCTTTTGGAAAGGGGTTTATGAAAGATTCTAATGGTCTTAGATGATCTTAAATGATGAAAGAAAATGGCACATGAACAAAGAAAAAAATGCCGTGAGTTGAAGCTTTCAAAATGGAAGAAAATGGATTTTGTGGGGTAAAGTTGTTTCCCCTTTTTATGTTTGTTTCTAAAGAGAGAAAGATGAAGTGAAAATGAATTTGAAAGTGAGAGAAATGGGGAGGAGTGCAGCCGGTTGGAATGAAGAGAGAAGGAGCGTTTAAATGCCTTGAAAGTATTGTCTTAAAGCTTACAAAAAGTCAACAATTGCAACTCTTGATGATGTAAGCATTAAGGGGTGAATAGTGATGTGTAAGAGGAAGTGATTGATGGGTGAATGACAAATGCATGGCCCCCCTTTCTCCCCTTTTTAGATCTGCCATGGGAAGTCTTTTAATGGCATGGAGTGGTCTTGTCACCTTTATTAAAGTTAAGCTCATGATTTCTTGTGAAAATTTGTCCATATGTAGTATAAGTGAAGAGGTGATAAGGAAATTGTCTTATCACTAGGTTTTGATAAGTTATCAATTGATAAATGATTCCAACTCTCAATTAATAAGTTATCTAAGGTGATTGGTTGGTCTACTTATTTATGGGGTAAGGCTTATGCATGAAGATAAGGGCATAGCCTTATAGAAAATTGTTTTAGGATTTTCATCTTATATTGTTTTGTGATTTATGATTTGATTTTTGTAGAATTGTGAAATTTTCTAAAGTTGAATAAAATTATTCAAATTAAATTATCGATTAATTATTTAGGGTTAAAATTCCTTAATAGTCTTAAGGTTTAGGGTTTTAAGTAGCTTTAGAGCTCGCAGTTCTTCAAGCTCGGGTTTTATCAACAATTGGCTTTTGAATTGACAATTGGCTTTTGAATTGTAAAAATTTAATTTGTTCCTAAATATAAACTTAAGTTTTTGGTTTAGTTGATCTTTAGGAACGTTCGGGAGGTACTCCTAATCAAGTCTTAGGCCTACTAAAAGTAGGGTTTACAGCTTAGGCTTACACCCCTTTAGACTTTTGTTGTAGGATAGCCTGTTCGTAGAGACAGGACGAGGAATGCCGCAAGTTAGCTTGGGGACTTGGGCAAGAGCGAGCTGTTATGTGTACTGAGAGAGAAAAGTTTATATAGACTCTTCCCATGTACTTTTGTTTATCTTATTATTATAGACTTAGACATACTTAAATGTTGTGTAATGTAAGCTTTGTAACTTAAATTTTATATAAATATGTATGTGTAATGATATCATGTGGGTCTGGATGTTCTTTGGAAACTAGTGGTTGTAGAGCCTTGTATATTATGTGAAGAGTTCTTGATTGGAAGGGTAACCAATCAGGGGTTCTTTGTACAGTATACGGCGTCTGCCACGACTAGGCCGTCCTCAGTTCGTGACACAGGATTTACCTCACAAGCACCCATATCTACAATATGAGCAAACACATTAATATTAATGTAGGGGAAAAGAATAAAATTACATTCTTTGTGCTAAGCAATGCTAAAAGGCAACAATTCTCCCCCCAATTCATGAGAACAACTTTCCTCTTATAGCTATACTCGGCATGGTGGTAACTCATTAGTGTACCTTCTTTTTCAAAAAAGATCGACTCTTCGCTTTCATAATGCGTTATAATTCTCTCAACGTCCTAGAAGAACATTTTGTTCCTCCTCTTCTCTTGAATTTTCTTCACTGTTGTGACATCATTCGGCATCAATTCTATATCCTTCGTGTAGATTGGCTAAGTCCATTAAGTTTGTATGTCTAACTCCTCGTTAAACACTATTAACACTAATTTGTCATGCTACTTGTGGATCTTGGACTCTAACCCATCTATGAACTTACACCTATTCCTTGCAACAGCAAAGTACCACTCGTGAGGTTGCCTCCTAATTATGAAGAAATGCCGAAACAGTTGAGGCATAGCCCTGACTTCAACTTCTTCACAAATTATCTCAAAAGTTGCTAGAAACCAGTATGTGTTTGGTGAGAATATACTTAATGTGACTTGAAAGTAGTTGAAGAAGCCCCTCACAAATGTTAAGAAAGTGAAGTGTAATAAAAAATCCAAATATTTTAGGTATATGTGGAATTCGCACTCCTTTAGGAAACATACCCTTTCCTCCTCTCTCGGCCTCCTAAGATTCTACGATTTGGGAAGGTCTTACCAGTACTAGTTATATTTTATGATAAGGACTTTATCAGTAGAACTGGAAGTTTCATTTGAAGAGTCGTAGAAGTAAGATAAATTGTTGTACATATATTTCACCGAGGATCTCCCTTCTTTGTCCTCAGAATAATTATCAACTACAAGAGCATTAATTTGAGTGAGTTTATCTTACCTTTCCTTAATGCTGTCGGTTGAGCTACTAGAGGAACACACCATCTCACTCATTATTTAGGAAGGAGAAGTGGCCTTAGTTTCCATCGCTTTAGAATCAAAGAGAACAAGTCAATGGACTACGTTATGAACCATACTTGAATGGTTATAAAGAACTATATCATAGCAGTTGAAGAATTTGAGAGTGAAAACGAGAAAGAAAACGAAAGTTTAGAGATGCAACTGTAGAAATGTATTTTGATTTTAAATAGTCCTATAAATATGGACAATTCACCCTTGTAACTGAAAACTTGTTTTTAACAATAATGATGTGCTGATTTGATAGTGGTATAGATTGTTAATGCATGTTTCAAGACTGGAATCCAATGGTAAACAACTTTTTGACAATTATTAGGCCTACGACGTAATGATGACTGAAGTGACAAATGTCATGCCTCTTACTTTTTAGTCTCTTGAATAGGTAGGAAATTGAAAATTGTGACTTTCCAATTAGGATGCGATCCGTTTTGCTTCCCACATCGCTCAGCATCTAAAGAATTGCTCCTGACTCGGCCTCTAGCGCATTATATATTACTCCTTTTGTCAAATTCTCAAAGATTAAAGTTAGGGGGCAAATGTTGATAGCCAGTTTTTGTCCACTCAGTTTGATAAGTGTTGATATAACTTCACTTACACATCCGTTCGGCTACTAATAGGCTATGTAATTGATATTCTCGACACCTCACTAAGTAATTGACATTTTTGGCATTTCGCCAAATAATAAAGATCCGTTCATGATTTGAATTTAAGTTCATAGCGCGAACAGTTTTCACAAGAACAGTTATATTACATAATTGTCTACTCTCCCTACATTTCAAGAAAGGTGTCTAATCAAGAGACTTCTACATATCCTAATAGTTATTTCGATAATTACTACTTCAGATACGACAAGTCCTTTATAAATACGAGAAATAAACTTTGCAAGTGAGATCTAAAAACTCTAAACCACTTACTTTACTTTTCTCATTCCTGCTTACTAACTTTCGCATCGAAGTGGCCATACTAGACTGACCCTAGTACTGTCACAAACTAAGGACGGCCTAGTCGTGGCAGACGCCGTATACTGTACAAAGAACCCCTGATTGGTTACCCTTCCAATCAAGAACTCTTCACACAATATACAAGGCTCTACAACCACTAGTTTCCAAAGAACATCCAGACTCA
>JAMXBB010000003.1:50261585-50500425 GCA_024138015.1 Lumnitzera littorea | reverse complement strand
ACTATCTACAATCACAAAACAAGCATGGAATCATTGGGTAAATACTCACTCGGCCATAGTGATTCGTTCTAATTGTAGTAGTCGATCGGGAGGTCCTCACGCTCCTTAGAGTCACCTGATCATTACGATTTGATAAGACTAGTAAGTAACTAATTTAACGAATATTTCTAAACATTTAATTACCTAATCTACTTAGACTATTATCAACTTTTACCCGGTTAGACTTTATTATTAATCGTATATAACTTTTTCGTTTTATTTCTGATATTTATGAATTTATAGTCGTTTTTCATCGTTTTCGGACGTATATTCATACGATAATGTTTGTTTTGGAAGTTAAGACCCCTATTTTATATTATGAACTAATTTATAGAAATTTTTAGCTATAATACTTAAGTATTGCTATTACTTATATTTATAACCTTTATTCCTTAAATTCTTATAATTTAGGGATCTACTTTGTCATTACTAATTCATGTACTGATTTAGGTATAATCTAGTTTACAAGGTGTATTAGGGTTTACTAATTTTAGTATCTAATTACCTACATTTTCTTATTTTTCTCATTTTCTAAACTTATGTTTATGTCATTGCTTACATCATCTTTTCTTTATGTCATCATATGCTTATGTCATCTTTTCTTTATGTCCTCATATGCTTATGTCATCATCTACCTCATCATTTGATTACATAAGCATTACATCATGCTTATGTCACATGTACATGTCTTATGTACATTTATTTCTTACTTTATACTTATATATATATGCCTTATACTTATACTTATGTACATATACCTTATACATACATATACTTATACATCTACATATACATATACCTTATACATACATATACTTATACATCTACATATACTTATACCGTATTTATACATGTATTTCTACTCATATACCTATAAGGTTGAATACGTATTTTTATACTAAAATTTCGTATGCCAAATTTTCCCTTAAGAAAATCCTCTCAATTTTCATCCTTTTGCATTTCTATGTATGTATTTAGTATAGTATATGTATATATAGTTAGATATGGTCTTAAATTAGGTTATGTACATGATACATACTTATGTACAAAGATTCATATACTTGTATTCCTTTGGTATTTCTTTATGTATACACATCTAAGAGTACATACACATGTATTTCTTCCATTTCCTTCATGATTCTTCATTTTCTACACTTAAAGATGGAAACTTTGTTTTCTTCTCTTCAAGACTTCACTAAACACCTAACTACTCACCTAATCTACTTAATTAACTAACTAATGAATAACATAAAGTAACATAAAACAACTTAAGAACATACCTTTAATTTGTTGAAGTTTAAGGAGACAAAAGGGAAAGGAATGAAAGTGAAAGTGAAGGGGGACTTCACGGCATGAAATGGGGAGTTTTGTTTTTGTTTCTTTTGTTTTGTTTCAATTATGAAAGACAACCAAATGGTGGGGCCAAGATGGAAAATTGTGGACGGCAACAATTGCAAAGAGGAGAAAAGAAAAATCAAAAGGAAAAGAAAAGAAAATCATCATTAAGAACTAAGATATTTTCCTTATCTCTTAAGACTTTTGACTTTTCAAAATGTTGACTTGGTCAACCCTTTGACTTTGGTCAACATGCATTACCTTAGTCAACATTCCTTAAGTATGTTTAATTTTGTGCACATAATGTGGTAATTAAGGGAAATTAGAGGAAAAATGAAGGAAATGAGGGGAAATGAGATATTTGATGAATGGATTTGTAAACATTGTTAATGAGATCTTACTTTAGGTCTTTATAGCCTATATATCTCATTTGATAAACTACTTTGAATAACAAATGCAAAAAGTACCAATTTAAGTGTTAAGGTTCACTACATAAACCTAATCTTCAACTATTACCCTAACTCTAAGTAAAACTATCTTAATCACTTACTCAAGAAGTGAATATAATCTATGACTCATTATCTTAATTTCTAATGGATTACCTAAGGATTCAAAGCATATAAGTATGAATAAGGGTCATCTCTAACCCTTTACTAGTGAATTGGACAAAAGGATAAGCATTATATTATCAATTAGGGTTTTAGGGTATATCATGTTGGATTAGTACACATGTGTCTTTAAAACAATCATTTTTAGGATTTCTATCACTTTTGAATAAAATCTTTAGCATTTAGAAACATTTAGGGTAGAAAAATTCTTTACGCGATTGAGTAATTCTTTTAGGGTTTTCACTTTCATTAGCCTTGTCGACTCCTAAATTATCTAACATAGTCGAGTCTCTAACAAAAACTAGGTTGATAATTTTAGGGGTTTACAAGTACCAATTAATTTTCTTTTCTTTGCAGGATATTTCCAACTGCTAAAATTTACAAACAACACTATGAGATCGAAATTTTGACTCTTCGTATACCAAATTCCTAATTTTGTAGTGTTTTTTTTTTTATATATTTAAAGATCCTTTTAACTATAGTTAAGTGTGTTTCTATTGGTGAACTTTGAAATATAGCACAAATATAAGTACCAAACAAAATATCAAGACATGAAGCTGTTAAGCAAAGTAAAGATCCAATTAAGTTTCAACATAATTTTTCATTTACCATTACCATTACCTATGATATTAAGCTTTTTAAGGTACTCATAGGAATTGAATAATCCTTAGTATTCTTAAAACCAAATTTCTTTAGTATTTGTTTGGTGCACTTCTCTTAGTGAATAAAAATTTCATTCTCTGTTTGTTTGATTTGTAATCCTAAGAAGAAGTTTAATTTTCCCATGAGTGACATTTCAAATTTAGCTTGCACCAAGCTTGAAAACTCTTGACAATATTTTTCATTAGTTGCACAAAAAATATTGTTATCAACATAAATCTGTATAACTAACATATCTTCTTCATAATGCTTCATGAATAGTGTAGTGTCAACTTTTCCCCTATGAAAATCATTCTTAATTAACAAATGACTTAATCTCTTGTACTTAGTACGAAGAGCCTATTTGAGACCATATAATGCCTTTTTCAATGTATACACTTATCTGATTTAAAGATTAGGGGGTTGCTTAGCATATACCTTTTCTTTTGTAAAATCATTTAGAAAAGCACTTTTAACATCCATCTTATATAACTTCAAATTTTTCAAACAAGTAAAATGCAAGAAGTAATCCTATAACTTCAAGCTTAGCCATAAGAGCATAAGTTTTATCTTAATCTATTCATTCTTCTAGTGAATATCCTTTAGCAACTAAACGAGCTTTGTTTCTTACAATGTTTTCTGTTCAACTAGTTTATTCTTTAAAACCCATTTAATGCCTATATTATCATTTAAAGCGTCACCAACTGCATGTGGTTCAATTTCAGAAATTAAAGAAAAATGATTTTGAAAATTTTGTAAGCTTGATCTTGTTCTTATTCCAAAGCTAACATTACTAATCACAAGTTTAGGAAGATGATCAGATTTAAATCTAAGTGTTTATAGTAGTGTATGAAAATGTTTAGAACCTTGTAACTTACCTTTTGATCTTGGTTCTATTTTGGATGCATTAAGCATTTTTTAAGTTTTTGATGTTCCTTCTGATGGGGGTTTTGACATACCTTTTGAATCAGGTTGTATGGAACTCTTTTTATTTGAGGCAATTGGAAGTTCATCATTTCATTCCTCATTGCATGTTTCTTTAACAAACTTAACATTTATTGATTGTTCAACTACTTTTGTTTCTTCATTATATACTTGATATGCTTTTGAGTTTAGAGAATAACCTAGAAAGATGGCTTTATCAGCTCTCTCTTCATACTTTCCCAATTCTTTTATTGTTTTCTTTACAAAACACATTCAACCAAGTGTGTGATAGTATGAAACAATAGGTTTTCTTCTTTTGTAAATCTCATAAGCAATTTTATTTATCAAAAGCCTAACATATACTCAATTTCAAATATAACAAACTCTTGATGCTACTTCAGCCCAAAAAATGATCTACTATACCACTTTCATTAAGTAGTGTGCTTATCATTTCTTGGATGGTCCTATTTTTGCATTTTACTACACCATTTTGTTTTGGAGTGTAAGGTATAGAAAAATTATAAGTGATACCTTTTTCTTCACAAAAAGAGATAAAATCATAATTTTCAAATTCCTTTCCATGATTAGTTTATAGACTAATGATGCAAAGGCCTTTTTCATTTTGAACACTTTTGGAAAATATTTCAAAACTTTTAAATGCGTCACTTTTATGATGCAAGAACAAGATCCAAGTAAATCTTGAGCAGTTATCTACTATGATAAGTGCATACTTATTTCTTCCAAGACTTAGAGGGTGCAAGTTGGTCTAAACAAATTTAGATGCAACAATTCTAAAGGCCTTGGAGTAGACATGATTTTCTTACTCTTGTGTGATGAAGAACTCATCATATTCTTAAGACAAGCATCACAATAAATATTTTCATAAGCATGTAATTTTGGTAATTATAATACCCTAAGGTTTTAAGCCAATACAATAGTCCTAGGATCTAAGCTCCTAAATTTAAGATGTCAAGTGATATTATTTGTTTTAGTATAAACATCACAAAAATTAAAGCAAATGACTTGGTAAATTTTATTTCTCAAAATGGAGCATAAAAGTGGTTTAGTTTAATAAAACGTGAGGTTATTGGTGAAATGGTCATTTATCAAAAACTTGAAATTTGAATCTCAAGATACAATGGAATTTTATAAATAAATTATTTAACCTATGGTTATAACTAGTCATAAAATATTACTTACCTTAATTTCATATAAAGATATTCACCATTGCTTGTATTATTGCCAAATCTTGACACATAGATATACAATTTATAATGATGTTGTTTGACTCTAATAATGGATGAAATTTAAACTCTTAGTTGAAAATTAGCTAGAACAAAGAGAAGCATTATTGGAACCAAATCAAACAAAAATTTACAATAGGATATAGTGAGTTATCAACTCATGATTTTGGGTCCATATCTTGTTAGGAATGATTGACACTTGGGAACATTAGTTGGCTCCATGTTATTGGACCATCTAGAGTTTCACTTATTATAGAATAAGTGCCCTAAACAAAGACATTACCTGGAGTAACAAAATCAAAAGGGAGATAGCAATTTAATATATATATATATATATATATTATTGTTATTTTCTTGAATTTGGCTTATAAAATAAATAAATAATAAATATACATGTTAAAATAGAAATGAAAACTTACATGATGAAGTAAATATGGATCCAAAAGCGGCTAGACATCAATTGCCAATTTGCTAGGTGTAGTAAACAATACTTGAATAGTAAAAGAATAAGGAAAACATATATATGCACAAATAGAAAAAAAAAATTAAAGTATTTGTTTGATAAATGTAAGTGGATTGCCTATATGCCATAAGCATTTCAAACCATGATTTGACCGCCTATATGCCACAAGCATTTAAAACCATGATTTTTATCCTTGTTGTGTTTTTTCAAGGTAATAAAGCAAAACTTCTCACCACCATCAACTATCCTTATTAAGGAAAGATATATATATATATATATTTCTTTTCACCATGATCAACCCATTATTTGAAGGATGTTAAAAATCCATTTTCAAAATATCACCCCCATCAATTCTCTACGACATGCTTATGGTCTCTCATGGTCACCAATGGTAAATGAACTTAGTAAGTTAAGTATAGACACCTAACTTTTGCCTCTTTTTATTTTTCAGATTAGGTTATTGGGTCCTAAATTAGAAAAAAACACAAAAAAATTGGAAATTAAAGAAAACCTAAAAAAATTAAGAAATTTAGAAAAAAATAAGAATTATAAAAAGTCCAAAAAAATTCAAAATTAAGAAAAAGCACAAAAAAATAATAATAAATTTCAGAAAGAAACCCTAAAAGATAAAAAGTTGAGAAAATAATTTTTTAAAAATTTAGAAAATTGAAAAATTAGAAAAGTTAAAAAATAAAAGATTTTAGAAAATAACATTTTATTAGTATAGATTTCAATTTTGGTTTAAAAGTTAGGCCGTTGAACCTAGGCTGAGATTTAAATCTAGGCTAGACTAATAAGGCATAGGCCAATAGCCTGACTGTTAAGTATATGGACATAACACTAGTATTGAGCATGAGGTCTTGAGTTCGAAGCTTAGCAAAGGTAGGGAGGCCTTTTTCTTATTTTTTGTTTTCAATCACATCAGAGACTATCATGTGACAAGATTTGATTGCGCCACGTTTCTTGATATGTAACAAGGTGGGATTAGTAGACATGCTGATGTAGTACCACGTATTAGCTATGTGGTATGCTATGTCAGCCACCACGTATCACATAATGATACATGGTAAGTCATGGTTGGCCGTTATGGCTAACGTAGTGCCACGTCAGCATATTTTTTCCCTCCCCTTCTTTCCTTTTCCCTTTGTTTTCCTCTCATTCCCTCATTTTTCTCCAAATTTCCAACACTTTCCCCTTTGGATAGCTAACTTTAATATGATTTTTAAACCTTTTCTTGTTGTAATTTTGCCAAATCAATGGCAAAATTGCAAACTAAACATAGCCTACTACAAATTGAACCCTTTAACACTTCTAAATATAGTCAAAGGAGCATTCAATTTGATCTCCAAAAATCAAAAGAAAGTTGTTTTTTTTAGGTGTTCTTCATTAATCCAATTTGAGCTTTACATGTTTTTTAAGAACAATTCGAGTATAAAAGGAGCTTCCGGGAGTTCATACGAATACAAACAACCAATAGAATCACTCGACACAACCCCTCTCCCTCCTCGCAATCACTTTCTCTCTCTAACCCACTCTCTCTCTCTCTTCGATTCTCTCTCTCCACTCTAACTTGAGTTAAACCACTTGTAAACCCCTAAAATTATCAACCTAGCTTTTGTAATAGACTCAATTATATTAGACAATTTAGGAGTTAACAAGGCTAATGAAAGTGAAAACCTTAAAAGAATTACTCAATCGCGTAAGAAACTTTTCTACCCTAAATGTTTCTAAATGCTAAAGATTTTATTCAAAGGTGATAAAAACCCTAAAAATGACTATCTTAAAGACATATGTGCACTAATCCAACATGATATACCCTAAAACCCTAATTGATAATATAATGCTTATATTTTGCCAAATCATTACTAAAAGGTTAGAGATGACCTCATTCATGCCTATATGATTCGAATCCTCAAGTAAACCATTACAAACTAAGATAATGAGTCATATATTATATTTATCCCTTAAGTATGTGATTAAGATAGTCTCACTTAGAGTTAGGGTAATAGTTGAAGATTAGGTTACATATAGTGAACTTTAATATTCAAATTAGTACTTTTTGCACTTGTTATCCAAAGTAGTTTATCAAATGAGATATATAAGCTGTAAAGACCTAAAGTAAGACCTCATCAACTATGTTTACTAATTAATTCATCAAATACCTCATTTCCCCTCATTTCCTTCATTTTTCCCTTAATTTCCCTTAATCACTACATTATGTACACAAATTTACATATGCTTAAGGAGAGTTGACCAAGTCAACACATGTTGACCAAAGTCAAAGGGTTTACCAAGTCAACACATGTTGACTAAAGTCAACACTTTGAAAAGTCAACAAAATACACTAAAGAGATAAAGAAAATATCTCTTCCTTAATGATGACTTTTCTTTTCATTTCTTTTGATTTTTCTTTTTCCCTTCCCCTTAATTGTTGCCGTCCACATTTTTTCCCTTCTAGACCCCACCATTTTCTTCCTTTCATTATGAAAACAAGACAAAAGAAACAAAACAAAACATACCCTCCATTGCTGTGAGCTTTCCCTTCCCCTTTCACTTTCATTTCTTCACTTTTGTCTCCTTAAATCCAACACATCTAAAGGTATGTACTTAACTTACTTTTATGTTGGTTTATGTTATTCATTAGTTAGTTAATTAGGTAGATTAGATAAGTAGTTATGTGTTTAGTGTTGTCTTGAAGAAGATGGAACAAAGTTTCCATCTTTAAGTGTAGAAAGTGAAGAATCATAAAGGAGAGGGAAGAAATACATGTGTATGTATTCTTAGGTATGTGTACATAAAGAAATACCAAAGGAATACAAGTATGCGAACCTTTATACATAAGTATTTATCATGTACATAACTTGAATTAAGACCATATCTAACTATATATGTGTGTACTATACTAAATACATACATAGAAATACAAAAGGATGAAATTGGGAGGATTTTCTTAAGAGAAAATTAGGCATACGAATTTTCGTATAAAAATACGTATCCAACCGTATAGGTATATGAGTAGGTATACATGTATAAATACGGTATAAATGTAGGTAGATGTATAAGTATATGTATGTATAAGGCATATGTACATAAGTATAAAGTAAGGAACAAAATGTACATAAGACATGTACATATGACATAAGCATAGGTTTAGAAAATGAGAAAAATAAGAAAAATGTAGGTAATTAGGTACTAAAATCAGTAAATCCTAATACACCTTCTAAATTAGATTATACCTAATTCAGTACATGAATTAGTAATAGCAAAGTAAATTCCTTTAATTATAAGAATTTAAGGAATAAAGGATATAAATATAAGTAATAAGAATACTTAAGTGTTATAGCTAAAAAAATTCTATAAATTTAGTTCATAATGTAAAATAGGGGTCTTAACATCCAAAACAAACATTACCGTGTGAATATACATCCGAAAACGATGAAAAACGACTATAAATTCATAAATATAAAAAATAAAACGAAAAAGTTATATACGATTAATAATAAAGTCTAACTAGGTAAAAGTTGATAGTAATCTAAGTAGAACTAAGTAATTAGATGTTTAAAATTATTAGTTAATTCAAGCACTTACTAGCCTTATCAAATCGCAATGACCAAGTGACCTTGAGGTGAGCGAGGACCTCCCGATTGACTACTACGATTAGGACGAATCGCCATGGCTGAGTGAGTATTTACCCAATGATTCCATGCTTGTTTTGTGATTATAGATAATGGACTTAAATACTATTGTTAATTGACTATTGTGTGGGGTTTGGGAAATGCCTATGTATGCTGATATGTCTTGAGTTGTGAACTTATCTTAAGTATTGATAATGCTATGTTTGTTGCATGGTAGGATAGGAAATGATTGTGTGAACAATTGGATGGTCATAGCAAAATTTGAACTTAATTATACCCGGCCTATAAAAAGAAATTAGGACATGCATTAACATGCATAGCATGGATACTATTCCGGCCGTCACATCACACGGAGCTAAAGAGAGGCCATTCGGGGGTTGATATTATTCATTTATTTGGTTCTATACGATGCACTCATACAAAATGACCTTACCCTGGCCCGCGAGAACACTAGGCGTTGGAGGCGTTAACTGCCTGGCTGAAGGTCGAGTCTAGAGGCCTCCGTTTAGTGGTTAGTGTGGATTGCGGGGACCTACTCACAATTATACTAGAACTTGGGTTTTTCTGAAAATAAAAGAATTATTTGATATAAGTGCGGGACGTGAAGTTCCGTAGTAAAGTAAGTTCTAGTATAATACCCGGATCTGATTGATGCCGTGTATACTCCAACCCTGACTTCGGAGGGCGTTAAATCTGAGTTACGTATATGAACTAGTTAATTATACGTATTGTTTAGCATTCTGGTTGATCATTCATTCATATACGTGAATATAATGTACTTATAACTTGCTTATGGTGTAGCTGAGGGTTTTGCTCACTAAGCTTAGGCTTACACCCCTTTAGACTTTTGTTGCAGGATAGCCTGTTCGTAGAGGTAGGATAAGGGATGCCACAGGTTAGCCTGGGGACTTGGGCAAGAGCGTGCTGTCTTGTGTATTGAGAGAGAATAGTTTAAGTAGACTCTTACTCATGTACTTTTGTTTATCTTAATATTATAGACTTAGACATACTTAAACACTGTGTATTGTAATCTTTATAACTCAAATTTTATATAAATATGTTTGTGTGATGATATCATGTGAATCTGGATGTTCTTTGGAAACTAGTGGTTGTAGAGCCTTGTATATTGTGTGAAGAGTTCTTGATTGGAAGGGTAACCAATTAGGGGTTCTTCGTACAGTATATGGCGTCTGCCACGACTAAGCCATCCTCAGTTCGTGACACCACCATTTGAAGGAGACTACCTATAGCTTAGGCTACTCAACCTAACTATTCTCGACCTTCGCCATAACCCCTAGCAATGACTCCAACAACCTCTATTAAACCCTAGCTACTGCCGCCCCTCTCTCTCTCCTTGAACTACTACTAAACACCACCCTAGTCACTAACTAACTACATGGCCGATCTCAGCACACTCCAAAACCCCTACCCTAATCAACTAAACATACCCAACAATCCCCATACCGCCGACCCACCACCACCACCCATAGCCAACTTCCAAAACACCTCCAAACCACTCCCAAACACCATGGTATTGATTCTACTTACCCCTATCTCAAATCTAATACATACAAATTTGTCCTCAAACCCAAAGAATTTGGCTCAAGTCGTCCTGAACCACCCCTGTTCGACAATACTGGAGTAGAATTGTTGATGACTCGACCTAATTTGACAACTTGACCCACGTTCTCCTCCCTAGTTCGAACCTTTGCTAGATTTTATTTTATTTATTTATTCCATGTAAATGTAATCAAATCAAAAAAGAAGAAAAAGAAAAAGATTTAAAAAAAAAGAAAAGAAAAAGAAGAACGAGAAAGGAAAAAGGAAGAAAGAAAAAAGAATAATTTATTTCTTTTTTTAGTTTAGTAAAAAATAGAGAAAACAAAAAAAATAATGAAAAATAAGTAAACAAGTTAATAAATAAAACTAATAAAATTGTTTTATCACTTAGAAAAATTGAGTTTTACAAAAATAAATGAAAATAAATGGACCATTTTCCAAATTAGGATCATTTAGAACTTCTAAAAACAAAATCCAATTTAGGACCTTTTTTAGAAATTTTCTTAAATAAACCAAAATTGAGTAAAACATAAACTTGATCATTTTTTAATTAAAACAAAATCACTTACTAAAGTTTTCATTAAAAGAACTACGTACGTCTGATCCCGAAAAGCAGTTACATAGGTATCTATAGGACAATAATAAAAATTGAAAAAACTAATTTCCCTTTTTCTTTAGTTTAGGTTATTTTGTTTATCTAATTAGAGTAACCAATAACCAATTTCTATCTTTTAAAATTAAAAGGTGATTTTAAGTTCAATTCTAATTTTAGAGAGTTAATGGTCCCCATAAGAGTTTAAATCTTTAACCCCCAAACCTAAATCTCTGATTTTCAAAAAGCTATTTCAAAAGTTGGTTTTTTCACAGACTAATGGCTAAATTTTAACTAATCCACTCAATTGGTTATAATTTAACTGTTTTTCCCGACTCCAGTCGAGTGGCGACTCTAAAGTTGTTTTTGTTTTTAAAAGGATCGGTTTTCTTAAAACCTTAGTCAAGGGCTAGTATTAAATAGGTCGGGTTTAATACTTATCAGTTTAGAGAAAACTTAACTTGTAATAGGAACCGAGAGGCTGAAAGACCAGGCTCGAAAGCTTGGCGACTTCACTAGGGAGGACAAGAAGGTTAGCCATTTAACTTTCTAAAATTAAAATTGATCTCCAAAAATCACCTTGATGCAATTTATTTAATTTCTTTCATTCTTTTTTATTTATCATGATTATGCTAACATTTCCTTTACTGGTTTAATTTTATAATTAGGGGGGAAGGAATTTATTTTTCGCACCATGAATACATGATAGATACGGTCGATGCCGGGTAGTCTTAGGACCTTATGATAGGGAGCCATTGTGTAAGTTCCAAGTGTAGTAGGGTGACCACCATTCAGGGCCAATTAGGCTACCCCACTTAAACTTCGATGTGACTAAGGAACTGTTTTTCCTTAAACACGTGAGATCACAGAGTTTAAAGACCTTTAGAACTTGCCCTTTCTACGTATATTTCATAGGATCAATGAATAACTAACAAAGCGGCAATGTTATAAAAAGAAAGAAGAAAAAATAATGGAACCCAAAGATTTCTTTCCCTACATTTTTCTTAGAATTCATGTAAGTAGGGAGTTGTTTTTTGTAATTTCTTTTCATCTAATTAGTCTTTCCTTTGTAATTTATGTTGTCCTTGTAATATTTCAGAAATAACCATCTCATCCAATGCTAATGTCTTCACCAAGAAGATTCATGTCCACAAACCCACAAACCCAAAACCCCATACTTAACCAATAGTTTCAAACCTTCAACCCGAGAGAACAATAGTTCATTACCAATAAGATTAGGCCCATACTTTCACTAGCCAAAGTGGATGTTAACATTACACTGGTAAGAGCCTTAGTCCATTTCTAAGAGCCCAAAGAAGTAGCTTTCTGATTTGGGCCACACCTAATTAGTTCAACTCCAGAAGAGTACACCCAACTGCTCCAAGCTCCTCCTTTAGATGAAATATATGTTCTAGAGCTTAGCTTTGATCTAGCCTATAGGTTTTCAAAATTCTTAGGGATCCATAAGACTGAGGTAAATGAAGCCCTAGATGATTGCAATAAGCATGCTATCAAGATGTAGGATATAGTCTATTAGCTCCAAAACAAACCTAGCTCTAACAAACAAGCTCTGTCTCTTAGAAATTGGAAGGTAAACCGAATCAAGGCCTATGTACTAGCAGTATTCGCCACTATCTTATTTCTGAGTGGATCTTTTCTTATATACTTTAGGGTAACAAAGCTAGTGGCTCAATTCTAAGAAGAGAAGTCTTACATTCCTGCCCTACTTACTGAATAAATAAGGAACCTTAATTTTCTTAAGAAAAGAGGCTATAGAAATCTCAAATCAAGCATGGTACTGTTAATGATATGGTTCATCAATCACATCAAATGCTTCGGGTTAGACTTGATAAGGGGAGCGTTTACCAATAAGATTGATCTTATTAACTCTTTCATTGATGAGATCAAATTACTAGAAGATATCCTTACCTCTCTCTAGATAGAAGTTTTACAAGATTTTTGGGTTGAAGACATACTGTAGACCCTCAGATGGAGCAATTACACTAAGGTCATATTGAATTGCAAGGATTACTATGCTATACCGTTAATCAAAATGAGTTGGTGTACAAGTTACTACCCAAACAACATGGTAAGACAGTTTGGAGGGATCCAAGACATAGTTCACAAGCCTTCGTTGGAGTTGTTCACCCTCGACCTCAAAGAGCCTCACTTAGTAGAAAAAGTATCTAAGCTTCACAATATCAATGCTTAGTAGGACACTCAGACCATAAGCCCAAACATCGATCTAAGTGAGCATGTAGGAGAAGTGGAAAAACATTGGGTTACTAATGAGTATTTATATGATCAACTTCACAAGGTAGGCACAATGGGATATTGAGCACCAAAAGTCCTCCAACCTTCCCCTGTGCGCCCTAACTCCAAAATGGTGACCTATATGGACCAAATAAAAGCTTGTATGGAGGTCCTCTATGATGAAAAAGATAGATAGGCAAACCTATTTCGAGAATATACATAAAGGTTGCATGCCTTAGAACATCAGCTAATGATGGTCTAAAAGAAGATCTAAGAGTTTGAAGAAGCAATTAAGCGTGACCAAAATAAGAAGAAAATGTCATCTGGCCCATAGAAAAAAAAAAAAAGAAAATTAGTATAGATGAATTTGTACCTTTTCCTTTCTTTCATGTAATAAGACTCTAAGAATTCAAAAGTAATAAATAACTTGCCGTTCTGTTAATTATTTGTCGATTCTCTCCTTTCCATCCATGTAGCTCATTTACATTTCATTCATTTGCATTTTTTTCAAAAGTAAAAATATCTAGTGCTAACTTATTGAGAAGTGGTTTTATCCAGGTTGCCAAGATAGCTCCCAAACGTCAAACCCTCTAGAGAAGCCCTATCAAAACTTGATCTCAAACTAGAATGGCTAACCAAGGAAACGACAACACTAACACCAGTAATGGCAATGTCAACCTTAAGGTTATCGATTCCACTAAGTTGAGGTTCTAATCTTTGGAACGAATAGTAGGGAAGATTGTGGATCAACTAACTTTTCTGGCTGATAGCATCTCTTTGCTTAGGTCCACGGCTTTGTCAAATGAAGAAAGTTCCAAAGCCTAATATGGAAAGAATGTTGAAGCCCTGCCCTTCGAAGAAGCTTACCTCAAAGTCAATTAAGGCTTCAAATCCTTTGAAACAAAAGAGGTATTTCCAAAGGCTAACCTAACTTTTGAGTCGAATACTTACTCATTCCTGATCAACCCATAGCTTGAAGCTAACTAAGACCGATTAAAGGAGCTTAAGAAGTGATTAACTCAACAGATTACTGAAAAAATGAAAATGCTCAAGGGGTATGAAGGATTCGAGAATGCTGGCATAATAGACTTCTCTACCTATGATTATTGAAGCTTCCTGAAAAAATTCAAAGTACCTAACTTTGAAAAATACAATAGGATTGGATGCCCCAACCTACATACTCGCCTATATGTACACAAGATGGGCATGTATGTATAGTATGACCAACTCATGGTCCAGACCTCTAAAGACATCCTGATTAGCCTTGCCTTGACCTGGTGTGCTCAATTAGACCTGAATCAAGTGAATACATAAGAGAAGTTAGCTAGAGCGTTCTACGAGCAATATATATTTAACGTCGAAGTGGTGCCAATAATGATGAATTTGGTTACCTTAAGGAAGAGGTACAATGAATCTTTCAAAGAATATGCTCAAAGGTGGAGGTCCCTAGCTACAAGAGTATCTACCCTATGACTAAGAAAGAGCTAATCGCAACTTTTATTAACACTCTTGAGAGGCCCTATTTCGCTCACTTAATTGGATAAGCCTCTTCTAGCTTTATAGAAGTAGTGGCAGAGGGGTATCGAATTAAAAGTGTCGTTTCCTCTATCAAGCTGCAAGAGACAATAGATAGAAAACCACCCTCTATCAAACCTACCACTAGCAAGCCTAGAGAAGCTACTATCAACATGTTCAACTCGAATGTAAGGCCTAACTCTCGAGTCTCTTTCAAGGAAAATCTTCTATTGGCTCAACAATAGTATAGAAGCCAACTACAAGTTAGTAGAGCCCCAAGGTAGCTCACCAAAATACTTGTTCCACTCAATCAGGTACTTCAAAAGTTAAGGAGAGATAATCTGCTCCATTTGAGGCACTTAGTGAAAGGTATAGGTTGAGGTTTCTTTATCCCAATACAAGATGCCATTATCATCTAAGGTAAGTAGGCCATTCAAATGACTTATGCTGGAGGTTAAAAAACAAAATCTAAGACTTGATTGACAAAGTTACGGTATAACTGGATTTTGTGGAGGCTCCTACTCTAAACATCAACAACAACCCCCTACAAAACCATAGGCCCATCATCAATATGATATCTGACCACTCAAAACCTGCCATTAAGATGATCAGTCTTAACTAAGAACCTAAGGTTTATAGATTCTACAAGAAAGAAATTTTAAAAACTAAAAGGTATACAATCCATGTACTTATGGCCCCCGAAAATTATAAAGCCGGCACCCCACCACCCCTTCCTCCNCAAAGTCCCTCGTGAAATCCCAACTGAAAGAACTAGCTCTATCACTAATTCCATCCTCACTATGGATCAAATTTCGTTCTCCATTGAAGAACTAGGCGAAGAAGGTAACCGGCATACAAAGCCTCTATTCATAATAGTGAGGATAAATAACATCATCGCAACAAGAGTCCTCATTGACAACAGGTCATCTCCAAATGTCTATTCTTTAGCTACCTTGGATCTATTAGGCACTAACACAATTGCTATCAAACCATGTTCAACAACGGTAAGAGCTTTTGATGGATTTAAGAGAGAGATAATAGGAGAAATTGTCTTACTAATTGATATCGGCCTATAGACGTTCAACATCCCATTCTAAGTTTTGGACATTCTAAGGACCTTCAATCTATTATTGGGAAGGCCTTAGATACATTTAGCAAGGGGCCATACTGTCAACTCTTCACCAGAAAGTTAAGTTTATCTCCAATAGCCAGGTCATCACCATTTTGGGTGACCAAGATTATGAAATCTATAAAGAGATAGAGATACCCTATATTGATATAGAAGAACAAGAGGACTTTGGACTCCAAATGTTTGATGAGGTGTACATGATCACTAATCAATAGAAGGGAGAGGCTAAAATTCAAAGAAGGCTAGTTTAGGACTTATGGGCTAAGATACATTTCAACCTTGACGGTAGAGTTGCAAAGAATATAAGCTAGGGGTAGAAAAAGTGATAGGTTGTATCACACTCTGATGGCCTTCCCCCCATTATCAAAAACTTTCATCTAAGCCTAAGCCCAAAACTTAAAGCCTACCAAAGAAGGCACTTCCAACAAAAATGAAGGGGCTATCCTATCTAACAAATCCCATCACTTGAATAATTGGTTATCCATCTTTATGAATAACAATAAGTCTTCCCTAAGGTAAAGGATGAATCATGTTCCAGTATTTTATGGAATTTTTTAATGAATTACCTTTGTTCTTTAAATGATTGTACTCGAAAGTGAGTTCCCCTAAATAAAATTAGTTTCTTTTCTATTTACTCTTGCCTTACTTTCACTTTTCCTTTTACATACATTTTTTTTCTCCAAATCCAACGATTCGAATAAAGGCCATGGATACCTCGCATAGATAGGTGATGAAAATATTGATATCACTTTCGGCCCTACTAAGTCAATCATCAGGAGTGATGTCAATGACCATAATGTTGTGCAAGAAAGCTGGCAAAAACATAAAATTAGTAGAATTTCCATTGACGAGCCAATTCAGATAATTAATGTTGGGACTAATGACAACCCTAAGCTATTGAAGATTGGGGGAAATTTGAAAGAAGATCAATAGGTAAGGATGATCACATTACTATCGAAATACTAAGACGTATTCGCATAGCCTTATGAAGACATGCCTAGATTAGATCCATCGATCGTAGTTCATTGTTTACCTACATGATAGGATATCAAACCTAAGAGACAAAAGTTAAGAAGGTTCCAATTGGATGTCCTGTTAAAAATCAAAGAAGAAGTCAAAAAATTACTGGAGGTCGATTTTATTGAGGTATCTGATTATCTCGAGTGGGTAGCTAATATCATGCCCGTAACAAAGAAGAATAAAAAAGTCAAAGTGTGTGTGGACTTTCGAGACCTTAATCAAATAATCCCTAAGGATAATTTCCCTTTGCCCTATATCAATGTCTTGGTCAACAACATAGCTGGAAACCATATTTTCTCTTTCATGGATAGATTTTTCGAGTATAACCAAATTCGAATGGCTAAAGAAGATAAAGCCAAGATAACATTCATCACAACTTAGGGCACGTTTTGCAACATAGTGATGCCTTTCAAACTCTGATAAAGGCATATTTTTCATGTTTTAAAGTGCAAAATAAGATAGAACTACTGTTGATTTTATAGAAATCATTAAGAAATGGTACTTAATTATTTTTATTTGGACATTTCAAGAATTAGAGGATTCAAGAGTAGACTTATGGATGATTTAGAGGAATTTTAAGCAAATTAATGAAGTTTGAATCAACACATGCAAATTGGAATTAATGGCAACCAGCTTACAGCTTACAACTTACACCGATAGCTTTGATGGCTACGCCCCTAGCTTTTGATGGTTACACTACCAGCTTTCAATGGCTACATCATTGGCCTATAAGTCGGCCTTGCACTTGCACCACCAGCCTTCATAGCCAGCCTTCATGGAAAAGAAACTTCACATGAGCCAATCCTAATTTTTTATATAAATAGCTTATGTTTCATCATTTGGGAGACTTTTTGACACTTTTTCCTTAGATGTAGAGAGTCGTAAAATAGTTTTTAGTTATTTCTTGAAGAATTCTTTAAGAGAATCACTTTGATCATTAAGAAGATTTTATTTTTACTGTAAAGACCAATTTGAAGTTACAATTGAAGATTATCATTTTCAATACAAAATTGGTGACATCTATTTCAATTATTCTTATACAATTATGTGAATTACTTATACATTCAATTATGAATTTCTTTACAATTTCAATTAGTATTTGTGTTTTTGTTTCCAAATCTACGGTTGGTTAAATTTATTTGTAGGAATTGATAAAACCTTAAATAGCTAAGATGATAATTGTATTCATGTTATAGGATTAAGAGATATATGGATGATTCTTGATTGCAATTTCTATGATTTCAATTATAATTATTCAATTGATTATAATTGTTAGAAACCCTAATGATACCGGAGTTGATATAAGATTTATTAGAAATTCTTAGTTGATTTGATTAATCAATGTGAAAGCACTGTTAATTGAATTAATTAGAAATTATCTAGAGATTAATGCGATGTTCGGCAATTGGTTATTCACTAAGACATTATGGATAATTGATTTGGGATATTAGACAATCATAGTATTAGGAGATATATGATTGTAATTTAGAGTCTACTATTAATTAGAAGATGTGGAAGCTGACTAATAAATTAGGAGTTTAAATTGTTAAGTTTTAAGGTATAATAATTTCACTTGAATGACCATATAGCTATTAATCTATATAGCATAATAACAATTTGATTTGTATAATCATGGATGGATTCTATTTTCGTACGATTCTCAATTGATTGTTTAATTTTAGATTTTTCATAGTTATTTTCTTTTCAATAGTTATAGAGTAATTATTAGATTAATTAATTTAATTTCGATTGCCTGAATATTGATAAGAACTAGTATAGGATTACTAATTTTTTAGTCCTCGAGGGATCGACAATATTACTTGATTCCAATACAGTATACTTACTGGAGTATTCATGATTTATTTTTATATATATAGTTTAAGCGAATCAAGTTTTGGCGTCATTGTCGAGGACTAAAAATATTAAACCTTTTAGTTCTTTTGGTAATTTAGGCATACTTGATGACGTGTGTTATTTTTTTCTTTGCAAGTGTTTTATGCGCAGGAGTAGAAGTGTTGAAATACTACCACTAGATTCAAAAATAGAATGCACTTTGCATCGGTTGATGTAAGAGAACAGAAGAAGAATAGATGAGATGGTAGGTAACGGGGATAATAATTAGATATAAGGAGTTCCATGAGCATTACGAGATTATACAGTACCTACGGTGATGGGTTCGACTATAAGGAGGCCCACCATTCAAGCTAATAACTTTGAGTTAAAGCCGTCCCTTATTTATATGGTTCAAATGAATTAGTTTTGAGGATATTGCAATGAAAGTCCTGATAAGCATATTGCAGGATTCCTTTACTACTGCAATACAGTGAAAATGAATAATGTAACAAATAAGGTTATCAGATTACAGCTCTTTCCCTTTTCATTGAGGGATAAAGCTAAAGCTTGGTTTCATTCACTACTACAAGAGTCTATCACCACTTGGATTGATCTTTCATCGAAGTTCTTAAGGAGATTTTTCCCACCGGCTAAGATCGCAAAATTAAGGAATGACATCACCAACTTTACTAAGTTTAGTGTTGAGTTACTTTATGAAGCATGGGAAAGATTCAAGGACGTGATCAGAAAATGCCTACATCATGGATTGCTAGACAATGTCTTGATTGAGATCTTCTATCTCAGTCTTGACGAGACATTGAGGTCCTTAGTTGATGCTGTAGCTAGAGTTGCTTTGATGGGTAAAACATATAATGAAGCAAGTGCATTGATAGAAGAGATGGCCTCTAATGCACATAACTGGCAAAATGAGAGAAGCAAGATTGGAGTGGCAACAGCCAGTGACAATAGCACTGTATCTCAATTAACGGCTCAGATTACAGCTCTCACTACTCAGGTAAGTAAACTCATCTCAACACAGTCTTTTAATGCTAACCCTATTGTCTTTTGTGAGTTATGTTCAAGACCACATTCAACTCTTAAGTGCTTAATTGGGAATCACTTAGCTTCAACCAATAGAGAATAAGTGAATTTTGTCAATAATTTTCTATGCGGCAATCAAGGACCATATTTGAATACATATAATCTTAGGTAACGTAATTATCCAAATTTTTCATAGAGAAATGAGAATGCATTCCAACCACCACCTGAATTCCAAAAGTAAGGGCCTACTCGGAATGCTCCACCTGAGCAAAATCAGTTTAGAATGGAAGAGCTCATGTTGAGCTATCTGTAAAAGACTGACACCTTACTATAGAATAAATAGGCAACTATTCAAAACCTAGAGAATCAAATTAGTCAGATTTTTCAACAATTGAGTAATAGACCATTACGGTCTTTACTCAACAATACTGAAGAGAATCCTAAAGGTGTCAATGCTATTATGCTGAGGAGTGGAAAAGCATTGGAAATAGTTGATAGATGAGTTGATGAAATGGTAGAGATTCCAAAGGAAGAAAAAGGGAAGGAGGTAAAAGAGGAACCAATGTAAAAGTCACCAGAAGTGAAATTGTGTGTTCCTCTAGTTCCCTTTCCAGGAAGATTGAAGCAACAACAACTAGATGCTCAATTTGCCAAATTTCTAGATGTCTTCAAGATGCTACAAATCAACATTCCTTTTGCAGAAGTACTTTAGCAAATGCCTTCGTGGTATGCTTAGGAGCTCAGTTATCACTAGGACTTACCGGGATAAAATTAAACTAAAATAGGACCTTTAAGATATCGAAGAAAATTAGAGGGAAACGGTCTACAATTGAACAAGAGTAGCTAAAGTAAAGCTCTCGGAGGATGTGACTCACCAATGAATACAACACGACTTGACACCTCACTTGATATGACACATAAGTTGATGTCTAGGTTCACTTGCCATTAATCCTAAGCTACTTAGCAAGATTAGATAATAGTGTAAGGGGTATAGGCTTAGAGAGGATTGTCTCACAAAAACAGAGTATTCAGTATTAAGATATAAGTTATCTTTGGCTTATAAGAGAAAATGACTATTTGTAGTAAGTCCTTAGGGTAGCATTACAAATAAAGAAATTACAAAAAAGTATTTACAAAAAGGGAATTCTTAGTACATATGAAAAGGATAAAAAGGACAACAAACCAAAAATGGAAAAGTAGTTAAATGTTAGACAAGGTAGACAGCTGGCAGTGCTGCATTGGTTTCGTACGAATATTTTTTGAGCATAGCAAGCGAGAAGGATCAAAATGTTGTGGTACTAAAGGGTTCAGGATGAAAGAGATGGTGGTATGCTGAGAGAAAACTACTCGACTGTTTAAGAGAGTCTCTTGTCATTCGGCAAGAGATTCTCGGTAGTAATTGGTCAGAGTACTCAGCATAAGGTCTTTGGTAAAGGAATAGTCGGCATCATCACTACTGATTGTACAGATTAACGTACGACAATGTAGGGAGCTCAAGGAGTTCAACCACCTTTCTTCGATGTATAGTTTCTTGACATTAGTAGGTTACCCAAAGAGAATTCTTCGAGAGAGGGATTGGAGGCCTTAAAAGCATGCGTTAGTAATGGGACCACTAGCCAGTAGTGCATCACTTTGTATGCTAAATTCATGAATGATTTGCTCATCAAGAAGAGAAAGATTGACTGGAATGAACCGGTAATGCTTATAGGGGAGTACTCTATGATCTTTCAAAAAAATTTATCTACCCTGCTTAGAAAACAAAGAGATTAAGGTAGTTTTATGATTCCTTGCACTATAGGAAATTTTCATTTTGATAAGGTTCTTATTAATTCAGGTACAAGTATAAATTTAATGCCCTTATTTATTTTCAAGAAGTTAGGACTTGGAGATTGCAAGGAGACTCATGTCACCTTACAACTTGCTAATAGGAGTATCAAATATCTAAGGGGTATTGTTAAGAATGTCTTGGTGAAGGTAGACAAATTTATCTTCCTAATCAACTTTATAGTACCGGAGATGGAAGAAGATAGAGAGGTACCTATGATCCTAGGCAAACCATTTCTTGCAACAAGTAAGGCGTTGATAGACGTAAAATAGGATAAGCTGATTTTAAGAGTTATAGACGATCAGGTAACGTTTAATGTTTATGAAGCCATAAAGCATTTTGATGATTGCAAATTCTTTTACACTATTGACAATTTTTATGGATTTGGATGAATGGAGCAATGATGACCAACCTGAAGAAGAAGGTAGGGAACAGGTGTTAGAAATGAAAGCTCGATACTATGAAGAACTAAGTACTAGTGAATAGAAGCCAATTCCATCATTAACATAACCCCCGATGCTTGAACTTAAACCTTTACCTAGTCATTTAAAATATGCTTATCTTAGAATAAATGATACTTTGCCAATAATTATCTCCTCATCTTTGACAGGTGACTAGGAGTTCTAAGAGAGCATCAAGAAGCCATCAAGTGGACCATTGCAGATATAAAGGGGATCAGTCCCTTAATTTTCACTTATAAGATACTGCTTGAGACTAAATGCAAACCCACAGTACAACTACAGAGATGACTCAACCCAACTCTCGAGGAGGTAATGAAGAAAGAGATACTCACATTGCAGGATATAGGTATTATCTACCCTATCTTAGATAGTAAGTGGGTTAGTCCTGCTTAAGTAATGCCAAAGAAAGGTAGTATGACTATGGTTAAAAATGAGGTAAATGAGTTAATCCCTATTTGCACTATGACCAAGTGAAGAGTTTATATAGATTATAGAAAATTGAATTATGCCACTCGTAAAGACCACTTCCCCTTTCCATTCATAGATCAGATGTTAGAAAAACTTTTAAGGCATAATTATTATTGTCTTTTGGATGGATATCTTGGTTACAATCAAATTCATATCTCACTCAAGGACTAAGAGATAACCACTTTTACATATCCTTATGGTACTTTTGCCTTTAGGAGAATGCCTTTTGGTCTCTTTAATGCATCCGCAACTTTTCAAAGATGCACGATGTCTATATTTTCTAACTTGTTAGAAGATTTTATCGAAATATTTAAGGATGACTTCTCTATCTTTGAGAAGTCATTTGATTCATGTCTAACTATTTTAGGCTATGTGCTTAAAAGGTGCAAAGAAACTAATCTACTTCTAAATTGGCAAAAATGCCATTTTATGGTAAGAGAGGGGATAGTCTTAGGTCACAAGGTGTCAAAAAAAGGGATTGAAGTTGATAGAGCTAAGTGGAGATAATAGAGAAGTTGCCACCACCTACTTTAGTCAAAGGAGTCAGGAGCTTCTTAGGGCATGCTGGCTTCTACAAGAGATTTATCAAGGACTTCTCTAAATCTCTATACCTCTTGTAATTTACTTGAAAAAGATTCTACCTTTGTTTTTTATAACAGTTGTTTATAGGCATTCAATCTATTAAAGGAGAAGCTTACTTCAGCATCAGTGATCGTTGCATCGAATTGGGAGCTTCCTTTTGAGATGATGTGTGATGCTAGCAACTATGCTATTAGAGCAGTACTTAGGTAGAGGAGAGGTAAGTTTTTTCTTGTTATATACTATGTGAGTAGAACTTTAAATGAGGTGTAGAGAAAATATGCCACGACAGAGAAAGAACTTTTAGTGGTTATATATGCTTGTGATAAGTTTTGGCCTTATCTCATAGGTACTAAGATCATAATATACATAAAGCATGCTGCTTTGAATTATTTGTTTGCTAAAGCTGATGCTAAGCCTGGGTTAATTTGATGGATCTTATTATTGCAAGAATTTAACTTTGAAATTAGAGATAAAAAGGGAATTGAAAATGTAATTACTAACCATTTATCTCAATTACAATTGAAGTGTTTAAAGCCACCCATTAACGAAAAGTTCCCTAATGAACAATTGTATGCAGTAGAGATCCAAGGATTGCCTTAGTATGCTGATATAGTTAATTACCTAGTCAGTAAAATAATAACATACGTTTTCTCATTTCAAAAGAAAAAGAATTTTTTAAATGACATGAAATTTTATTTCTAAGATGAGTCATATCTTGTTAAAAGTTGTGCTGACCAAGTAATTAGACGTTATGTGCGCTTGAAATAGAACAGCTTAGCATAATTCAGCGCTATCATTCTAAAGAAGCAGGGGGCCACTTTATTATGGAAAGAATTACAGCTAAAATTTCATCTTGTGGATTTTATTGGCCTAGTTTGTTTAGTGATTGTAGGAATTATGTTATGTCTTGTGCTCAATGCTAAAGGGCTAGGAATATTTCTAGGCGACATAAATTACCACAAAAGAGTATTCGGGTAATTGAGCTTTTTGATGTATGGGGAATAGACTTCATGGGTCCTTTCCCTTTATCTTTTTCAAACAAATATATACTTCTGGCAATTGATTATGTTTCAAAATGGGTAGAAACAGTAGCTTTACAAACTAATGATGCTAGAGTGGTAATTAAATTTTTGAAAAAGAATATTTTTTCTAGGTTTGGGGTACTTAGGGCTATTATAAGTGTGGGGGGTTGCATTTTTACAATCGGCAATTTCAAAAATTGTTAACAAAATATGGAGTCACTCATAAACTTACCATCCCATGTCATCCACAAACTTGTGAACAAGTTGAGTTGTCTAATAGGAAAATAAAGCGTATCTTAGAAAAGACTATCAATGCAACTAGGAAAGACTAGTCTCTAAAACTCGATGATGCATTGTAGGCTTATAGGACAACTTTTAAAACCCCTATAGAAATGTCCCCATACAAAATCATTTATGGTAAATCATGTCACCTACCTATAAAGTTCAAGCACAAGGCCTATTGGGCCATAAAATACCTTAATTTTGATTTACAAGCTATAAGTGAAAAGCAATTGATCCAATTGAACCAGCTAAACAAGATTAGAGAATAAGCTTATGAAAATACTAGGATCTACAAGGAGAGAGCCTAGTGATGGCATGATAGGAACATTCAACAGTAGGAGTTCGTGCCTAGTTAGAAAGTGTTATTATACAACTTTCGATTGAAATTGTTCCTAAGTAAGTTAAAATCTCGATGGTCTGGACCATTTGAAATAGCTAATGCTTTCCCTTATGGTATAGTTGAATTAAAGGTAGGAGATAATCGCACTTTCAAGATAAATGATCATCTCCTCAAACACGATTTTGATGGAGAAAACATAGACAGTGACATTAATATGGTGGTGAGCGAAAACCCACAATAAGATTAGAAAAGTCGATTTAGTGACTATAAACTAAGCACTTCATGGGAAGTAACCTATGTTTAACCAAACTAATTTTTTTTATTATTATTATTATTTTAATTTTTTTATTCATTATTAGTCAATTTTTATTTATTTATAAAAAAAATTGAAAAATTTTAAGCCGATCATTAGCATGAAGGCTACTAGCCTAAGAAAAAAAAAGGAGAAAAGTGTGAAATTTGAATACAAGGCTAGTACTCAAGGCTACTGCCCTATCAATTAGCTTACCCATATACCCCAACAATGTATGCCACTAATGTATAAGGGTAAGTGTTAGCATACAATGCTTTTAAAAGCATGACTGTGGTTTTCTCTCTCTCCTCACTCATTTTTTTCGGAATCCTCTCTTTAGTTTCTCTTTCTCTCCAAATTTCTCTCAAACTCTCCCTCTCTTACATACCCACAACCTCATACACTCACTCTCTTCACTTTTTCTACATACATTTCACTTTTCCTTACAGATCTATGCTTTCTTCATTCACCATGCCGCTTAAGAAAATGCAATCGAGAAAAAAAAAATAGAAAATGATAGCCACTTCATCTTCCAAAAGTTTAGGTAGCAATCTACTCTCACATCAAGAGTATTCTAGGGAAACAAGGCGAAAGCTACAACGGATGACATTCGTGAATCAACAATATCTGGATTGGACTATTTTGCAAGAGTATGGAATGGATGAGAGAATTCAACAGATGGTTCCTGATAAAAGATGACTTCGGTTATTTGAGGTAAAAGAACCCACTTATAGAAATGTAACTGTTGATTTTTTTTCCACTTTGCAACTGGAGAGAAGTAGGCATATGTCAACTTTTACATTTCAGGTTTATAGAGAAATTCATATCATTGAATTGAGTCAAATTAGCTATTTTCTAGGTTTATATGAGGAGGAGGGAGTCAATTCACCCATGTCTTAGCCTAGTGATATGTCTATTGAGAATTTTAGTTTTTATTGATTCATCTTAAGCAAGAAGATTTTGTACCTTCAAAGTCACTTGCCACGACTTTCTCAATAGCGGAGCACAGGCTACTCCACCATATCCTTGCTCATACTCTTAGCTAGAAGAAGACTAGCTATAGTAAGGTAACTAATTTTGACATGTTTTATCTATAAAATATGATTTATGGATATCAAATAGATTTGAGAATAGAGATAGCAAATTTTATCCAGAGATAGATAGATGATACTAAGACATAGGTTCTCTTTTGTGGTGGGTATATTTCTACATTATTAAAAGGTATGGGGCTTTTTCAAGAGATGGAGGGAGACAATGGTATCCTATGTAAACCTATTTCTACTGCATCATTTAGGGGTTGGGGATTGGTTAAGATAAGTAATAGGCCCTAACCTATTGATGAGGAAGATATTCCTGAAAATCCTCCTTTAGCTACTAAAGCGTATACTTCATCTCATCTTCCAAATTGTAGTTATGAACAATTGAGTATTGAAATTAGAGAAGTTTGGAATGAAACTAGGGAAGAAAGGAAGAAGAATAAGAAGTTCTAAAATATTATGTTCAATATGTTGAAGTCTGCTATCACCTGTTTTCTACCAACAGTTGCAAAGCAGTTCCATTATGAGACTTCCAGTATAAAGAGTAATAGCTTCGATAGAGATAGTTACGTATTTGCATGCTTTTCAAATTTCTTTTTATTTTCATTTTTCTTTTCTTTTCTTTTTTTTTTATTTAGCTGTTTAGTTATTTTTGTTTAATACCCATTTGTTTGGGTAACTCTAGATCATTAGCTCTACTATGTACTCTTCAGTGTACTTTTATATTATCTTTGCTATTTCATGTTTCTTTGTATTTGATGAGACAGGTCAGATTTGATTTCTATGATAGCAATGTTCTTATGCTTGGAATTTTCGTTGTTGCTGCAAATTTGAATCTAAAGGAGTACTAGTTTTTTATTTCTTATTACTGTAAATTTTTTTTAATTATTATTTCCTCTTGAATATTAAATAGAAGACAGTGTAGACACTATCTATCCTATAGTAGGGAGAAGGAATTATAGGAAATGAAAATATTAATTTTGATGTCGGTTTTTGTTTACAAATAGTCATACTTTCCTATTAGCTTAAACTTTACTTCTTAAATTTCTTGTTTTGAATCTAGAGATTATACAAAGAAATTATTGATAGCATCTAATTGTGATTTGAATAATTGACTCACTAAGGTGCCTTACTCACCAATGTTGCGATTTTTGTATTTAGTTAAAATTAATTAGTCCATTCTTTATGAACCTAATTTTCCTAGTTTTTAGCCTTAGAATTTGAAGTTTAAAAGTCAGTTGAGTCCTTAAGTGAAAAGTAAACAGGTTCATTTCTATGCAAAGTTAGTTAGTATATGTTTTTTTTTAGTTATTCTAATGGCAATTTAATGCTTAGTGAAAGAGGTAGGTAAAGCTTTGAAGTTAGTGATTCTTATAAAAGAAGCCTGAAAAATTTTAGTGAGCATTCAAAAAACAAATGATGAAATGAGAGCCTTTACTCCAATAACACAAGAAATTGAGTTAAGATTATCCTAACTTAAACGTCAAAGTGAGGAAGAGTTCTAGGGGTCCCTTTAAAACCTGGACACTTGGGTGATGAGCCTGAGATGTATCAACTCAATGCACTTACTATAACGAGAAGGGCGGAAAGGCAAAAGTTTAGTATCTAAACTAGAAAAAAAAAAGGGAATGGAAAATGTAAATTTGAATGCAACTCAAGAAATGAATTAAGGCTTGTAATAAAAAGAAAGAAAATCTAGGGATGCAGTAGATACTATATGCTTTCACTCCTTTGTTAATTTGTTTATTGGAATAATTAGAGGGATAATATATTTGCGAATAACTGTGAAGTTAAAATTGGGGTTTTTTCTTCTAGGACTAAGTATCTACTTTTGAAATAGAAATCTTAAGTTAAACACTTAGATTAAAATTTGTTTTCTCTAGAATAGCTAATTAATTTCAGTTGTAGTACTCTAATCAAATATTTCGGTTTGGTTAGAGCAATGGGCATTACAAATTAGTGAGTTTGAAAATGTGAAATATTAGATGTCTTGAATTTGCAATTGAAAAATTTGTATTTTTAACGATAGATTTCTTTAGTTTTGTTTATTTAGCATTAGGACAAGCAAAAGTTGAAGTGTAAGGGAGTTGATAAAGGCATAGTTTTTATATTTTAAAGTATAAATTAAGATAGAATTATTATTGATTTTATAGAAATCATTAAGAAATGGTACTTAATTATTTTCATTTGGACTTTCCAAGAATTAGAGGATTCAAGAGTGGAATTATGGTCGATTTAGAGGAATTTTAATCAAATTAATGAAGTTCAGATCAAATTGGAACTAAAGGCAGTCGGTCTAACAGCTGACATACAACTTACAACTTACACCAGTAGCCTTTGTTAGCTTCGCCGCCGACCTATAAGCCATCCTTACACTTACACTTGCACTACTAGCCTTCATGGAAAAGAAACTTCATGCGAGCCAACCTTAATTTTTTATATAAATTGCATATGTTTCATTGTTTAGGAAACTTTTTAGCACTTTTTCCTTAGACGTAGATAGTCATAGAATAGTCTTTAATTAGTTCTATTGTAACTTTAAATTGGTCTCCACAGTAAAAACAAAATCCTCTTAATGATCAAAGTGATTCTTTTGAAGAATTCTTCAAAAGAATCACTTTGATCATTAAGAGGATTTTGTTTTTACTGTGGAGACCAATTTAAAGTTACAATTGAAGATTATCTTTTTCAATACAGAATTGGTGATATTTATTTCAATTATTCTTATGCAATTCTATGAATTACTTATGCTTTCAATTATGAATTTCTTTGCAATTTCAATTAGTATTTGTGTTTTTGTATCCAAATCTTTGGCTGGTAAAATTTATTCGCAAGAATTGATGAAACCTTAGATAGCTAAGATGATAATTGTGTTCATGTTATAGGATTAAGAGATATATGGAGATTCATGATTGCAATTTCTATGATTTCGATTATAATTGTTAGAAACCCTAATGATACGAGAGTTGATATAGGATTTGTTAGAAATTCTTAGTTGATTTGATTAATCAATGTGAAAGCAGAGTTAATTGAATTAATTAGAAATTATCTAGTGATTAATGCAATGTTTGGTGATTGATTATTCACTAAGATATTAGGGATGATTGATTTAAGACATTAGACAATCATAGTATTAGGAGATATATGATTGTAATTTAGAGTCTACTATTAATTAGAAGATGTGGAAGCTGACTAATAAATTAGGAGTTTAAATTGTTAAGTTTTAAGGTATAATAATTTCACTTGAATGACTATATAGCTATTAATCTATATAGCATAATAACAATTTGATTTGTATAATCATGGATGGATTCTATTTTCATACAATTCTCAATTGATTGTTTAATTTTAGATCTTTCATAGTTATTTTCTTTTCAATAGTTATAGAGTAATTATTAGATTAATTAATTTAATTTCGATTACCTAAATATTGATAAGAACTAGTATAGGATTAGTAATTTTTTAGTCCTTGAGGGATCGATAACTTTACATTCTCTATATTACTTGATTTCGACCTAGTATACTTGTTGGAGTATTTGCGATTTATTTATATATATATAGTATAAGTGAATCAGACTCAAAAATGCCAGAGCAACTTATCAAAGGGTTATGGTAGCAATATTTCATGACATGATGCACATAAAGGTTGAAGTATATGTTAATGATATGATTGCTAAGTCTACGGAAGGAGAAAATCATGTGGAAAATCTGAGGAGATTGTTTGATATGTTGAGAAAATTCCAACAAAAGCTCAACCTAGAGAAATGTACGTTTGGAGTGACTTCAGGCAAATTATTGGGTTTTATAGTCAGCCAAAGGGGCATCAAAGTAGGCCTTGATAATATCAAAGCAATAGTTAACTTGCCTTTGCCATGCACACTCAAAGAAATCAGAGGTTTGTTGGGCTATTTAAACTATATAGCTCAGTTTATATCTTAACTCATAGATAAGTGTCATCCTTTGTGTAAGTTGCTAAAAAAGAATGCCAAGATCAATTGGGATGAAGAGTATGAGCAAGCCTTTACATCAATCAAAGAATACCTCATGAGCCCTCTTATATTGGTAGGTCTAAAGCTTAGGAATCTACTATTCATATATTTGACAATATTACTAGAGTCCATAGGGTGCATGCTTAGCTAGAAAGATGAGAAAGGAAAGGAAAGGGTTGTATATAACTTGAGCAAGAAATTCATTGAAGGAGAGTAAAGATATTCAGAAATTGAAAGAACCTACTGTGCTTTAGTCTAGGTAATGCATCGGCTCAAACAATACACACTCTACTACTAGGTCGAATTGTTGACTCAATACAATCCCCTAAAGTACTTAGTAAACAAACCGACCCTAATTAGTAGAATCTTAAAGTGGCAAATGCTACTATTAAAGTTTGACATTACATACATAAACCAGAATTCGGTCAAGAAGTAAGCTCTAGTAGATCAATTGGTAGAAAATCCCTCCGATAGCACTCTCCAAGAGGTATAAGTCAATTTTCCTGACAAGTATGTCTTAGCAGTTGAGGGAAACTTTGATAAAGGAGAAGATGACAAGCCACCAAAATGGGAACTGTTCTTCAATGGTATAGCTAACATGTCTAGCTGTGGGATTAGGGCAATACTAATATCCCCTAAAGGTACTCAATACCCTATGGCTATAAGGCTCATTTTCCCATACACTAATAATATTGCTGATTATGAAGCATGCATCATAAGACTCAAGATAGCCCTAGATAAAGACATTCAAGAAGTGGAAGTGTATAGGGACTCTTCACTCATTATTGGCCAAGCTCGGGGAGAGTACAAGACTAAAGATCCTAAACTGGTACCTTATCACCGGCACTTGATCGAATTAGTGGAGAATTTCAAAGAAATCACCTTCAATCACATACCAAAGACTCAAAATCAATTTGCTAATGCCTTAGCTACGCTAGCATCTATGACCTAGATATTTGGTGGAGTCGAGATTTAACCTCTTATTATTGAAATTAAAGACAAGCTTGCCTTCTACCTAACAATTAAGGGTGCGAACGACCAAAAACCATGGTACCATGCTGTTAAGACGTTCTTACAACAAGGCACATACCTTAAAGAGGCCGAAAAAAAAGATAGAAAGATGATTAGGAGATTGGTTACTCAATTCCTACTAAGCGAGTCCACCTTATATCGATACTCATTTGATTGTATACTCTTAAGGTATGTGGATGACAAAGAGACTAAGAAGTTAATGAAAGAAGTGCATGAAGGAGTCTATGGCCCTTGTATGAATGGATACATGCTGGCAAAGAAAATTATGAGGCTAGGGTATTATTGGTCAACAATGGAAAGTGATTGCATCAAATACGTTAAGCATTATCATCTATGCTAAGTTTATGCAAATAAGATAAAGGCTTCGCCTCAAGAACTACATACCCTCTCAACACCATGGCCTTTTTCAATGTGGGGCATAGATATCATCGACCTAATCACTCTAAAAGCGTCCAATGGGCATTGCTTCATATTAGTCGCTATTGATTTCTTCAACAAATGGGTTAAGGCTTCGTCTTACTTGCACATAGTTAAGTTCATCAAGAGAGACATTTTAGCCTGATACGGGACTTTGGAAACGAGCATCACTGGCAATGGCACCAATCTCAACAACAAGCTTATGTTAGAATTGTGCCAACAATTCCAGATCATTCATAAGAACTCTACTGCTTATTGACCCCAAATTAATGAAGCCATTGAAGCAACCAATAAAAACCTAAAAAGAATCATTGAAAAGATGGCTGTCACATATAAGGACTGGCATGAGATGTTACCCTTCACACTCATTGCCTATCAAGCTCCCATTAGAATGTTGATTGGAGAAACACCGTATTCTTTAGTATACGGTATTGAAATAGTGTTACCAACAAAGGTTAAGATCTTATCGCTTAAGCTATTATCAGAAACTCAGTTAGACAAAGACAATCGGGTAAAGAAATGTATTAAGTAGTTGAATCTGATTGATGAACAAAGATTGACAGCCTTGTGTCATAATCAATGTTATCAACAAAGAATGGGTCGGGCCTTCAATAATAGTGTATGGCCGCGAAACCTCAAAGAAGGAGATTTAGTGTTGAGAAAAGCTTTCCCCAATGCATAAAACTCTAGAAGGAAATTTTCTCCCAATTACGAAGGTCCTTATGTCGTGAAGCAAGTATTATTGGGAGGGGCTTTGATTATATCCCCAATGAATGGTCTAAATTTGAGAGACCTTATAAATGCCGATGCTGTGAAATTGTACTATCGATAAGAAGTTAGTAGAAATTTTACTCAAAACACAAAAATGCTAGTCATTTAGAACACCATTATGGTTTAATTTTCATTAGGTACAAGCAAATTTAGTATCCTTGGCCGTTGTCACCGTTGGAATAATTACCTTCTCCATGGAAAGGTACAACTCCCTTTAATCCATTTAATTGAACTCATATACTACAAACATGAGAGGAGTTAAGGAATGACATCTAGAACATTGGTAATTAACAAAATTCTTTAAAATACTTTATTATGGATTGATCCCCTTCGATGGGAAGTTTTAGTGTCTATTTTTTCAGGGGAATGTGAAACCCAAGTAAACAATCATAGCAGATGAGAATAAGGCTCCTGGTTCATAAAAGTTCTAAAGAGACAAAAACAGTGGGTGGCTTTCTATATTGGGTTAATTTCCAAAAGAGCCAATGAGGTTTTAAACGTTTTGCATCAACAGCATTCGGGTTGATAACAAGGGACTAAAACATGAGTCAGTGATTTTTGATGGGGCTTTTCAAAAAGGTTTGACAATTTTGGGTACTATTGACAAAGACCAGGTAAGTATTTCCACACAATGTTAGCATACAGATTTTTGAATCTTAAAGTTACATTTAAACCAGTCTTTTACTTCCAAAAATCTTTTTGAACCAACCCATAAGGCATTCACTTTCTGCATTTAGTGTTTAGCCAACCTTTAAAGATACGATCCTCACTCGGTTCATCCTTCCAATCCATAGGGCACTTCCCCTCACTAAGTTTCTCTCAAGCAAGCCTATAGAGCGCTTCCACTCTATTCACCAAATTTTTCTCAAGCAGGTCCATAGGGCACTTCTTTTTGCCAAGTTTTCCCTTAGCAAGCCTATAGGGTACTTCTCTTCATTGGTTTCTTTTGACACAACACAAAGTTTAGGCTTCTTAGTCCTCGAGAGATGCTCCCACCTAAGTTAGTAAGTCTTGTAAAGTACGACTATGTTTTAGATCGATCCCATTTTAAGGTTGCTAGTCTCTAAGAGACACTCTCGCTTATGTTAGTAAGCCTTGTGAGGTACGACTAGGTTTTAGATTGATCCCAGTTTAGGTTGCTAATCCTCGAGAGACGCTCTCACCTAGGTTAGTAAGCCTTGTGAGGTATAGCCAGGTTTTAGATCCATCCCATTTTAAGGTTACTAGTCCCCGATAAACACTTCCGCTTAGGCTAGTGAGCTTTATGAGGCATTGCCAAGTCTTCGATTGATCCCATTTTAAGGTTGCTAGTCCTTAAGAGATGCTCCTGCCTAGGTTAGTGAGCATAGTGAGGCATGACCAAGTTTTTAGATCGATTCCAGTTTAGGGTTGCTCGTCCTCAAGAGATGCTCCTGCCTAAGTTAGTGAGCCAGGTGAAGCACGACCTAGTTTTAGATCAATTCCAACATAAGATTGCTTGTCCCTTAAACACACTCCAACCTAAGTTAGTGTCAGGACCCTAAAGGGGGCCTAGTAGGATTACCTAAAATTTTCATAACATGTGTGCACCCATGATATGAAAACCGTCTTGCAAGTCAAAGATTGCAAGACTCTAAATAATAAATCACTAAGATTAATGATTTCCAAGTAATTAATTTATTGTAACATGACATAATATATAATTATAAATAACTATGGATGTCCGATATCCCACAGTTCCTCAAAACTGCAAAGAATCGATATCCCCTACCAAATAATAGGACAGGATATGCCAACATTATAAAACTGCAGGAAGAATTAAATTATATTAAATTCTAATATGTGAATATTTTCTACAAAGAGTGTTTATGTGTCACCTATAAAGACATCAACTAATTCTAATACTAATGTGCATATTTTCATCTCACACTCAGCACTCAAGACTTATCCCAATCCCATCGTATGTAAACCTGCAACAGAAAGATTATTGGAGAATAAGCTACAAGAGCTTAGTAAGATATCCCTCATACCATACTGGCAAACAAGTTACTAAACAAATTATTACAACCATATGAATGCATGCACACACAAAATGCCAAACAATATATGCAGTTGATCGATACTGCATATACTATTGGATTTTAACGGCCTCCGAGATAAGGGTTGGAGATTCATCGACACCAATCACGACCGAGCTCTAGCACTTGGGTTCTTACCTATAACTTTGAATATCATATTTCATAAAATATACTTCCATTTCTAAGTCGTCTAATAGTATACAAAATCCCAGGCTTAGCGGTGAGGTGGCCCCCGCCGTCCACACTCACACCCTACAGCGGAGATCTCTAAACTTGACCCTTAGCCATACGATTGGCGTTTCCATCGCCTAGTAAGCCCGTAGGTTCGAGTAAGGTCATGTTATACGAGTGCACCGTATAGAAACCCATTAATATATATAAACAACCCCCATAAGGCCTCTCTTTATCTCTACGTGAAGTGACGGCCGAAATAAGTAAGTGCAATGCATAGATAATGCATGACCCTTTTAATTTAAGATAAGCCAAATATAAATAGGTCAAATTATGAGGCAATCAATCAATATCAGCAAACCATCCAAATCATATAAAAATCGATCATACCATCAAATCATCAATTATCGTATTTAATAATATTTCTTACAATAATCAATCAAAATCAATACACGCATATCCCAAAACCCCATGCATCAAGTTATTGATATTCAATTTAAGTGCACTAACTACAAGCACAAACAAGTATAGAGTCATCGGGAGTACTCACTTGACTATGACGACTCGCTCTAGTCGTAATAACCGATCGGGAGATCCTCGCCCTCGTCGAGATCACGTAATCATTATGAGATAACAAGGATAATAAGTAGTTGACTCAATTAATGGTTCTGGATATCTATCTACCTAATTCTACTTATATTACTATCAGCCTTTATTCAATTAAACCTAATTGCTAATCGTACGTAACTTTTTCATTCTATTTTCAATATTTACTAATTTATAGTCGTTTTTCATCGTTTTCGGATGCACGTTCAAACGGTGATGTCCGTTTTGGATGTTAAAACCCGTGTTTTACAATATGGGCTAAATTTAGAGAAATTTTAACTATGAAAACTTAATTGCTTTTATTACTTATATTTATATCTTTTGTTTATACTTAATGAGTTAGTTAACCCTTAAATCCTTATACTTAGAGGATTTTACTTTGCTATTACTAATTCATGTACTTAATTAAGTATGATCTAATTTAGAAAGTGTATTAAGGTTTACTAATTTAGGATCCTAATTATGATACACTCTTCTTCTTTTCTTAGTTTATGATCTATGCTTTTATCATCGCTTACATCATCATTTGCTTAGGTCATTGCTTATGTCATCACTTGCTTATGTCTTGGCTTATGTCATCATGTGCTTACCTCATCCCTTACTTCATAATTTGATTACATAAGCCTCACCTCATGCTTATGTCATATGTACATGTCTTATATACATTTTACTTCTCTCCTTATGCTTATGTACATATACCTTATACATATATATACTTATACATCTACTTAGACTTATACCGTATTTATACGTATATACATACTCATATACCTATACAGTTAGATACGTATTTTTGTACAAAATTTCGTATACCTAATTTTTCCCTTAAGAAAAGCTTCCTAATTCCATTCTTTTGTATTTTTAAGTGTGTACTTAGTGTTGTATAAGTATGTATGGTTAGGTTTTGTTTTAATTTAGGTTATGTACATGGTAAATACCCATGTACAAAGATTCTCATACTTCTCTTCTTTTAGGATTACTTTATGTACACATTCTTATGAGCACATGTGTATGTTTTCCTTTCTTCTTCTTCATGATTCCTAAATTTCTACACTTAAAGATGGGAACTTTGTCCCCTCTTCTTGAAGATCACACATAACACATGTCTACTCATCTAATCTACCTAATTACCTAACTAATGAATAATATAAAGCAACATAAAGTAACTTAATTACATACCTTAGTTTGTGTTGGAATGAAGGAGACAAAAAGGAAGGTATTGAAGGTGAAATGGAAGATGGAAGCTCACAGCAATGGAGGAGGGGATTTTACTTTGTTTCTTTTTGTTTTGTTTTGTTTTTGGAATGAAGAAGAAGGTGGGGTCTAGTAGGAAAGAAGTGGACGGCAATTTAGGAGGAGAAGGAAAAAGAAATGCTAAAGGAAAAGAAAAAAAAGGAAATCATGAGAAGAAGATATTTTCTTCAAATGAAAAAGACACTTTTGTTGACTTTTCAAATTGTTGACTTTAGTCAACATGTGTTGACTTGGTCAACTTTCCTTAAGCATATGTAATTTTATACACATAATGTAGTAATTAAGGGAAATTAAGGGAAAAATTAAGGAAATGAAGTATTTGGTGAATTGATTAGTAAAAATAGATGATGAAGTCTTACTTTAAGTAATTATAACCTACAAACATCATTTGGTAAACTACTTAGTGTAACTAGTATGAAAAATACTAATTAGGGTATTAAGGTTCACTATATTTAGCTTAATCTTCAACTATACCTCTAACTCTATATAATACTATCTTAATCATATACTTAAGAGATAAATAGAATCTATGATTCATTATCTTAATTTCTAAAGGATTATTTGAGGATTCAAAACATATTTGCATGAATGAAGGTCATCTCTAACCTTTTACTAATGATTTGGCAAAATATGAGGATTTTATTATCAATTAGGGCTCTAGGGTATATTATGATGAATTAGTGCACGTGTCTTTAAGGTTATCATTTTAGGGTTTTTATCACTTTTGAATGAAATCTTTAGTGTTTACATACATTTAGGGTAGAAAAGTTTCTTACCCGATTGATTAATTCCTTTAGGGTTTTCACTTTCATTAACCTTGTCAACTCCTAAATTATCTAACATACATGAGTCTATTTCAAAAGCTAAATCGAAAATTTTAAGGGTTTACAGTTAGTGAGCCTAGAGAGGTATGACCAAGTTTCTTTTCTTCATTTAAATCAATTTTAGGATAGTTATAGTTGTTTTAGAGTCTTCCTAAGGGCAAAAATAATGTCTGTTTTATCTTTGTGGTAAAGTTTTGCTCAAACTTCACCACAAAGATATGCTACTATAGACACTTAATTTTTGCCTCCTTTTTTTTTCTCAGATTAGGTTATAGGGTCTTAAATTAGAAAAAACACAAAAAATAAGAAATTAAAGAAAACCCAAAAAAAATTAAGAAATTTAGAAAAAAACAAGAATTATAGAAAAATCTAAAAAAAAAATCAAATTAAGAAAAAGCACTAAAAAATAATAATAAATTTTAGAAAGAAACCTTAAAAGATAAAAAGTTCAAAAAATAATTTTTTAAAAATTTAGAAAATTGAAAAATTACAAAAAAATTAGAAAAGTTGAAAAAATAAAAGATTTTAGAAAATAACATGTTATTATGATAGATTTTAGTTTTGGTTTAGAAGTTAGGTCGTTGAACTTGGGCTTAGATTTAAATTTAGCCCAAGCTGACCGAGTCCACATGTGTAATTTGATTACACATATGGACAAGGCATAGGCCAACGACTTAAGGATTAAGCATATGGGCATAACACCAGTATTGAGCATGAAGTCTTGGGTTTGAAGCTTGGCAAAGGTAGGGAGGCCTTTTTCTTATTTTTTGTTTTCAATCACATTAGAGACTACCATGTATTAGGAACTGATTACACTTCATGTCCTGACACGTGGCAGGATAGGATTAGATGGCATGCTGATGTGACGCCATGTGTTAGCCACGTAGCATACTACATTAGCCGCCACGTATCACGTTATGATACATAGCATGTTAGGGTTAGCTAGTACGGTTGACATGGTGCCATGTGTCAGCCTTGTAGCATACTACGTCAACTGCCATGTGTCATGTAATGATACGTGGCACATTAGGGTTAGCCAACACGGTTGACGTAGCGCTACGTTAGCCGATTTTTTCCTTCCCCTTCTTTCCTTTTCCCTTCATTTTCCTCTCTTTCCCTCATTTTTCTCCAGATTTCCAGCACTTTCCTCTTCAGACAGCTAACTTCAATACAATTTTTGAACCTTTTTTTATTGCAATTTCGCTAAATCAAAGGTGAAATTGCAAACTAAACATAGCTTATTATGAATCGAGCCCTTTAACACATCTAAATACAGTCAAAGGAGCATTCAATTTGAGATCAAAAAATTGGAAGAAGGCTGTTTTTCTAGGTGTTTTTCATTAATCTGATCCGAGCTTTTCTTATTTTCTAAGAACAATTCGAGTAAAATAGGAGCTTCGAGGAGTTCATACAACTATAGACAACCAATAGAATCACTCAACACAACCCCTCTCTCTCCTCGCGATCACTTTCTCACTTTAACCTACTATCTTTCTCTTCAATTCTCTCTCTCCACTCTAACCTGAGCTGAACCACCACTCTAAGGAGACTACTCGCAGCTTAGGCTTGCCAACTAAACTGCTCTCAACCTCTACCGTAACCCCTAGCAATAACTCCATTAACCAACATTAAACCCAAGCCACCGCCAGCCCTCTCTCTCTCTTCAAACCACTACCAAACACTACCCTAGGCACCAACCAACCATATGGCCGAACTCAACATACTCCAAAGCCCCTACCTTAATCAACCAAATACACCCAATAACCCCCATATGGTCGAGCCACCACCAACTCCTACGACCAACTTCTAAAACACCTCCAAACCACTCCCAAACACGGTGGCATCGATTCTACCCCCTATCTCTAATTTAATATACACAAATTTGTCCTTACCTCCAAAGAATTCAACTCAAATCGTCCTAAACCACCCCTGTCCAACACTGTTGAAGTAGAATTGCAAACGACCCGACCCGATCCGACAACCCGACCCACGATCTGACCTGCAACCTATGATCAACCCGACTTGCACTCTCCTCTCTAGTCCAAACCTTTGCTAGATTTTATTTTATTTTATTTATTTGTTTTATTTATCTATTCAATGTATATGTAATCAAATAAAAAAAGAAGAATAAAAAAAGAAAAAAAAAAGAAAAGAAAAAGAAGAACAAGAAAGAAAAAAAAGAATAGCTTATTTCTTTTTCTAGTTTAGTAAAAAGTAAAGAAAACAAAAATAATAATAATAAATAAGTGAGCAAGTTAATAAATAAAAATAAAAAATTGTTTTATCACTTCGAAAAATTGAGTTTTCCAAAAATAAATGGACCTTTTTCCAAATTAGGATCCTTTAGAATTTCTAAAACAAAATCGAATTTAGGACCTTTTTAAGAAATTTTCTCAAATGAACCAAAATTGAGTAAAACGTAAACTTGATCATTTTTCAATTAAAACAAAATCACTCGCTAAATTTTTCATAAAAAGAACTATGTACGTCTAATCCCGAATAGCGAGTACGTAGATATCTATGGGGCAATAATAAAAATTAAAAAAAAAAACTAATTTCCCTTTTTCTTTAGTTTATTAAGTTTAATTCTAGTTTTGGAAAGATAATGATACCCGTAAGGGTTTAAATGTTTAACCCCTGAACCTAAATCTTTGATTTTCAAATAGCTATTTCAAAAGTCAGTTTTTTTTGTAGACTAGTGGCTAAGTTATAATCAATCCACTCAATTTGATTAGTTATAACTTAACTATTTTTCTTGACTCTAGTCGGGTGGTGACTGCAAAGTTATGTTTTTTTAAAAGGATCGGTTTTCTTTAAATCCTAGTTAAGGTCTAGTATTAAATGGGTAGGTTTTAATATTTGTTGGTTTAAAGAAAACTTAATTTGTAAAAAGAACCAGAGGGTAAAAAAATATGCTTGACATTAAGGCTACATGTTTAACCATTATTATTGTACATTCAAATTAAGATTAAGTTCATAGATAGGGGACATAGGTTTATATGAAATCATCTTATATTATAAGTCGTTTCTTCTACTATATGATTAAAGTAACTAACATTAAATATATATATATATATATATATATGGTTATATACATATACAACTATTGATAAAACTATACGTCATTATCCTTGTACCATGATATATGTATATACATAGATATAGGTCACATATTCAAGTATTAAGTAAGAGGATAAATAAGATTTAGTATTAAGCAAGTAATCGTACCATTGTAGTAAGAGAATTAGACTGATAATTATATGATGCATAATGATGATTAGGAAATTCACAAGGTCTAAAATGATTATAGTCGAACTTCAATGGATAAGTTATCATGGAAAACTATACACCTAAAAGCATTAAGATACATGGTGATAAATTTATAGTTATCTAAATTATAATTGTGTGATATTTTGTACTTATAGAAATATTAGTAAGAATTATTTAAGTTCATAAGTTAAATTTTCATAAGGTTAACCATCATGTAGCTCAATAATTTCTTAACAATAATTTATAAATAAATGCGGTAATAACTATACTAACAAAATATTCTATTATAAGAATTTATTATGTCAATCAACTAAGTACTAATGAAAATTATTGAGAATATTTAACAAACTATCAAATACAATCACAACAAAATAATGTTTATTAAAATTGGATAACAAAAGACGCAGATACAGTTATTTGAATTTTAGAAATGCAATATTAAAAGGATAATAAAAGCTAGCTTATAGGGGATTGGTCTCAACCTATAGTTAACTTGGCATTTATGTGTATTATTCTAGGCATGATAGGTGAGGAAGGACCTCATCGTGAAACTTAAGATTTTATGATACTACCAAGCTCAAGTAAGTGGATATTTTTGTTTTTGTGCAATTAGACATATATCTACTATAAATCGTGCAAATTTAACCTTTTAGATATAATGTCGAACTAGAGTACCGTAGATATTTCCCTAAGTCAACAAAACCGCAAAATATGAAAACCGATTAAAATTTTAAATTCAAAACTTAAAACGAATAAGAAAGACCCTATTATATGATTTGAAAACCTTAATCACATAGCAATACCTATGTAGACACTCAATTTTTGCCCCTTTTATTTTATTTTGTTTTTATTTTTATTTTATAGCTCCTAAACTAGGAAAAACACAAAAAAATAGGAAATTAAAGAAAACCTAAAAAAATAAAGAAATTCAGAAAATAAAAATACAAAAAATACAAAAAAAAAGAAAAAATCACAAAAAAATAAGAAATTTAGAAAAATATCAAAAATAGAAGGTCTAGAAAATAGAATTGTAGAAAGTTAGAAGATTGAAAAAATTACAAAAAATTGAAAAAAAAAAAGATTTTAGGAAATAACATTTTACTAGGATAGATTTTTTATTTTTGAAATAGGCTTAGAAGTTGGGCCATTGAGCTTGAACTTAGATTTAAATTTAGCTTAGATTGACTAAGTTCATATGTGCAATTAATTGCACATATGGATAAGGCATAAGCCAACGGCCTAACGAATAAGCACTTGGACTTGGTATTATGTATGAGCATGAGGTTAAGGGTTCGAATCTTTGTAAGAGCATATAAAGTTCTTTCAGTTTTTTCATCACATCAAGGTACTATCACAAGTTAGGATCTAGTTATACCACATGTTCTGATACGTGGTAAGTTGGGATTGGACAACGTATTAACGTGGCACCATATGTCAGCCACGTAGCAAGTAGGGGTTGGTTGGGTTAGTTGACGTGGCACCCTATCAATACTACGTCAACACTTTCCTTCTCTTTCTCATGGTTTCCCTCATTTTCTCCAAACTTTCCTCCACTTTCCCAATGAAGAACAACCCACCCCCTTCACTTTAGAACCAATTTTTGCACAAATTCGTCACATACATACATACATAATTTCTTGAACTAATCTTACTTACCTTATGGCCTACTATGAATTAGTACAAGAAACACGTCCATATTCAGTTGTTGAGAGGATTAAACGAGTGTTGAAAATTAAAAAAATTTTAATTTTTGGGCATTCTTCATTAATCCAAATTCGAACTTTCCTTAGTTTCAAGGTTAAATTCATATATAAATAGGGGCTTAGGGACATCCATTAACAAATACAATTCCACATACAAACACTTACAAGCTCTCTCTCTAACCATAGCTTTCTCTCTCTCTCTTTAGCTTGCCACAACAAACCACCACTACAATCGACTTCATGGTAGTCTAAAGGTTGAATTTAACCACCCCCATACCCCATCATGCCCTCTAGCAGTACCACCAAACCACCAATACCCAAACCTTAACCGCTGCAAGCAAGCCACCAAAACACCACCCTACATGACCCTACAGTAGAAGTTGAAGTTACGATTGAAGTTCTGGCTAGTTGAAACTACTAGTCCAATAATTCTCATAACTCCAGTAATCACACCGTACACTACCTAACGCTACCGTGGACCGCCATACCCGAACACCCTCCAAACCACCCCTAAACATCGCAACTCTCTATCTAACCCCCATATCCCTAATCTAAAACCCATAAAACTCTCCTTCCCCCTTTGATTTGGTGGCTAGATCAAGCAAATTCAACCCAAGCTATTGCTCTTGTCGACAACCTAAGCTCATAGGAGCAACCCGACTCGGATCCGACCCAAGAACTGTATGCCTATTCCTAGTCCGAGCCTTCATTTTGATTTTTTATTTTTTTTAATTTATTTATTTTATTCACTTATTCATGTAAAATGTAATAAAAAAAAAGAAAAAGAGAAAAAAAGTAGTGTTTTTTTTTTAGTTTAATAGAAATAGATAGAATAAGTAATAAAATAAGTAAGATAATATAATAACAATAAAAATAAAAATAAATAAATAGGTTAGTGAATAAAAATTGTTTTCACACTTAGAAAAATCGAGTTTTCTAAAAATAAATGGACCCTTTCCAAATTAGGACTATTTTAGAGTTTCCAAATATAAAACATTGATTAGGACCTTTTAAAAGAATCTTCTTGAATAAATTGAACTAGGTAAAAACATAAATTTGACCTTTTTTCAAAAATTAAAATCAAATCACCCACTAAAGTTTTTATAAAAGAACTACGTACGTATAATCCTGAATAGTAGGTACGTAAGTACCTACGGGGTGATGATAAAAATAAGAAAAACTTGATTTTCCCATTTTAGTTTAGATTGTTTGAATTATCCTATTTAGGTAAATAATCGAGTTTTGTCTTTTATAATTAAAAGGTGATTTTTAAGGTTAATATTATATTTGGAAAGTCAATGATACTCGTAAGGATTTAAAATTTCTAGCCCTTGAATCCAAATCTCTTGTTTTAAGATCTTTTTTTTTTTTCAAAATCGGTTTTTATCAAAAGACTAATAGCTAAGTTATTACTAATCTACCTAATTAGTTATAACTTGACTTTTTGTTCTAACTCCGGTCGAGTGGCAACTCCAAAATGATGTCAAGATATAAAAGAACCAATTTTCTTTAAACCTTAATCAAATGTTAGTATTAAACGGGTAAGGGTTTAATATTGGTTGGTTAAAAGAAGACTTGATTTTAAAAGAACCAGAAGGTGAAAAACCAAGCTCGACAACCTACATGCACATACTTTTAAAAATGTGAAACTAAACTTAATGGAAACCTTAAATACCAAATCATAAAATTTTTATACTCTATAAATTATCTTAATGCTTAAAAAGCCATAAATCAATAAAATTATCATTAATTTTACAAAATTGTATAAAACTGATAACAAATGATCAAAGATAATTTCAAATAATAATAAACAACAAAACTAAGCTAGTTGAAAGAATAAATTAATAAATTTACAAAATTAATTTTACATGTGTACATAAGTAGTCCCACAATATGCATATATATATTACTAAGCAATTTATTCTCCTTTTATAATATATCATATGATATATGTATGTTGCACAATAAAATATATATGTAAGTGTACTTTTTTCATGCTAATACATTAACCAAGCATAATATATTATTATTATTATTATTATTTTACTATTAATCACATGTAACATATGGTGTATATTATACTATACTTATACTAAGTATTATACATGTGTTATACTAGATATTTTGCTCTATTCTAAGTACAATCCATCATACTCCTAACCCCCTACATTGTCTCATTTGAAATGACTAAACCTTTCTTTTCTTACAAGGCCATACCCCATCATTTTATTAAGGAAAAAATATAAGTTAAATTGAATCAGCATCATTCTTTTTCCTACTACACCATTGGTTCATTTTGCTACTCTTTGCTCTCTTTTATTTTTATTTTATTTTATTCATTTTGCATAAAATAAAAACATTAAAACACTCTTCCATGTCTTTCGTAAACCCCATAAATTTCCTTACCTAGTTTGTGCTATAAAATCAAGTGCCACAAGTAAATTATCATAACACATTCCTAAAAATAACAATCCTAAATAATTAAGCCAATTGAACTTGAAGCTCCTAAGTGTAAGTCGAAAACTCCCAAATTTGTGAAAAATCCTAAAACATACTTAAACTCACCAGAACCTTAAACCTTAGGATAATTAAGGACTTATGACCCTAAATAAATAATTAAAAATATAATTTGAACAAATTTCATTTAACTCTAAAAAATTATAAAATCTCTTAAGAAGCAAATCATAACCTATTAATTAATTTAAGAACCAAACCCTAAAAGAATTACATTTATGACTATTCTTTTATTTTCTCTTATAAGCTTTGTTATATATGGATAGGTAAACCAACCAATCACATTAAATAATTTATCATTTGGGAGTTAGAATCACCCATCACTTGATAACTTATCAAAAGCTTGTGATAAAACCATTTCCATATCTTATCATAACTTATACTACATGTGGAGAAGCTATCTCATCACATTATTTATCATATTTTAATATAAGTGAAGAGATAAGGCCATACCCTTACAAGAAAAGACATGACCGATTAAAAAAAAAAGGAAATGAGAGGCCATACCATGTCAATCATCTATCAATCCATTTATCTTTCATGTCTACTATTTTCCCCATAACGCTTATATCATCTAATCATTACAAAGTGAGACTTATGTAATAAGTTTAGATGCATTAAAAAGAGGCTTGTTAGATGCATTACACACTCCTTTTGAACTAGCACAATCTCTCTCATCTCCTTTCATCTTTCATTTTTTTTTTTTTGTACACTCTAAACACAAAATCAAAAGGAGAAACCAAATTGCAAAAACCACACACAAACTACCACTTCCACACTTGCATCCTCATAGCATAAAAACACTTTTGTTGCCTTCACTTTGTCCTCACCAAAAGAAATTTCAAGAAACCTTAAAACACCCCAAAGCTAACCTTAAACATCAAGACTTTAGTAACTTAAGAATCTTGCCAAGAGGAAAAGGAAAATGAGGAGTAAAAGAGGATTCTTAGTATACAACTACCTTTATACTCATCTAGGATGAGTAAGTTCTTTTCCTTGTTGAGTACCTTAGTATGTCATGCTTAGGAGTTGATATTTTCATAAGGATATTAACATGCACATAAGGTGATAACATAGCTAATCTACTTTAGGTGATAAGCTTATGAATCTCCTACATGAAAGTTGGAATATGAGTATACTAAGTTTAGTATTATGTAGGATGCATGTCTAACACTTAGAATGGAAGTTTGTAAGTTGAGAAAATCACGAAATATGTATATGGAATAGGGGATAACATGCTAGATATGGAGTGTTTGTAGGGTACTTAAGTGTTATTTTCATTTTTTATTAAGTGCCCTACAAAGAAACCTACTTTAAAATATGATAAAATAAAGTAAACAAAGCGAAAAGACCAACCAAAGCAAGTATAATAAGTATATAAAGCCTAAAACTCAAAACCAAGCCTATAAACTTTCAAAGCAAGCTTTGAATTTCTATTTGAACCCTCACCAAATTTCTAACCAACATCTAAATTAATTAAGAAAGGTCATTTTGAAGCTCATAACAAGCCTACATAAAACTCTTTAAGCCCATTGAAGTCATTAACTTTAGTTTAGATTAAAAATAAGCCCATTTAACCACATAAGAATTCAAAAAAATGTTGTTAGCACTAAGGTCATAAGATAAGGATGGAAATCTGAATTTGAAGAGAGTTTCAAGTTTAGAATAAAGTCCTAAGCCTAAGCTTAAAAGACTTTCTAAGATAATGAAAAGCCCTACAACTAAACTAAGCCAAAAATAGCATCAAACCTTTAAGACCTTTGCTATTTTGATTAGTGGATAGACTTGTAGATCTTACCTTAAAAATCTAACCACTCCATGTTAAAGTACACTAAAAAATGATAACAATCGACTATGAGATCATAAAAATTGAATTTAAAACAAGAAAGTTATAACTAATTAAAATTTTAGTACAATTAGGAAGAATTTGGGAACTAAGTTAAAAATGTAACTTATAAGATTTTAGGAATGCTTTCTAATTTTATTTCAAATTCTTATAATATCATATTTACGATGTTTAGGGGACCTTATTGTTGGAGAACACTTACCTCCGGGCTATTATGACTAAATTATGATCGAATGAGTAATTTTCGATGACTCCATGCTTTGTTTTGTGTATAGTGTAGATATACATAAATTTATATAGTGAACTTGAATGCGTATGGGATATGGGAAATGCATGTGTGTGCTGTTGTGATTGAACTCCATGATGTGCTAATTAGATAATGAATAAAGTTATTTGTGATGATAGATATGTATTGTTGTTATGGAATACAATTGTTTGATCATAATGAAAAATGGATTAAATAATTATTCGATTAAGGAATTCAGTGGATCATGGATTTCTCATGACTACATTATAACTATACCGATTGCCACCTCATGTGGAAGATAGGAAGGGGCTCACAGGAGGGGGGCCTCTTATGGGATTAGGAAAACGTGCCATTTATATTATTAAGTCTCTATCTTGAGTTTCCGGGCTTACTAAGTGACAGGGGATGCTAACCATTAGCGAAGGGCCATATCTTGTGGCTTTCGCTTAGGCCATGTAATGTAGATTATGGAGGCTACTATACTACTAGACTTGGAAATTTTGATTTAAAATTTGGTTTTAAAAAGGAAAATGTATTTTCCATATGAAAAGTAAAGTTGTTTACATTATGTATAAGTTTGAGTTGTTTTAAGCATGTTGAATAAAAACCTAAATTCTAGAACCTGGTTGGTGGTTTGTGTTGATTAATTATCTCCAACCTGGACTATAGGGAGCATAATTTTGAGTTAGATGTAGCTCCTAGGTCACTGCATGTATTGTTTGGCATTTTGAGTCATTAATGCATTCATATGGTTGTGTATTTAAATAAATTCTTTGTGTGACATAATGGAGGGATTAGCTCACTAAGCTCGTATAGTTTACTCCCTAATAGTTTTTCCCTTATAGGTTGATCGATAGTTGGGACAGGGATAGGAACCAAGTGTGAAGTGCTACCATTGAATAAGTATGATGAAAAGCTTGTGTAATTAATTTGGAATGCTTTAGGAAACAACTAATATCTCAATTATGTTTATTATCTTTTGTAAGTAAGGAATTTTCTAGAATTTTCTATCTTATTTCACTATTCTGCTATGGGATACCGATTCTCTATGGTTTTGAGGAATTATGCAATATTGGATATCGATGATTATTAATATTGCACAATGAGTTAATGAACTAACATCAAAGACCTTAGTGATTAACTATTTAGAGTCTTGTAATCTCTAACTTGTAAAGCGATTTTCTTATAATGGGTACACACGTGATATGGAAATTTTAGGTAATACCACTAGGCCCTCTATAAAGTCCTTACAACTACTTAACTTCGAGTCACTTGCATTGTAAACTATAATAATGTGTTAGATTGATTGAATACATGATTCTGTCGAATGTGTGTTGACTAAGTACAAAGTTTCCACATATATGACTGATTCATTGATATATGTTTTTTTTTTTTTTTTTTGGAAAATTTGGAAACTGAATTGTTCTTTATGGTGTTCACGCAAGTGAACCCTATATGAAAGAATGTAATATAAAGTTGAGAAACAAAGAAAGAATAGAGATAGTTGAATTGTTTATAATGTAGAATTTGAGATTCGTGTTTAATATTAGGTTATTGTACTATCTATTGTATTCATGACATGGTATGAAGAGACCTATAGGTTAAGTTTCTGAAAGCTTAAACATTGCTAAGTTGGCTTTGGAGCATATAGAACGGCATTACTAAACTTAATTTGGCAACGATGTGTGACTGACTATGTATTGGATTTTCAAAACTAGTGGGTAGTTTTTTTAGGGGTCCTGTCAAGACCCTAAAAGGGGCCTAGTAGGATCACTTAAAATTTCCATAATATGTGTGCACCCATAATATGAAAACCGTCTTGCAAGTCAGAGATTGCAAGACTCTAAATAATAAATAACTAAGATTAATGATTTTCAAGTAATTAATTTATTATAACATGACATAATATAAAATTATAAATAACTATGGATGCCCGATATCCCATAGTTCCTCAAAACTGCAGAGAATCGGTATCCCCTACCAAATAATAGGACAGGATATGCCAACATTATAAAACTGCAGGTAGAATTAAATTATATTAAATTCTAACATGTGAATATTTTCTACAATGAGTGTTATGTATCACCTATAAAGATCTCAACTAATCCTAATACTAATGTACATATCTTCATCTTGCCCTCAGCACTTGAGACTTATCCCAATCCCATCGTATGTAAACCTGTAAAAGAAAGACTATTGGGGAATAAGCTACAAGAGCTTAGTGAGCTATCCCTCATACCATACTGGCAAACAAGTTATCAAACAAATTATTACAACCATATGAATGCATGTACACGCAGAATGCCAAACAATATATGCAGTTAACTGGTACTGCATATAATATCGGATTTTAACGCCCTTCGAGATAAGGGTTGGAGATTCATCGGCACCAATCATGACCGGGCTCTAGTACTAGGTTTTTACCCATAACTTTGAATTCCATATTTCACAAAAATACATTCCCATTTCCAAAAATTCAGTAGTTCACAAAGTCCCAAGCCTAGCAGTGAGGTGACCCCCGCAGTCCATACTCACACCCTACAGCGGTAGTCTCTAGACGCGACCCCCAGCCACTTACGGTTAGCGTCTCCGGCGCCAATAGAACCTGCAAGCCAAGGGTAGGGTCTTGTTGTACCCATGCTCCTGCACAGTACTAATCAAATCATGTAGGAATCCATCCCTCCAAGGCCCTTCATTACCAACCTTGTGAAGTGACGGCCGGAATAAATAATGCGATGCAAGGATAATGCATGACCCTTTTGATTCAAGATAAGCCAAATATAATTAGGTCAGATTATGAGGCGATCAATCAATATTAGCAAACCATCCAAATCATATAAAAATCAATCATACCATCAAATCATCAATTATCGTATTTAACTATATTTCTTATAACAATCAATCAATATCAAGCACACACATATCCCAAAACCCCATGCATCAAGTTATTGATATTCAATTTAAGTGCACTAACTAGAAGCACAAATAAGTATAGAGTCATCGAGAGTACTTACTTGACTATGAAGACTTGCTCTAGTCGTAATAACCGATCCGGAGATCCTCGCCCTCGTCGAGATCACTTGATCATTACGAGATAACAAGGATAATAAGTAGTTGACTCAACTAATGGTTCTAGATATTTATCTACCTAATTCTACTTAGATTACTATCAGCCCTCATTCTATTAAACCTAATTGCTAATCGTACGTAACTTTTTCATTTTATTTTCAATATTTACGAATTTATAGTCGTTTTTCATCGTTTTTGGACGCACGTTCACACGGTGATGTCCATTTTGGACGTTAAGACCCGTGTTTTACGATATGGACTAAATTTATAGAAATTTTTAACTATGAAAACTTAAGTACTCTTATTACTTATATTTTTATCTTTTGTTTATACTCAATGATTTAGTTAACCCTTAAATTCATATACTTAGAAGATTTTACTTTGCTATTGCTAATTCATGTACTTAATTAAGTATAATCCAATTTAGAAAGTGTCTTAGGGTTTACTAAGTTAAGTGCCTAATTATTATACACTCTTCTTATTTTCTCATTTTCTAAACCTACGTTTGTGTCATCACTTACATCATCATTTGCTTATGTCATTACTTGCTTATGTCATGGCTTATGTCATTACTTGCTTATGTCATGACTTATGTCTTGCTTATGTCATGACTTATGTCATCATGTGCTTACCTCATCACTTACTTCATTATGTGATTACATAAGCCTCTCCTCATGCTTATGTCATGTGTACATTTTACTTCTTCCCTTATACTTATGTACATATACCTTATACATATATATACTTATACATCTACTTAGACTTATACCGTATTTATACATGTATACATACTCATATACCTATACGGTTAGATACATATTTTTATACACAAATTCGTATGCCTAATCTTTTCCTTAAGAAAAGCTTCCTAATTTCATCCTTTTGTGTTTTTATGTATTTATTTAGTGTAGTATAGGTATGTATAGTTAAATGTGGTCTTAATTTAGGATATGTACATGGTAAATACTCATGTACAAAGGTTCACATACTTATGTTCTTTTAGTATTCCCTTATGTGCACATACTTATGAGCATATACTCATGTCTTCCTTTCTTCTTCTTCATAATTCCTAATTCCTACACTTAAAGATGGAAACTTTGTTCCCTCTTCTTCAAGACAACACTAAACACATAACTACTTATCTAATCTACCTAATTAACTAACTAATGAATAATATAAAGACATACCTTTAATTGTGTTGGAGTTATGGAGACAAAAAGTGAAATTGTGAAAGTGAAAGAGGAAGAAGAAGCTCACGGCAAGAGGGAGTTGTTTTTGTTTTGTTTCTTTTGTTTTGTGTTGATTATGGAAGAAGGAAAATGGTGGGGCCTAGAAGGGAATAAGTGGACGGCAACAATTGAGGGGAAAAGAAAAAGAAAGCCCAAAAAGAAAAGGAAAAGAAAAGCCATCACGAAGGAGTAGATATTTTCTTTATCTTTTAGTCTTTTGTTGACTTTTCAAAATGTTGACTTTAGTCAACATTTTTTGACTTGGTCAATCCTTTAACTTTGGTCAACATTTGTTGACTTGGTCAACTCTCCTTAAGCATATGTAAATTTGTGCACATAATGTAGTAATTAAGGGAAATTAAAGGAAAAATGAAGGAAATGAGATATTTGGTGAATTGATTAGTAAACATGGTTAATGAGGTCTTACTTTAGGTCTTTATAGCCTATATATCTCATTTGATAAACTACTTTGAATAACAAGTACAAAAAGTATTAATTCGCGTATTAAAGTTCACTATTTGTAACCTAATCTTCAACTATACCCATAATTCTAAGTAAGACTATCTTAATCATATTCTTAAGAAATAAATATAAACTATGATTCATTATCTTAGTTTCTAAAGGATTACTTGAGGATTCAAAACTTATATGCATGAATGAAAGTCATCTCTAACCTTTTACTAATGATTTGGTAAAATATGAGGCTTACATTATCAATTTAGAGTTTTAGGGTATATTGTGATGAATTAGTGCACATATGTCTTTAAGGTTATCATTTTAGGGTTTTATCACTTTTGAATGAAATCTTTAACATTTAGATACATTTAGGGTAGAAAAGTTTCTTACCCAATTGATTAATTCTTTTAGGGTTTTCACTTTCATTAACCTTATCAACTCCTAAATTATCTAACATAGTTGAGTCTATTTTGGAAGCTAGATCGAAAATTTTAGGGGTTTACAGGTCTTACTCCTAAGTAACTCCTTATTGCCTTAGGTTCCTGGACATAGTATCTAGATGCCTAAGTATGTCAGTTAACTGAATGAAGAATTTGAAAAGCAAAGGATATCAGTACCGATGCCTGTCACATGCATGAGTATGGTACAAATTTCCTACATAAACAGTTTATATTAGTAACTTGGATTATGAAATTGAATATCTTATAGTATTGATCTAGGTAAATATATATTGTTCTTGTTCTTTGTTTTGTTTTATCCATTCTCACGTAGCTCATAGAGAGCTAAAGGGATACTTGTATATCTTTAAGTTATGAAAAGAATTGATAAGGCAACATCAGTAGAAGGAAAAAGTCTTTTGAGAGCACTTAATATAGGGTAGAAAAGTTTCTTACCCAATTGATTAATTCTTTTAGGGTTTTCACTTTCATTAACCTTATCAACTCCTAAATTATCTAACATAGTTGAGTCTATTTCGGAAGCTAGATCGAAAATTTTAGGGGTTTACAGGTCCTACTCTCATGTAACTCCTTATTGCCTTAGGTTCCTGGACATAGTATCTAGATGCCCAAGTATGTCAGTTAACTGAATGAAGAATTTGAAAAGCAAAGGATATCGGTACCGATGCCTGTCACATGCATGAGTATGGTATGAATTTCCTACATAAACAGTTTATATTAGTAACTTGGATTATGAAATTGAATATCTTATAGTATTGATCTAGGTAAATATATATTGTTCTTGTTCTTTGTTTTGTTTTATCCACTCTCACGTAGCTCATAGAGAGCTAAAGGGATACTTGTATATCTTCAAGTTATGAAAAGAATTGATAAGGCAACATTAGTAGAAGGAAAAAGTCTTTTGAGAGCACTTAATATAGAGTCCACTACATTTGAAGAAGTCTTGCAGTATTTTGTTCTTATTTCTATAAAGGATCTATACATATGAAAAAAATGAATAAATAAATACTATATTTTAGGTTTGGATAAGTTTGACAGATGTACTTTTTTGTATAAATAGGTATAAAGCCAAACTTCGTTGTTATACTCTTTTGTTGTAAATAGAACTTTTGTTGAGTAAAAATAGGTATTTCTGTATGATAGTACATCCTGTGCTATGTAGGGATGTGACAGTAATCCTTCAATTAAGTTCCTTTTAGATAATTTCTCAAGTTGAGCAAAATTTACATGTCCTAACCTTTTGTGCCAAAATATTGTGTTATCATTCATAGATATAAAGGAACGTTCAGATGATACTTCATATGGTTTAATTAAATAAATATTCTTCTTTCTAAATCCTTCAAATAACTTTAATCCATTCTTATTAAAACCAGTATACTTGTCATGTTCAAAGGTTTTTCTATACCCTTTGTCACACAACTGATTTATGGTTAACAAATTGTGTTTCAGACCTTTAACCAACAATACAGTTTTAGTTGTGTGAGGTGTTAAACCAATTGTACCTACCACAATTATTTTACCTTTACTATTGTCAGTAAATTTCATATATCCATCTTCCTTCTATTTTGAGTTTATGAATAATGAAGCATCACCTATCATGTGTCTTGAGCATCTACTGTTAAGATACCATGTTCCATTTAACTTAGCTTCATGTTCCTACATATATCACAGTACAATCAAGTCAGTTTAAGAACCTAATGAAGCTTAGGTTCATGAAAATTCAAGCTTAACTTTGGAATTAAACTTTGATTTTTACTAAGCTTATATTTTTTTTTTAAAAAGCAATATTTCTCTCTATGTCCTAGTTTATTATAGAGAAAACAAGCATAAGGTCTCTGCTCATTCTACTTACCACTTACCACTTTCCTTTGACTCAGATTCTTTCTAACATACCCTCTATTTAACCTTTCGTTCTACCTTTTAAGGGGATATGTGTTGCTGTTTTGAGAGTACTATCAGTTATGCCTTCTAATAGGTTCAACCTTTTTGCCTTTATCATTTTCCTTGACTGTTTCTTGTTTTTCGCCTTTTGATTTAACAAATACTATTTCTCTCTTTGTTTAGACATTTCTCCAAATTGAAAACCAAGTCTAGATTTTGAATTATCTAATCTTTGACTAGAGATTAACATTTGTAAGTTCTTATCACTTTTCAATAAACTTTTGGAATGTGTTTTTGATTGACCTAGATAAATCTTCCATACGGTTTTTCAAACTTTTAATTTCTTCTTTTAAAATAAGACTTTCATTCACTAAAGCTTCATTGTAAACCCCGTAAATTTAGTTATTTAAGAGAATGATTGAACCCTAAAACTATAGATGACTTGAAGAGTCATCAAAGCCGAGTAAGATAAAAATTTAATAAATCGTAAACCTAAATATATTATAAATAGTAAAAACCTTAGGGATTTATCGAAACCCTAAATCGCCTACTAAAACTAGTTTAGGCATCATTAATTGAAATTGAACCCAAAATTTGCTCAAGACCCTAAAATCATAAACGTAAACCTATAAAATAGTTAAATATTACACAATAGCAATAAAATTATAGTTGAATGTAATTTTCGACTAAATCGCCTATTTGTACAACATTGTAATAAAAGTTTCATAATAACTTGTAAAAATTATAATTGTAACGGGTACCAGTTAAATTGATAAAATTTCACAGAATTTTGAAAACTAATCTATGAGGAAATTCGTTATAATTTATATGATTCGAAAAATTACACATAATTTTTAATAAATTTCTTTTTCCTTCTCTGCTATTTCCAATTTATCTCAATTCTTCTCTTCATTTACAAATCCAAATTCTTCCCCTGCACAAAACGTGAAGAAGAGCAAAAGTTAAGAAAAAAAATAGAAGAAGCCACGTGCACAAGTAAACAACATGTATTGATTTTATTTTGTCTTATTGATATTAATGTAAAAGTTACATTAGCTTAAAAATTAAGCCAACATCACGTGAGCAAAGGAAGATTATATAAATATGGAAAAAAGGAAAAAAAAATTCTGCACAAACACACACACAATCTGCAAACCGAAAGGGGAAAAAAGAGAGAAAAAGAAAGAAAGAAAAGAGAAAAAGAAGAAGGAAAAGAAGAAGAAAAATCCAAGATAATTAGTAAGTAATTTATTTTAAGAATATATATGTATATGATGGTATACATGTGTAGAACTATAGTATTTTCATGGTATTTTTATGATATTTTATGGTATTTATGCATATTATACTAATAGTATGCATATGTTTATGTGTATAAATACCTAAATTTACTTATATATACAAATATAAGATTAAGTATGTTTACATGTATGTACCGAGGTATATAGTATATATTATGTATTTGTTTTTTTTAATACCTCTAATTAGTAATTTACATAAGTATAGTATAAAGATATATGTATGTGTGTACCGTAATTATATATATATATATATATATGGGTATACATATATGATTATATATATGTGTGTGTAGTTATATAGTATATAGTGGAGTATTTTTATAAGTATGTATAAATATATAATAGTATACGGTATATTATGTATGACATGTATAGTATATATATTTATGGGTATGTATGCCGAACATATATGTATGTCATTATAGGTATGTATATACATGTATGACGTATAAATAAATAAATACAAAATATATATAGATAAATGAATATGTGTATAAGAGTATGTTTGAAATAAATTCATATACATATATCATACATATAATATATATATAGTGTATATATGTATATATAATACCGTAATTTACGATTTTACAATAACATAAACTATAAACTATATATTATAAGTATTGGAATATATATATATATTCCAATACTTATAATATATAGTTTATAGTTTATGTTGTAAGGTATATAAGAAGAAAATAAGAAAAGGAGAAAAATAGAAAAATATACCCAAAATAATAAAAATAACAAATATATGATTTAAATAATTATTAACTTATAAATATGTTAAGAAAAAGCGAAAATCAATATTTTATAATTTTTAAACTTAAATAATAATTTTTGTGATATTTTTGTATCACAATTTAAGTTACGAGTCACAACGTCCAAAACGGATCTTGTTACGAGAAAATACGCTCGAAAACGATCAAAATGGACTATAAGTTCATAACTATCTGAGCTAAAACGAAAAATTTATACACGATTCGATAAAAAGCTCGAATCAATGATTGTACGTAAGTCAATAATCGATTTAAGTAAATAGTACGATTTAGCATACTAGATTAGTTATTCCCAAACTTATTACTTTCTATATTTCCTTAATGTTAGGTGATCCTGAGTTCGAGACCGACTTACTCTTGGACTAATATAATCCCTGACATTATTTATGACCAAGTGAGTACTCCCGATGACTCTATACTTATTTTATGCTTGTAGTTAGTACACATGAATTAAAGATTAATAACTTGATGCATGGGGTTCGGATTATGCATGTGACTGCTATTGATTGATTACTGCGCAAAATACTGTTAAATGTGATTATATAATTAGTTGTTGCATTATTTGGATGATTTGTTGATAATGTTTGACCACCTCATAAATTGACTTAACTATATTCAACTAAGCAAAAATTAAACGGATCATACATAGATCACGAGCATTGCATATAATGTTCCGGCCGTCACCTCACGCAGTTGGTAATGAAGGGCCTTGGAGGGATGGATTCCCACATGATTTGATTAGTACAGTACAGGAGCATTGGTACAACAAGACCCTACCCTTGGCTCACTGGTTTTATTGGCGCCAGAGACACTAACCGTAGGTGGTTGGGGGTCGCGTCTAGAGACCACCGCTGTAGGGTGTGAGCGTGGACTGCGTGAGCCCGTTCACCGCTAGACCTGGTTATTTGTATACTATTAACTGATGAAAGTAGAAACCTGTTCTATGAAATAGGGAATTCCTATATAATGATATGAGGGTAAAAACCCAGGTACTAGAGCCCGGTTGTGATTGGTGCCGATGTATCTCCAACCCTTACTTCGGAGGGCGTTAAATTCTGATGTTATATGCAGTACCGGTTAACTGCATATATATTGTTTGGCATACTGCTTGTTCATGCATTCATATGTTTGTTAATAAACTGTTTGATAACTTGTTTGTTGGTATAGTACAAGGGTTAACTCACTAAGCTCCTATAGCTTATTCCCCAATAGTTTTCTTTTGCAGATTGCTAGATGATCGGGCATGGGTTAAGAACTGAGGGTTGAGTGCTAACGTCGAGATGCATAGAAGTTAGACTCTAAGAACAGACTATATGGTTCATTTGTATAAAGTTATTAATACTATATTTAAATTTTGTGATTTTAGTAAGTTTGAGTTTTAGAACTTTTCTACCTAATCTTATTATTTGGTAGGGGATACCGATTCTCTGCGGTTCTGTTGGACTATGGCTTATCAGATATCTATAGTCACATATATGTGGTCATAAGTTGATTAAATAAAAACTTTAGTGACTAATTATTTAGAATCTTGCAATCTCTGACTTGCAAGATGATTTTCAAATCATGGGTGCACACATGATGTGAAAATTTTAGGTAATTCTACTAAGCCCCCTGTAGGGTCATGACATTCATAACCAACATGCAATCCTTCAAAATTATTTTTTGAGAAATCATTTTCATCTCCAACAATTGATTTGTTCAATTGAGAGCTTGTTTTTCACTTTTTAACATCTTCCCTTCATATTCAAGCTTAGATATCTTGTCATTTGACTTAGAAAGAGCTTTAAGCAATTTATTGATTTTAGTACATATATCATGGAGTACTTCTATGTTAGAGTTAGAATTAGTTATAGAATCTACCTCAAAGAGTAACATATGACACATATTTGCTTCTAAACTCTCTGACTCAATTTTTGAATCTTCCAAATCACTCCATATAGTCATCAAAGATTTGTGTTTCTTCTTAAATTTCTTTATCTTCTTGATTAACGCCAGACATTCATATTTAATATGTCATGGCTTTTTATATTCACAACATACAATCTCCTTTTCGAACTTTTTCTTCTCCTTTTCCATGATTACCTTACCTACATCATTATACCGACTTTTATTAGGAGAAAAATTTTTAGTAAAGGTTTTCTTAACTTTCTTCTTTAGCCATATGGTCGAGTTCTTGTGCTTAGAATCAATATTTGTTTCTTTGGCTTTGAAAGCTATGGCCTTCTTCTTTGTATCCTTTGAAGTACTCTCTGATTTAAGAAAATCAGTCTCATATGCCATAAGTTTGCTATGTAATTGACTTAAGGTTAGTCTCTCTAGATCACAAGCTTCTTTTATGGTAGTTTTCTTAGCATTTTAGATTTTGAAAAGGATCCTTAGCATCTTACATGCCATATCTACATCACTAATTGTATTGCTAAGAGAAGATAATTCATTAGTTACAGTAGTAAATCTACAAAAAGAGTCCTTGATTTCTTCATTATGAAGAATTCAAAATGTTTCATAATATTGAACTAGTGAGTTGATTTTTGTGTCCTTGATTGTCCCCATGGCTTCATAAGTTTTCCCTAAGTTATCCTAAATATCTTTAACCATAGCATAAGAAGTAATTAAATAGAATTCTGATCATGCAATGGTGCTAAAACATAAATTCTTAGCCTTTGAATTAAGCTCAACTTTAGCGATATCCTCATTTGATGTAATAATGGTTGGAACTTTGAGATCTCCAATTGATATTATTTACCAAGCTTGATAGTTAGATGCCTTCACATAAGTCTCCATCCTAAATTTCAAGTAAGGAAAATTAATTCCATAAAAAAATGGTGCTTTACTAAGTTGAACTGTTAAACTACTACTCGGTTTACCCATGATCTTAAACTTTAGTTGATATTAAAGTGAAGCTTTAAAACTAATTGTTGGTCCTATATAAGATATCAAGAGGTGAGAGGGTGGTAAATTGATATCTTTAGAAAATTTTTTAAACTTTTTCAATGTAAATCAAAATTATCCCTCTGAATAACTTAAATTGGTGATCAATGGTACTTTAATAATTTAATACACTAATAGCACAAAAAAATAACCTAAAGTAAAAGAGATAGAGATTAGAATATTAGGGTCTAGATTTATAGAACATTAGTCTTCTACCTATAGCTCTCTCTAGCTCCACTGCTGGAGACTAGGTTTTCTTTACTAGTGTCATTTTACATAATCCACTATATCAAAACAAATTAAGAGAAGTTCACAAATTTCTACCACACTTGGCCTTCACAACTCTATCCTCTGTCTATTTAGCCTCTCTACAATCTAGGCTAATTACAGATCTATAGGATACAATCAAGATTTCTCTCAAACAACACTTAAACATTAAATAATGTTTAGAAAACAAAAATGAGAACAACAATATCAATCTTAAATAGTTTAGCTCGAAAATAGAATTGAAGATTGTTGTCAATGCAACTTCAGTTCAACTCTTTGAATAAGTCCCTCAAAAGTGTTTTGTGCTCTTTTAGATAATAGAAAATTATCATGATTAAAGTGTAACGTATATATTTTTTCTTCTTAGAATTGTATATAGTATTTTGAAACATCTCTTCTTTTATACTAGAGTCTTCCAATGACTAAAAGGTTGATGTTTATCTTCACCATATGCTTATCCAATCTGAATGATTAAAAAAATAATCCATAGATATTTGGTGAAAATGCTAAAGTTTGAATTTTAATCTGATCTAATCTTGGTTAAATCTCCTTTATTTCATATACTTTGATCAACAGCTCTAAATAATCTTGAATTTTGAATTTGATATCCCATAATATTTGAAACCATCCTTATCCTTATCTAAACTTATAAATTTTCTTTAATCATTTCAAAAAGTAATTCGCTTAGCAATAATCCCCATGGCCCTTAATTCTAACTTAAGTGAAATGGGAATCAGTATATTTCCTTAATATACCAAATCTAGTAGAGCTAGGCTTTGCTCACTTTGAATTTGATGTAGTGTTATTTTTTAGAATTAGTCTTCTAAACCAACTATTGAAATAATCTCCAGATGATGTCTCAGTTTACTTATCTTTAAAGTTTTTGAATAATTTTCTAAAGTGCTGCACTGACTCTTCTTATATAAGCTTTTAAAACATCTTCTAAAGACTTTCTAGACTTGTTCTTTTTCAAATGAACTAGACATTCTGAAAAAGTCTTTAAATGAAACTTAATTTATGATTTAAATAATTTGAATAATTATCTGAATACTTGCATAATTGTTAGTACATTAGCATTCTTCTCTTTTTATTATCATCAAAATTCATAAAAGACGTCTAATAGCAAGGTTGACCTTTACCTTAGTCTTAGCTTTGCTAGACTAGTGTTTAGCTTGAATACAACACATTAGGTGTTGACATCGGAGTTATACTGATATAAAAAGGCCAACTTGTTAGTGAAAAGCTCTTAGGAGCATAACTTAAATATTTGTATATGACAAAGTACTCTTGGCATTAATTAGAGCTCCTTACGTATGGCAACATTATCTTCTACTAAAGGAATTTGTCATCCTTACAGATCATGAATCCTTGAGATATTTATGAAGCTAATCAAAGCTTTTGAAACTCTAAGCTTGATGGATTGAATTTTTTGAAGAATTTCATTTCATCATCAAATATAAGCAAAGAAAGAATAATGTAGTTATTGATGCTTTGTCAAGAAGACATGATCTTCTCGCTGATTACATATCTGACTATTAGGGTTTGCAAGCATTAAGGAACATTATCAACATGATTCTCACTTTAGTCCGATATATATGCACAATGAAGAAGTGAAAACAATAGATGAATACCATGTGAAGGATGGTTATCAATTCTAAGGAGGCATATTGTGTATGTTAACCTATTCAATAAAGGAGCTACTAGTGAAATAAGCCCACAATGGAGCATTGTCCTAATACTTTAGAGAATAAAGGACCTATAAATTTCTAAATGATAGGTGCTTGTAGCCTAAAATGGAAGGTGATGTGCATTGTGTGATTAAAGGATGTGTTGTTTGTAAGAAGGCCAAAAGCTAAGCTAAGAAAGGAAAAACAATACCTCTACTTGTTCAAACCAAACCATAGGATGACCTAAGTATGGATTTTGTACTCAGAGTACCTCAAACTACCTAAGGTAAAGACTCTATAATGGTTGTGGTGGATAAGATCAGTAAAATGGCATATTTTGTACCCTGCACCAAAACTAATAATGCTTCGACTATTGCTTCGACTATTGCTTCTTTGTTTTTGTAGGAAATAGTTAGCTTATATAGAGTGCCAAGGAATGTGATATCGAATAGAGATCTAAAATTCTCGAGCCATTTCTATAGAACTCTTTAGTGTCAAATAGGAACCAAATTATTATGAAGTACTTCTTATCACCCCTAAATTGATGGCTAAATAGAGGTTATCAACCATATCTTAAGGTCATTGCTCTAAGCTATAGTAGGAAAGAACTTAGTCGACTAGGACATCTACTTGCTTGTGGTAAAGTTTGCTTACAATAGGACAGTATATGCCACCACTAAGCATACCCTATATAAGGTCGTCTACAGCTTCAATCCCATGCTACCCCTTTACCACACCCTAATGCTGCCTACTGACCAAAAAGATCTAAAAGCAAGAATTAGAGCTCAATCTGTCCAACAGATCTACTAATAAGTCACCCATCACATTAACTAAGTTGACAAAAAGCTAAAGAAGAAATGCAAAGGAAGGAAGACCAAGTAATTTCAACTCGGTGACTAAGTGTGGCTACACTTAAGTAAGGAAAGGTTTCTAAACAAGAGGAAGAGCAAGTTATCTGCTAAAGTTGATAGACCCTTCAAGATCCTTTAAAAGGTTAATGACAACACTTACTAATTAGAGCTATTAGAGGACTACGAAGTATTTAATGTATTTAATGTTGCCAACCTCATTCCCTACCGATCTCAAGAAGGCTTAGATGAGAACTAGCTGATTTTGATCTCAATTCTTAACCAACCCATTAGAGATGATAGGAATCAAACGATTAGAACCTTGACTTGAGCTTGAGCTTGAGGAATGGAAAGCATGGTGAGGCCAGCTTTCTCTTTTCACCCTTCAACTGATGAGTTCGAGCTACTGTAGTTAGCCGACTTGATGTCCTGTTTAAGCCGAACCCTCTTATGTTAATCAATAATCTTTAGTTGCTAACCAGAGATGCACTCAGACAATAGCTTAGCCCACCTGTCCATCTGTCCAGCCAACATGGATATGAACTACTTTGAACAAGTCCATGATAAACTCACCTCAAAAGAACCTCTAGTCCTACTCAACAATCACCAGTTTAATTGTATAGTTTATTTGTTTTTGGCTAAGCACACAACCATTGGTCATCTAATACGTGTCTAAGCACCCCTTATGACAAAATCTTCCGTATAAGATGGACGATTTTCTTGATTTCTCTTTATGCCCCTTTGCATTCTCTGTGCATTACTTATTTATGACTTTATCCTTTTAAGTCATATCCATTTATAGCTATTACCCTAATAGTTAATAGTTCCTCGATACATAACATCCATGGAGTGGATTGAGGTTTTCTTATTGGTTTTTCTATGTTTCTCATGCATTTCCATCTCTATTTTCGAGCTTTCAACAAGCTTAGACCCACCTCTTACAATTGGCCCTGTTAGTCCTTAGCTTAGTTTGTACCATCTTCTGTTATAAGAGTTTGATATTGAGATTCGTAATAAGAAGGGGATTGAAAATGTGGTAGTTGACCATCTTTTAAGGATTATAAATGAGAAAGATAAGTTACTAATCAATAAGGTCATTTTAAATGAGTACCTATATGTAGCTTCACTTAGGGATCTACCTTAGTATGTAGATATCGTGAATTACCTAGTTAGTGGCATTTTACCATACAAGATATCTCATCACTAGGAGAGGAAGTTCTTATCTAAGGAAAAAAAGCACTTCTAGGATGGGCCGTATCTTTTTAGAAGTTATGCTGACCGGGTGATTAAGCAATGTGTACCAGCATCTAAGGTTGCTGACATACTTCACCATTGCTATAGTCATGAATTTGATGGACATTTTGGTACAGAGAGGATAGCTGCCAAGGTGCTTTAATGTGGAATTTATTAGCCTACCTTATTTAAGGATTGTCATGCTTTTGTGCTAGCCTATAAAAGCATTAAGGAAAAATTCGTAGGAGGCATGAGATGCCATAGCATGAGATACTAGTGATTGTGATCTTTGATGCTTAGGGAATTGACTTTATAGGACCATTCCCATCATTCCTTGACAATAAGTACATTCTTATTGTTGTTGAGTATGTGTCTAAGTAGGTTGAAGCAATGGATCTCCTAAGTAATGATGCAAGAGGAGTACTTCAATTCTTGAAAAGAAACATCTTCACTAGGTATAGGACACCATGAGCAATCATTAGTGATGGGGGCTCTCACTTCTATAATCTGTAGTTTGAGAATTTTCTTGCAAAATATGGAGTGAGACATAAGGTGGCTACATCTTATCACCCTAAAACAAGCAGTCGGGTAGAGTTGTCAGATCAAGAGCTAAAGTGAATCTTAGAGAAAACTATCAATGTATCGAGGTAAGATTGATCACTTAAGCTTGATGATGCACTTTAAGCCTATCAAACCGCTTCTAAGAACACAAGTGGTATGTCCCCATATCGTATGCTCTTTGGCAAGGCTTGCCATCTCCTAGTAGAGTTAGAGTGCAAAGCACATTAAGCCATAAAATTTTTGAATTTTGATAGGTAAGCTGTTGGGAACCATAGATTACTCTAATTGAACGGGCCAGATTAGTTCAAGAATGAATCCTTTGAGAATGCTCATATCTACAAGGAGAAAACCAAGATGTGGCATGACAAGTAGATCCTCAATTGAATTTTTAAGGAAGGACAAAAAGTGTTGTTGTATAGCTCTCGTTTGAGGTTATTTCTTAGCAAGTTGAGGTCTAGGTGGTCAACACCTTTATGGTCTCCAAAGTCTTCCCTTGTGGAGTTATGGAGATCAAGAAGTATTGTGAGAAACTTTTTTGGATCAATGGTCACTAGCTTAAGCACTAATGTATGAGTGAGTAGTTGGTGGATTATATGTTGCCTAAAGTGTCCTAAGTTGATTATCCACATGTTTCTATGTGTTGTGCATGTGTTGGTTGCATATGATATGCTCACATTTTGATCCTCGTACATATTGTGTATAAATGACAATTAACCCATACTATTGTCAGCATTTTCTTCATTAACACCAAAATTTTTTCAAAATGTTTGGAACTTTAGTAGCATTTCTCACAAAAGAGCAATTTTTGGCCTAACTTTTTCAATTTTAGTGATTTTTTCATCTTGATCATCAATTGGACACTCCCTACTTCTCTAGAATTAAGACATGAAATCGTTACTTTGTTTAGTTACACCTTGTTTAGATTAAGATTAAATAACTTAGAGTTAAGGTAATGTCCTTGATTAGGAACTAGGTCTTTACATTTTTAAGCTGAATAGTATGTATGCATATTCTTTTAAGTTACAAGAGCTCAATATGATCATCTAAATCATGGAAAACTTAAGCTTACCTTAATTGTTTCTTCCTGAATACAAAAAGAACCTAAGTTGGGGGTAAAATAAATCCTAATCAAATTATTGAAAAAAAAAAGAGTAAAGAAAAAAAGAGGGCATAAGTGGACATTTGAGGTACCCAATAAGTGTATGGTGCATCTCTTTGAATGAATAATTCTTTGAAGGGTTCATGAGACCTTAGTGTCTAACTTGTGAAAAAGGTAAGGGATAAAGACTCCCCCATTGTAAATGAATCAAAAAGGGGATACATGTGTGCTTAAAGTAAAAAACAAAGCAAAAAAATTGAAAATAGGAAAAACTAAGAAGAGCAAAATGAAGGAAGAGCTTATAGTTTTATATGATTTACTTGGTGGTGTTGTGCAATGATATGGATTAGGATTGTATATATGCATGTCTAGTGTACAAAATGAGAGGATCTCTTCTTAGTTGATGGATGTTACACTTGATCTTTAGTAAGAGAATTTTGTTCTAAACATGGTGACCCAACTTTGTGAAGCAAGTGATTAATAGCTTAAGTTTGGTGCTAGTGTTTTGTATGCATGTTAATTGATTGAATAGTTAAGGAGTAAGAAAAAGTTGCTTGAACTTGATCTATTGTAGGGAGAATGCAACTAATTCTAATGAACTTCATGTTTTTGGTGCCATTATGGAGTAGGTCTTGATGATAGTTAATTGTGCTTGCCTTCCTCATGAGTACTTTGTTTTAAGATTGACATATAGAATTGCTTGAGGATAAGCAATGGACTAAGTTAAGTGATTGCCTCTAATTAGAGTTTCTGAGTTTTGAAATATATAAACTTATAATCTATTCTTAACTCAATTCAACAAGCAAGTGTACCTTTTGTTTTGTAGCATGGATAAGTATAGGGTCATCTCTAATGGGAACAGCTGTAAACACTAATACTAATAAATCTTCCTATAATCTAGCAACTAAATTTATCAAGTGATGAAAAGATTAAAATATCTAATTTACTAGCTAAACTATACTAATCTACAACAACTTTTATCCAACACAAATGCTATAGAAACTATTAACACTATAGTGATTAACATACATATTTGCTTCACCACTTAGCATGATACTACCAATATACTTTTTTATCCTAATACTTGTTATCTATAGGAAATTATAAGTATGTAAGCATCCTTCCTAGAATTAGTTACTTCTAATCCTAATTGTGCCTATTAGAATCTCTTTTAAATTAACAGCGAACTCGGATTGCATTAAGGTCATGTTAAATTGTCTATTTCCCTAAAAATGCAGCAACTTTCTATAATCAGGATTTTCAATCTATACGATTACCCTAGGATTCAAGTCTCTAAATTTAGGGCACTAGGTTATGTTATCTGTTCAATTTCAAACATCACGGTAAGATTAGAAAAGTTAGATAAAGTAATCGAAGTAAAGTCAATTTCTCAAAATAAGCTATAAAAAATATTAATTTATGAAAATATCAATTTGTCGTTAAAGCTAATAAATATTGAAAACATAAAATTTGAGCATTTAGATATAGTGAGATATTAGAGATAAGTTATTTAACTTATAAAAATAATAAATGAATTTGAATTATATGTAATATACTTGTATTAACATAGAATATGCATTATATGTATTAAATACATATTATAATAATAAATTATTATTAAAATAAGGTAAATTAATATAAAATAATGGAAAATTAATAAAAATATGAAAGGGTGAGTAATCCCATTATGTGGTAGCTTAGGATCAATTATAACTGATGAGTCAAAAGGTAAAAAAATAAGAAATTGATACCTCATGCATTGAAAAGTCAAGAAAATGACATGTGTAAGCTATATATCTAATTTTTATTAATCCTAATCCATTTGGAAATTATAAATAGGGCATGTACACTTCAAAAACAACTTTTTGGAAGTTTGAAAATATAAGAAAATCACTCAATAAAATTAAAAAAAAAAGAAGAAAATAAGAAAATTAGAGCAAATATAGGGTACAGATCTAATCTAAGGCGGTTTAATAGGTTTTTGGTGTCCAATTGCAGTAGCCATTTGGGATCAAAGAAAGCACCACCAAAGGAAGCGTTCTCATAAGGTTAGGTGGTTGGAGGGTAGCCAAAGGTGGTTGGTTCATGTAAACTAAATTTCTAACTGAAACTTTGTAAATTTTGAAAAAATAGCAAATGATGTTACTTAATTATGAAACTTAGTTTTATAAAGTTATTTTATGTTAGATTAATGTAGTAATTTTATTTTAATGAAATAATTATAAAAAACATAAGGTCCTTAAGAAATGGCTCTATTTGGATGAAAATTGAATTAAATTTTAGAAATACTAAATAATGTCCTTTCAAGATGAAAATTAGTACATAACATACCTAATATATGTATTTAATTCTAGTAACAATAATTTTTTAAAATAATCATGTTTGCTATTTATTGTAATTATTTTGGATAAAACTTGTAATTTCATTATTTTATTGAATTAATTAGTTTTTAACAAAATCAAAGTATGAGCCCTATGTATTATGATTTTTGGAAATTTATAATGATGTTTAGGACACTTGAATTTTATCTTATGACTAAATTCACTTATTTACTTAATTTTCACTAATTTTGATTTAAAACCTCTATTTTTGAGAAAATAGATAATTGCTAGTTTAGTTTAATTCATGGTTAATAATTAAACTACATATTTTTGTGAATCTATAGGATTTTTTGTGAAATTAATTGGGCCTACATACTATTTATTATGTATTTTCAAGATAACAACCTATATATTAGCTTGATATATGATATAACAATTAGTACTAATGTGATATTTATTAAATATTTAAATGATTGATATTTTTTGGTACATAATGAATACTAATCAGCCCATGAAATGAGGAATTTTAGGATTTTTAATTTAGATTTAGGGTTTATTTGAGATAATTGCGAAGTTATATTAATGTATAGTTAAATTGGTAATATGAAAGCATATTCTTGGACATTTGAAAAAATTGATTAATCATGATTGTTAAGATATCTTAATAGTACTCAAATTAATGATCGTGACAACATAAAGTTTATTAATATCGGATAAAAAATAAATATGATATAATCGAAATAAGCTTGGAAACGCAATGGTAAAAATGCATAAGAACTTAATATTAACTCATAGTTGACTTGTGCTATGTATGATTTTCCTACATATGATAGGTGAGGAAGGACCACATCATAAAGCTTAGGATTTTATACTATTATCAAGCTCGAGTAAGTAGATATTTCTGTTTTTGTGCAAGTATACCTATGTCTACTTGACTTAGAGTCACTTGTGTCGTGAATTGTAATAATGTGTTGCATTAACTAAATACATGATTATGTTGAATGTGTGTTGACTGAGTAAAATATTTCCTCATCTATGATTGATTCATTGATATATGTTTTTGTTTGGAAAACTTGAAAACTAAATTGTTCTTTAGGATATTCACCCAAGTGAAACCTATATGAAAGAATGTAATATAAAGTTGAGAAACAAAGCTGGAATAGAGATAGTTAAAATGTTTATAATATGGAATTTGAGATTCATGCCTAATATTGGGTTGTTGCACTGTTTACTAAATTCATAGCATGGCATGAAAAGACCTGTAGGTTGAGTTTCTGAAAGCTTAAATACTGTCGAGTTAGTTTTTGAGTATATAGAACGGCATTACTCAACTTATTCTAGCCATAATGTGTTACCGACTATGTACTAGATTTTCAAACCACAGTGGGTGGTTTTATTAGAAGTCCAACTCCTAAACAACTCCTTCTTAGTATCCAGATGCCTAGGTATATCAACTAACTAGATGAAGAATTGGAAAAGTATATGATATCAATACTGATTCATGTCACGTATATGAACATGGCACGAATTTCTTATATAAATAGTTTTTATTGGTAACTTGGATTATGAAATTGAATATCTTATAGTATTAATCTAGGTGAATATGTATTGTGCTTGTTTTGTATTTTGTTTTGTCTACTCTCACTTAGCTTATAGAGAGTTGAGGGGATACTTATGTATCCTTAAGTTATGAAGAGAATTGATAAGGCAACATTAGTTAGGGGAAAAAGTCCTTTGAGAGCGCTAAAGACGGAGTCAACCGCTTTTGAAGAAGTCTTGTAGTATTTTGTTCTTATTTCTATAAAGGATCTATATACATGAAAAAAAAATGTACTATATTTTAGGTTTGGATAAGTTTAACGGATGCACTTTTTGTATAAACACATATAAAGTTGAACTTTATTGTAGTACTCTTTTGTTATAAATAGAACTTTTGTTGAGTATAAACAAGTATTCTTATATGATGATACATTTTATGCTATGCTGGGATGTGACACTTTCCTAATAATATTTCTACTATTAGAAGTAAGGTGCTCTAATGAATTAGATCTATTCAATAGAATTGTCTCTCAACATATTCTATTGAAATCTAACCTAAGTCAATATCGTGCACTACATTATACTTAGGTCAATTAAGTTCAATTTGTTAGGAATAACAAACATTAGGAATTCACTAATTTATGCACTTGCTAGGTTGATGTAGCAAGTCCTAAAATACTACTCACACATGATAAAGAAACAAGACATACCAACAAAATGCAGAAATAACAAGGAAATTAACATAAGATAAGTAAAAGAATACAACCCCATTTTAAATTCTACTATAGAAATCTTTACAATGCATGAACAATGAATCTAGTCGTCTCTCTCGAGTAGTTTTAAGAACAGTATGATATGTACTAGTGATTGTACAAAAGAAAAATGGAATGAAATACAAAATGGTACAAAGATGGATGAATAGGTGTCTTATAGGTTGGGGATATGATATATGATGTACGATCTAATGTCTTTTTTCCTTTCGTCTAAAAATTGTAGTATATTTATATTTTTCTCATTAAAGGGCTCAAACTATACTATTTCAAGAAACCCCTTGGTGTTAAGACCTGTTCTATGCACCAACTTGTATGATAAAGTTAAAGAAGAGTAATCATGTCCACTCCCATCAAGCTCATGACTTGAGGAGTAATCTTCTCACCGCAAATATTCTACCTCATCATGCCTATGATTAATGGCTTGATCATCCTTCTAAGATGGAGTCGCGGCTGTGATGAACAGGTGGAAAAATAGCTTTAACTTCAGTCACTTCCTTGATTACGGCTGTAATGGAGAGAGTAACAAGAGCTAAGCACACAAATCTTCTTTTATCACGATCGTAATTACTTCAATATTCCTTATTCTTGTGTAATTTCATCTTCTCTTCACTTTGTCTTGAATAAATATTATCTCCTTACTCTTGAATCATCTAAAATTGACATATTACGTTATCAAGTACCAAGAACTTTAGAAATAAACACAACTATAGTTAACCTATGCCTAAATATGTCCTAAAAGTATAAAGTAATATACTCTCATCATTAGGGGTATTTGATAAATGTGCAAAATTGCACATTTATCCCTACTTAAAGTGCATATTCATACATGTCATTTGCACTTTTATGATGAATTTAGCATAAAAATGCGAAAAAGTATGCATTCTTGGATTAGTTATAGGAAAACAAAGGATAAAGGATCAAGAGTCGGGTTTTGACCCAATTCTTCATGGAAATGTTGAATTTGTTAATGCTGTAATGCAACTTAATTATCTTTATTTTCCTCTAAATGTAAGACTATCAACGTTTAAAGGGATGTGAGTTGTTGTCTTTTTTGCTAAAATGATGCTAATACCATTGTAAGCAACTCCTTGGTAGAAGCAATCTTATTAGAGATCAACTATTTATGGATACGTACAGTAGTTAAATGCTCAATTGTAATGTTTTTCAACTAAATATTCTAAGCTCCATTCGTTTCGTAGCAACACAAAGCTACAATTTTTAGAATTTAACAATTAGCAAATTAAAGGGTACAACATATGTGACTTCAATTCAATTTTAAACCATCTAAGTACCCATGTTAAGATCCATAATAGCAATTGGCTTTCCAACTTGCTAAACCACACCACTACTCGAGTGCTAACATGTAGCAAGCCATGCTTTAACCATATAAAGCAACCACATTAAGAGCACTTGTTAATAGCAACTTGGGAATGAACGACTATAGACATGCCAAGTGAAACCTAAATCGAGTTGCAAATGGTTCAGCTCATTAGGAGTTCATATACTAATCATTCTAATCTAAAGAGAGAAACTCCTGTCATAACTAAGAAAAGCAACTTGCAATTGTATATCGATTTAGTATGTTGCTTAACTTAGTCATGCTACAGCAATGCATAGTAGGTTATAGTCATATGCTTAAGAGCATTATGGTCTCAAGAGAAGCTTAAACACTTATCGAAATTAAGAGGTACAACTGTTGATATAGAAAGAAGATGTTGAGCTCATTTGCTAGAGAATTCCTTATGTTCATAGTTAGTCCACATCTAATGCAAATAGCAAACCCTTCATTCTAAGTTTTTAGACTTTCATGGATGTCCTCATAAGCAAGCTTTAGCTACTTCATCTGACTTCAAGACTAACATAGTAGCCGTAACATAAGGATTAATTACTAGAGCTTGCAAAAGGCCACCATCAACTTGAGTACACATTGATAGAAATCGAATTTCATTAGCTAAGGCTAAGCAATTCCTAAAGCTCATGTGAGCTTCAAGCTAAAATTTAGCATCTAAGGAACAATAACTTATAAATAAGTTCTTATTTGAGGATAGCAGCAAATCCAACTACCAATTGAGCCAAGACCAACCAACACATCCTAACTAAACTTATAGCAACTCCTTGAATTTATCTAAGAGAAGACTGAATAATGTAACAATAGACTTGTCCACTTTGGATAGTAACTAGTCAATCTAAGCAGCAATTGTCAAGTGCATTGACCAAAGCTTTAAGTTACCAACAAATTGAACTTAAACAACTAGTTGAACTAAGCTTAGAGGAAAGAGATTACACTTGCTTGGCATTTGAGATGAAATAAACTTGTTATCTTAATCAACACATGGTGTTAAACCATAATTGAAAATAAATCCTAAGCTTTAAAGTTTGTTGTAGATGCAAACTTAAACTAATACCGAATTGAATTGACAGCAGTTCCATCTTTTGTATAGATTTGACACATGAGCCAATGAAAGCTCCATTCACAAGCAACTCCATGCAACAAAACACCGAGGAAAAGTTGACTAGCGAGTGAACAACAAATGCTATAGCCATGTACTATCAGTTCCTAATCACTAAATAACAGGACATTAGTAGCTACTTTCAGAAGCTACAAAGTAGAGCCTAGCAGTAGTAATTTTGAGATAAGAAAACTGAATACGCAATAGCCAAAATAGGGTACAGCAGGTCAAAAAGCTCTTCAAAGCATAGCAACTCACTTCACTTTGCAACTGTATGCATCTGATTGCATACATAGAGATTGAATATGATAAAAATCAAACCATCAAACATCTAACCTGACCTTGAGCCTGAGCCTAAGGGCTAAAAAGCATAGTGAGGTAAGTTCTCTCTTTACACCCTATAGCCAAAGAGTCTAAGCTATTGTAGTCTGCTGACCTAATGCCATATTCGAGTCGAAAACTCTTGTATCTATCAATAGTCTCCAGCTACAAACCTGAGGAGTACACCAATAACAACTCTACCCACTCAACCTTCTAGCTAGCCAACCTGAATCTAAGCTATACCATATATGTTTAAGAAGAATTCACCTTGGAAGAGTTGCTAGTTCATCTCAACAATACCAAACTTTTAGCTTAGATTGGCATCATTACTCAGCAATAGCCAAGCTAGCCATACAGTTTGTCTATTTTGATATGCATACGACCACCACATATACGAGCAACCCAAATGATAGAATCCTCTACATAAAGCACCTACTTTCATTGATTTTTCATTTATAACCTTCGAACATTCCTTATTTCGTACTAATTCTAGACATTACCCTTTTAATCTTTTCCCTTTTTGTAGCAGTTGCCCTAATATTTTGGGTATAAATACCCCTTATAAATGTAGTCACAATAATACATTTGATATTGAATATATTTTCCTTTTTGTGAGCATTTGATAGGAATCAACTCCTTAGACCAATCATGTACAACCGATCTAAAGGACTCTAAGGACCTATGCAAAGAATATCAGCTTACAGCCCCATCTAAGACAAGAATTCCAATCTCAACCTCCAGGTTTCCCTTTATTACCCACCTAAATATCGAGATCTTACTTGTGCCAACATAGTTCTTGAAGCTACTAAGTAGACATATTGACTTACCAAGCATATAAGTCAACCTATCTAGCAACTATGCCATAATATAGACAACATCTAAGCGTACTAACCTCAAATGACTATTTGAGCTAACCACCAATCCAAACTGAAGACTCTCTAGTGATTGATTGATTAACCTTTAACCTAATCTAGATTAGGTCAGCTTTGACTATGAACTCTCTTTTCTTCATTTTGTCCAAATTGTACTATATTTCGAAACTCCAACAACCATGCGACACGTATCTTCTAGCATAACATTCCAAAAGGATTCTTTACTTTTCTGTACTAAATATTCTTTATCTCTTTTACCCTTTTTAGTATCAATCATGTATCCTAATTGTAAATTACCCTTTTGTCTTTTCCATATATGTTTGTAAACTTAGTAGGGCTAGTATATAAATCCCATTTGTTGCACATAAATATCACCTTTTGATGATTAGAATATATAAGTTTCTGTTTTGAGCAACTCTAGTGCTCTCATTTATCTTAAACTCTTATCTATTCCCTTTAGCAAAGAGTAGCGTCAAATGGCCTTATAGTTTAGACCGGTAAATCATATTTAGCGCACTATAGGCTGAGTAGGATTGATTAGTGTATCATATCTAGTCAATAGCTGCCCAAACTTTACTAGTCTTCTTTTACGTTCTTTTGATTCACTTCATTGTAGTGCTCCTTGTGTGTTTAAACCTAAAGATGCATTAGCTTCACTGATATTAGAGCATTGTTCTAAGAGGGAGTGTATGAAGTTGCAGTGAAGTTTTAGTTCTATTAGTGGCTACTATATTCCTTCCATAGCTACTTCAGTGTATTCATTTGAAGTAAGTTTTGAAGTTTTGAGTTATGTAGTGGAAGTTCATGTATCGATAAGTGCAATTTTTGTTGTTACTCTATTTTACTCTTTTATTCATTGTGAAAACAGAGAAAGTCATTTCTATTGTATACAAGTGATTATTGGGTATTGAAGTTGTCGTGTTTATATGATTCTAGATAGTGATTAGAAGTGTTTGTTATGTATCATATTGTTATTTTGCTAAGAAAGTGTTACATCATTTTAGATTCTAGTGTTCAAGGTATTATTAATGACTAAAGTAGTGGTACTTAACCAGGTTGTAGTCATAATGATAGTAATACTCTAGGGTCAATGGATGATAAACTTAACAGACTCACCAATCTTGTTAAGAGTCTAGCCACTATGATGCATGTTAATAGACAATAACCCTAAAGTGTATCGCACCATAACCTACCTAAAAATGTTTTGGAGAGATAGATGCCAATGAGTATGGAGAGGAAGAAGAAGAGGCTAATTATTAGTAAGCAAAAGAGCAAGGACGCTAAGCACATTGAGGACTTGATAAAGTTAAGGTCCAAATTCCACCCATTAGCAAAAGTGGAGATGCAAATGAATATTTGGAGTGGGAAAAGAAGGTAGAGAAAGTGTTCGATTGTTATGGATGTACAGATGTTGTTAAAGTGTGACTTACTACACTAGAGTTCTCTAGATATGCTACTATAGGGTGGGAGAATCCAAATGTAGCCAGAGCAAGGGATGGAAGATGACGAGTAAGAACTTAGGATGAGATGAATAAAATGTTGAGGGGTAGATTTGTACCCGAAACCTACTTATAGAATACATCTTCCAAATTGTAAGAACTTCCCAAGGAGCTTACTCTATTGATGACTACTTGAGAGAATTTCATATGCTGATGATTCAAGTAAACATAGATGAAGCAAAGGCTTACATAATATCGAGATTCATTTCTAGACTCAAATATGAGATTCATAATATTGTGAAAGTACAAAGGTTTATTACTTTGGATGAGGCAATTAAAGTGGCATAGAGGGTAAAAAGCCAAAAGAGAAATGCTTTGAGTCGACTTAGGCTAACATTTTCTCTGAATTCCTATTTCGTACCGACCTCTTTATGCTAAGCCAAGGAGAGAAATGATGGACTTGATGATAGCCGAGTAAGATAATAGGGACGAGTAGGCCAATTGAGCCAAACAAAGGTTAAGTTAACCTTGAAGACATATGAAAGTGGATAGACCTCAGGTTGTAAGACTAGTGAGATGAAGTACTTTAAATGTTTGAGTTTCAGACAAATGGTTGCTAAGTGTTTGAACCAACATGTTATGGTGCTCCATGGAAATGTAATCGATAGCACCAATGAGAACAATTTTTATTAATCATAATCCATTTGAAAATTATAAATAAGGCATGCACACTTCAAAAACAATATTTTGGAAGTTTGAAATTAATAGATGATTACTTAAGAAAATTTTGAAACAAATTAGAAAAAAATAAGAAATTTAGAACAAAAATTGAGCATAGTATCTAATTAGGCTTATGTAATAGGTTGTTGGTGTCTGATTGTGGTGGCCATTTGGAGTCAAAGGAAGCACCATCAGAAGAGGTGTTCTAACAAGGTTGGGTGCCCGAAAGTGTGAACCAAATTTCAGGCCATAACTTTGGAATTTTTCTAAAAATAGAAAATGATATTATTTAATTATGAAACTTGGTTTTCTAGAGTTATTTTATGTGTAGATTAATATAGTAATTTTATTTTTGATAAATAATTATTGGAAATATAAGATCCTTAAGAAATGGCTCTGTTTGGATGAAAATTGAATTAAATTTTAGAAATATTAAATGATGTTTTTCAAGTTGAAAATTTGTACGTAATATACTGAATATATGTATTTAATTGTATTAACAAGAATTTTTGAAAATAATTATGTTTACTATTTATTGTAATTATTTTGGATAAATCCAGCAATTTTGTTGTTTTAGTGAATTAATTAGTTTTTAATAAAATGAAAGTTGTTTTATTGCTTAATTTTCGCTAATTTTGAGTTAAAATCGTTATTTTCATAAAAATATATAATAGCTAGTTTAGTATAATTCATGGCTAATAATTAAACTATATATTTTGTAAGTCTATAGGATTTTTCATAGAACTAATTGAGCTTGTATACTATTTATTACGTATTTCCTTAATATAAACATATTTGTTAGTCCAATATATGATATAATAATTAGTACTAATGTGATACTCATTAAATGTGTAAAGGATTTGCATTTTTGAGTACATAATGAATGCTAACCAACTCATGGAATGAGGAATTTTATGACTTTTAATTCAGATTTAGGATTTATTTGAGTTAATTACAAAGTTATAATAATGTATGGTCAAATTGGTAAAACAAAAGGGTATTTTTGGAATTTTGTCAAAAATTGATAAGTCTTGATTCTTAAGATATCCTAATAGTACTCAAAATAACAATCGCAATGTTATAAAGTTTATCAAAATCTATTAAGAAGTGAATAAGATATAATCGAATTAAGCTTAGAAACGTAATAGCAAAAATGTATAAGAATTTAGTATTGAACCATAGTTAACTTAGGGTTTGTATGTTATATTTTCATAGGTGTGATAAGTAAGGAAGGACCACATGGTAGAGTTTAGGATTCTGCGTTATTATTAAGTCTAGGTAAGTAGATCTAACCCATGCTTAGAGTAGATATATTGTTACTCATAACATTATGTGCTATTTGTTGCTATATTGATTGAATATGGGTATATCTTTAGTGAGTTGATATGCTACTGGAGTGGATGCTAATGTGTTGATTTTGAATGACAGTAACTGTATTTTGGTTAAAATGTTATGTTGCCATATTTGGTGATGATTTGTGCCTACGAATGATTGTGCTAACTAGGGAAGTTGAGTGATTGCTAACTCAATCTTCTAGGTGTTCACCTAAGTAAACCTTAAGTGAGATACTAGAATTCTATTAGGGAGAGTTTGAAAAACTAGAATCAGCTCACTAGGTTGAATAAAACTAGAAGATTGATTGTGTTGATTGATATTCTTGTGTTGCTATTGCATATCATCACATGGCATAGCATAAAAGGGGCTTACAGGTCAAAACGTTTAGAATGAGGCTTCTAAATAATCATGGAAAAAGCATGGCTTTATGAACTCAATTTTTAGAATCATATAAATTGCATTGCTTGAACATTGTGACTATTTTGGTAGTCAAATTTGATAGACTATAGTATATGGTCTAATTTAGTAGTGCTACCACTTTAATTTGGTAAACTATAGTATGTAGTCTAATTTTGTAAACTTAGGAGTCCTACTCTCAAGCAACTCTTTGTTACCATTTTTTATAATGGTAAACTACAGTTTGTAGTTTATATCAGGCAAGTGCACCTATCAATTTTAATATAGCGGATGTGAATCCGAGTCGATCACTTAGAGATTTCAAGTACTAATATTAACCTTAGCTCTATTATCTAACCGGAAAATTGTGATGAGTTGAATGAATTAAAAATAATGAAATTAACAAGTTAAACTAATTATGAGACTTGATTAAGCAATTTAAAAAGCAATAAAACTAAGAACGATTTCAAGAAGTTAATAACGTATTTAGGAATTATTTCCCCTAGTGTTTAACAAGTGATCGCTTAAAATGTATTCAATTCAGTTTCTATTATTCTTGACCGGAGGGATTCACAATTAAAGCTAATACCTTTCTCAAGCATATTAACCCTAATCCTAAATTATTTACCGGAATCTCTTCACTTAGTAATATAACTTAGAATTGCATTAATGTATAATGAATTCTCACACAAATAATTAACTTTCCGGAAGAAACATGTATCTTATCTCTAAGTATACATGTAATTCTCTCCAATTATGCCTAGATTTAATTACACATGCAATTTCTCAATCATCATGCATAATATCATATATTGATACTCTAGAATTATCAATCAATAATTAAACAACATAATTGAATCAAGAAAAGATAAAAAATTTATTGAAAATTATAAATCAACCCAAGAGTCACATGAAACCCTAGGTTCCATAATCTTAAATACACGAATTGTAAGCTATCATAATGAATCTAAAAACGAGTTTCATCAAAAACATAAAATAAAACATGAAAAACCCCTTTGGTTGATGAACAATTTCTCCAATCTTGAAGTTGGTGTTGCTCTCGCCTTTTTCTTCTCCTTCTCCTCAAGTCTCTTCTCTTCTCTAATGTCTCTCCTGTCTTTAACCCCTCATATGTCCTTTTATATATGTATTATAAGGATTCTGTTTTCGTCACCATACACAACCTGGGACATGGTCGTGTCCCCAGGTCGTGTAACTTTCTGACCTTAGCAAATTTTTCTGGATGAACACAGCTTGGGAACATAGCCATGTCTCAGACTATGTAACTTCAAAACTTCATAACTTCTTCATTTGAACTCCGATTTGAGTGAAACTTGATTCCTTTTCTTCGTTTTCGATCCTACAACGCGTTCAAACCTTGAAATCAAAATTTTACTCAATTAAGTATCAATTTCTTTAAAAAAAAAAACCAAAAATGTAAGGGAAATACTATAAAATCACCATGTGAAATATATTTAAAATCAGAGTTATCAGTAGTCCAATTTGGTAGGGTTCTTACTCCCAAGCAACTACTTGTTGCCTCAGGTTCTTGGATGTTGTATTCGAATGCTCGGCTATGTCGACTAACCAAAAGAAGTTTAGAGGGCATAGAATATCGATATTGATGCATGCCATGTGCATGAGCATAGCATGTTGCGTTGTTAATAGTAAATGCTCGGTTGGGCGAATGCAAATGTGAAGTTGAACCTATGGGTTATGATTGAAATGTTTTAGTTGTGATATGCAATATTGTCTATCATATTGTTTATATTGTATTGCATGTTATCGACTCTCACTCAGCTTCAATAGCTAAGGAGATAAAATGTTTTATCCTCAAGTTAATAGCATCATGAAGGGCCCAACACTAAGGGGGGTAATATATACTGAGAGCATAAGTCAAAGTTAGCAACTTTTGTATGGAGCTTGTAATAGGTTAAGGATCCTATTACTATGAAGATGATAAAGGAAAAAGCCGGTTTATGTTTTGATGTAAATATTATATTGTATACATAATTTGTAACAAGAAATCCAACTGAACTCTAATGTAGAAACCCTTTTATTATGTAAACAATGTTGTCTTTTAATGAATGAGCATGTTCAGTTAAGTTTGCATTAGGTATATCTATGTGATAGTGTAAACCCCTAAAATTTTCGATCTAGCTTTTGAAATAGACTCGAGTATGTTAGATAATTTAGGAGTTGACAAGGCTAATGAAAGTAAAAATCCTAAAAGAACTAATCAATCACGTATGAAACTTTTATATCCTAAATGTATATAAACACTAAAGATTTCATTCAAAAGTGATAAAAACCCTCAAATGATAACCTTAAAGACATATGAGCATTAATTCATCATAATATACCCTAAAACCCTAATTGATAATATAACCTTCATACTTTGCCAAATCATTAGTGAAAGGTTAGAGATGACTTTCAATCATGCATATATATATTTAGAATCCTTAAGTAATCCTTTAGAAACTAAGATAATGAATCATAGATTACATTTATCTCCTAAGTATATGATTAAGATAGTATTACATAGAGTTAGGGGTATAGTTGAAGCTTAGACCAAATGTAGTGAACATTAACACCCTAATTAGTGCTTTTCATACTAGTTGTACAAAGTAGCTTACCAAATGATATATATAGGCTATAAATACCTAAAGTAAGACCTCATCATATATTTTTACTAATTAATTCACCAAATGCCTCATTTCCTTTCATTTCCTTAATTTTTCCCTTAATTTTCCTTAATTACTACATTATGTATACAAAATGACATATGCTTAAGGAAAGTTGACTAAATCAACACTTATTGACCAAGGTCAAAAGGTTGACTAAGTCGATACATGTTGACTAAAGTCAACAATTAGAAAAGTCAACAAAATACACTAATGCATAAGAAAATACTAACCATCTCATGATTTCTTTTCTTTTAGTTTTTCTTTTCCCTCCTCCTTCTAAATTGTCGTCTACCCATTTCCTTCTAGATCCCACCATCTTCTTCATTCCATAATCAAAACAAAACAAAAAGAAATAAAGCAAACCCCACCTCTATTGCCGTAACACTTTCAAAACTTTCCTCTTTGCCTTCATAATTCAAACACAAATTAAGATATGTGATCATGTTACTTTATATTACTCATTAGTTATGTAATTAGGTAGATTAGATAAGTAAATATATGTTATGTGTGATCTTGTAGAATAGGACATAAAGTTTCCAACATTAAGTGTAGAAGAATAGGAATTATGATGAAGAGGAAAGGAATACATATGTATATGCCCTTAAGTATATGTACATAAGGATATATTAGAAGAATACGAGTATGGGGATCCTTGTACGTAAGTATTTACTATGTACATAACCTAAACTAAGATAAATCCTAACTATACATACCTATACTATACTAGATACACACTTAAAAACACAAAAGAATGAAATTAGGAAGGTTTTCTTAAGAAGAAAATTAGGCATACGAAATTTGTACAAAAATACATATATGACTGTATAGGTATATGAGTATGTATTCAAGTATAAATATAGTATAAGTATAAGTATACTAGTATACATATAAGTATAGTAAGGGTATATGTACATAGTGGTTTAAGTGAAATGTACATAAGACATTTAGACATTACATAATCATGAGGTAAGGCATATGTAATTAAATGATGAAGTAAGCAATGATGTAATTAAAAGATGACATAAGCTACGACATAAGCAAATGGTGACATAAGCGATGACATAAGCATAGGTTTATAAAGTAAGAAATAAGAAGAGCGCATAATAATTAGGTATATAAATTAGTAAAACCTAATACACTTCCTAAATTGGATTACACTTAATTAAGTATATGAATTAGTGATAGCAAAGTAAAATTCTCTAAGTATAAGAATTTAAAGGTTAACTAAATCATTAAGTATAAATAAAGGATATAAATACAAGCAATAAGAGTAATTAAGTTTCCATAGTTAAAATTTCTATAAATTTAGTTCATATCATAAAACATAGGTCTTAACATCCAAAATAGACATCATCGTGAGAACTTATGTTTGAAAACGATGAAAAACGACTATAAATTCATAAATATCAGAAATAGAACAAAGAAGTGACATACAATTAATAATAAAGTCTAACCGGATAAAAGTTGATAGTAATTTAAGTACAATTAGGTAAATAGATATTTAGAGTTATTAGTTAATTCAATTGCTTACTAACATTATTATATCGTAATGATCAGGTGATCTCGAGGTGAGTGAGGATCTCCCAATCGATTACTACGACTAGAGCAAGTCATCATGGCCGAGTGAGTATTTACCCTATGATTCCATACTTGAATGTGATTGTAGATAGTAGACTTAAATATTATTGTTAATTGACTACTGTATGGGGTTTAGGAAATGCTAGTGTATGTTACTGTATGTTGAGTTGTGAATTTATGTTAAGTACAGATAATGCTTTGTTTGTTGCATGGTAGAATAGAAAGTGATTGTGTGTACTGTTGGATGGTCACAACATAATTTAAACTTAATCATACTCGGCTTATAAAAAGAAATTGGAACATGCATTAACATGCATCGCATAGACATAATTCTAGCCATCACATCACACGGAGATAAAGAGAGGCCATTCAGGGGTTGTTATTATTAATTTATTAGTTCTGTACGATGCACTCATACAAAATAACCTTACCCTAGCCTACGGGAATACTAGGCATTCGAGGTGTCAACTGCCTGGCTAAGGGTCAAGTCTAAAGGCTTCCGTTTAGGGGTGAGTGTCACGAACTGAGGACGGCCTAGTCATGGCTAATGCCATATATTATACGATGAACCCCTAATTAGTTAACCTTCTAGTCATGAACTCTTCACACAATATACAAGGCTCTACAATCACTAGTTTCCTAAGAACATACAAATTCACATGATATCATCACACAAACATATTTACATAAAATTTGAACTACAAACCTTATAATACTTAGTAATTTAGTATATCTAAGTCTATAATACTAGTAAAATATAAGTACATGAGTCAGAGTCTACATAAACTGTTCTCTCTCAATATACAGAACAACTCACTCTTGTCCAAGTCCCCAAGCTAACTTATGGCATCCCTCGGCCAGCCTCTATGAACAAGTTATTTTGTAGCAAAAGTCTAAGAGGGTATAAACTTAAGCTTAGTGAGCAAAACCCTCAGCCACACTACAGGCAAGTTATAAATATATTATATTCACGCATATGAATGAATGATCAAACAGAATGCCAAACAATACGTATAGTTAACTAGTCCATATATGTAACTCAGATTTAATGCCCTTCGAAGTCAAGGTTGGAGTATACACGACACCAATCAGATTCGAGTGTTATACTAAAACTTATGTTACTACGGAACTCTACGTTCCGTACTTAAATCAAATAATTCTTATATTTTCATAAAAACCAAGTTCTAGTATAATTTTGAGTAGGCCCCCGTAGTTCACACTCACTCCTAAACGGAGGCCTCTAGACTTAATGCTTAGCTAGGCGGTTGGCACCTCCAATGCCTAGTGTTCCTGTAGGCCAAGGTAAAGTTATTTTGTATAAGTGCACCATACAGAACCAATAAATTAATAATAACAACCCTCAAATTGCCTCTCTTTACCTCCATGTGATGTGACGGCCGGAATTGTGTCTATGTAATGCATGTTAATACATGTACCAATTTCTTTTTATAAACTGAGTATAATTAAGTTCAAATTATGCTATGACCATCCAATAATACACACAATGATTTTCTATACTACCATGTAACAAACAAAGTATTATCTGTACTTAAGGTAAGTTCACAACTCAACATACAATAACATACACAAGCATTTTCCCCAACCCTACATAGTAGTTAATTAACAATAACATTTAAGTTCACTATCTGCAATCACATACAAGCATAGAATCATAGGGCAAGTACTCACTCGGCCATGGCAACTTGCTTTAATCGTAGTAATCGATCGAGAGATCTTCGCTTACCTCGGGATCACCTGATCATTATGATATGATAACACTAGTAAGTAATTGAATTAACTAATAACTCTAAATATCTATTTACCTAATTCTACTTAAATTACTATCAACTTTTATCCGATTAAACTTTATTATTATTCGCATGTAACTTTTTCGTTCTATTTCCGATATTTATGAATTTATAGCCGTTTTTCATCGTTTTCAGACAGACATTCTCATGGTGATCTTTGTTTTAGACGTTAAGACCCGTGTTTTATAATATGGACTAAATTTATAGAAATTTTAACTATGGAAACTTAATTATTATTATTGCTTATATTTATATCCTTTGTTTATACTTAATGATTTAGTTAACCCTTAAATTCTTATACTTAGAGAATTTTACTTTGCTATTACTAATTCATGTACTTAATTAAGTGTAATCTAATTTAGGAAGTGTATTAGGGTTTACTAATATATGTACCTAATTATTATGCACTCTTTTTATTTCTTATTTTATAAACCTATGCTTATATCATCGCTTATGTCATCATTTACTTATATCATGGCTTATGTCATCTTTTAATTACATCATTACTTATCTCATCATTTAATTACATATGCCTTACCTCATGATTATGTAATGTCTAAATGTTTTATGTACATTTCACTTAAACCATTATGTGCATATACCCTTACTATACTTATACTTATACCATATTTATACTTGAATACATACTCATATATTTATACAGTCATATACATATTTTTGTACAAATTTCGTATGCCTAATTTTCCTCTTAAGAAAACCTTCCTAATTTCTTTCCTTTGTGTTTTCAAGTATGTATTTAGTATAGTATAGGTATGTATAGTTAGGATTGGTCTTAGTTTAGGTTATGTACATAGTAAATACTCATGTACAAAGATCTCCATACTTGTATTTTTCTAATATATCCTTATATACATATACTTAAGAGCATATACACATGTATTCCTTTCCTCTTCATCATGATTTCTAACTTCTTGCACTTAAAGATGGGAACTTTATGTCTTATTCTACAAGATCACACATAACATATATCTACTTATCTAATTTATCTAATTACCTAACTAATGAGTAATATAAAGCAATATAAAGTAACATAATCACATACCTTAATTTGTGTTTGAATTATGGAGGCAAAGAGGAAAGTTTTTGAAAGTGAAAGGGGAAGGGGATGTCACAGCAATGGAGGTGGGGTTTGCTTTGTTTCTTTTAGTTTTGTTTTGATTATGGAATGAAGAAGATGGTAGGGTCTAGAGGGACATAAGTGGATGGCAATTAGGGAGGAGGAAGGAAAAGAAAAACTAAAAGAAAAGAAAAGAAAAGAAATCATGAGATGGTTAGATATTTTCTTATGCATTAGTGTCTTTTGATGACTTTTCAAATTGTTGACTTAGTCAACCCTTTGACCTTGGTCTACATGTGTTGACTTAGTCAACTTTCCTTAAGCATATGCCATTTTGTACACATAATGTAGTAATTAAGGGAAATTAAGGGAAAATTTAAGGAAATGAGGCATTTGGTGAATTGATTAGTAAAAATAGATGATGAGATCTCACTTTAAGTATTTATTGCCTATATACATAATTTGATATGCTACTTAGTATAACTAGTATGAAAAGCACTAATTAAGGTGTTAATGTTTACTACATTTAGCTTAAGCTTCAACTATACCCCTAACTCTATGTAATACTATCTTAATCATATGCTTAGGAGATAAATGTAATCTATGATTCATTATCTTAGTTTTTAAAAGATTACTTAAGGATTCTAAATATATATGCATGATAGAAAGTCATCTCTAATCTTTCACTAATAATTTGGTAAGGTATGATGGTTATATTATCAATTAAGGTTTTAGGGTATATTATGATGAATTAATACTCGTATGTCTTTAAGGTCATCATTTTAGGGTTTTTATCACTTTTAAATGAAATCTTTAGTGTTTACATACATTTAGGGTATAAAAGTTTCATACATGATTGATTGGTTCTTTTAGGGTTTTTACTTTCATTTGTCTTGTCAACTCCTAAATTATCTAACATACTCTAGTCTACTTCAGAGGTTAGGTCAAGAAATTTAAGGGTTTACAGTGAGTATGGATTGCGGAGGCCCACTCACAATTATACTAGAACATGGTTTTTATGAAAATAAAAGAATTATTTTATTTAAGTACGGAACGTGAAGTTCAGTAGTAAAGTAAGTTTTAGTATAATACCCGGATCTAATTGGTGTCGTGTATACTCCAACACTGACTTCGAAGGGCGTCAAATCTGAGTTACGTATATGGACTAGTTAACTATATATATTGTTTGGCATTCTATTTGATCATTCATTTATATGCGTAAATATAATGTATTTATAACTTGCTTGTAGTATGGCTGAGGGTTTTGTTCACTAAGCTTTGGCTTACACCCTTTTAGACTTTTGCTGTAGGATAACTTATTTGTAGAGGCTGGCTAGGGGATGTCACAGGTTAGCTTAGGGACTTAGTGTAAACCCTAGGAAAATAGTAGTTGCACCCTAACTTAAGTCCAAATATTCTAAACTATACAATAAGTCGATAAGGCGAGTAACAATAAAAGATTACGAAGTTTAATAAATCAAATATAATACCAATAACAAAACCCTAGGAATTGATTGAAACCCTAAATCGCATACTAAAATCCTTAAACTAGTTTACGTACCATTGATTAAAATTGAACCTAAAATTACTCGAAACCCTAAAATTATAAACATAAACCTATAAAATAGTTAAATATTACTCAATAGTGATATAATCATACTCAAATACAATTTTCGTCTAAATCGCCTATTTGCACAAAATTTTAACGAAATCGCTATAATAATTTGTAAAAATTATAATTGTAACGGGTACCAATTAAATTGATAAAATTTTACAAAAATTTCAAAATTAATTTGTGATGAAAATTGTTATAATTTATATGATTCGAAAAATTACATATATTTATCATTAATTTTTATTTTCGTTCTCATTCTTTTCCAATTTATCTCTTTTCTTTCTTTCCTTTCTCTCTTCAATTGCCATGTCCTGCAAAAACCGAAACCAAAATTAGCAAAATAAAATCTTAACTAGCAACCCACATGAGGAATTGCAATTGCCATGTGTTGAGTTATAATGAAATTGTCCCATCTTCGTTAATTCACAAGATTAGGATAGGATTTAGTTTATTTTTTTTATTTTAATTGATGCACATATAAAAAGAGAAGAAACAAATCTTGGAAGAAAAAAATTTGGAAAGCAACCGAAGAAAAAAATTCTAGAAACAAAACGTGAAAAGAAGGAAGAAAAAGAAGAAGGAAAAGGAGAAGAGAAATAAAATTAATAGGTAAGTAATTTATTTTAGTAGTATAGATGTATGTTATATAATATAAACATGTATAAATAAAGTATTTGTATAGTATTTTTATACATATAACATTACTAATACATGTCTATGTGCATAAATACTTAGATATAATTAAATATGTATGTATAAGGTTATGTATCTATACATGTGTGTATATAGGTATATTATACGGAAGAGTATGTATTATGTATTTTTTTTAGGAATACATATAATTAGCATTAAGTATTTATATTAAATAACTATAGTATATCTATGTATATGTGTGTACCGTAAATGTATATATATATGTGTATCCATGTATAATTACTTTAGTATACATATATATATAATCATATAGTATATATATATAGTAGTATACTTCTATGAGTGGTAATTATATGATATACCGAATATATATGTATGTATTTATATTATGTACACTTGTGAAACTTATATGTATAAATACAAATACATGAATATATATATTTGTAATTAAGAGTATGTTTATTTTCAATAATTACATATACATATATAAGGCGTATAATGTAGAGTATATATATATAAGTAGTATATCGAATATGTATTAGCATATATGATATATAATATTTACTAAATTCATGAATATGTAAGGTNTTTTCAATAATTACATATACATATATAAGGCGTATAATGTAGAGTATATATATATAAGTAGTATATCGAATATGTATTAGCATATATGATATATAATATATTTACTAAATTTGTAAATATGTAAGGTGTATATATATATATAATATCATAATTAAGGATTTTTTTTCATATAAAGATAAAATTATAACATATATTATAAGTATATATATATATAAACCGTAAAATATATAAATAATGGGAAAATGAGAAATAATAAAAATAATAAAGGCAATAATAATAATAATAAAGTAAAAATCTCAAAAATAGGAAAACATACTCAAAATAATAAAAATATCAAATATATGATTTAAATAATTATTAAATCATAAATATGTTAAGAAAAAGCAAAAATTAATATTTTATAATTTTTAAACTTAAATAATAATTTTTGTGATATTTTTATATCACAATTTAAACTACGAGTCACAACGTCCAAAACGAACCTCGTTACGATAAAATATGCTCGAAAACGATTAAAATGGACTACAAGTTCATAATGATCCATGCTAAAATGAAAAAGTTACATGCAATTGGATAAAAAGCTTGAATCGACAATTTCACGTAACTAAGTGAAGTAAACCTTACAAATTATAACACTAATTAGCTTTAAATTCCCAGACTTATAAAATTTTCATTATTCTCAAGTAACTTTGATATCGACCTTGAGCTACCCTTAGACTATTACGACCCTTGAGCTAGCCATAATTGAGTGAGTTTTTCCTAATGATTCCATACTTAATTGTGCTTGTAGTTAGTGAATATAAATTATGATTTATAAATAAATGTATATGGGGTTGGGTTATGCCTGTGGATGATAATTGTTGTTTATGGTGAATTTACTTTAAATTTCAATAATATAATGTTTGTTGCAGAGTAGATTCATTAGAATTGATTGTTTGTGACTTAGAATGATCACTGAATAAATAAGACTTAACTTTATTCGACTAGAAAAAGTTAACTTAGATCATGCATAAGTCATGCACTGCATAACTAATTCCGGCAGTCATATTACATGGAGGTAGCGAAAGGCCATACGTAGGTTGATTATTGATTGTTATTGATTTCGTATGGTGCACACGTGCGATATGACCTTACCCTAGCCCGCGGGATGACTAGGCGTTGGAGGTGCCAACCGCCTAGCTAAGGGTCGAGTCTAGAGGCCTTCGTTTAGGGGTGAGTGAGGGCTGTGTAAACCTACTCACAATCATATGTAGAACTCATTTTGATAAAGCTAGTAATGGATGTACCATTACATTTGAAATACAAAACGTGGAGTTTCGTTATAAAATAAGTTCTAATATGATACCCGGATCTGATTGTATCGATGAATCTCCAACCTTGACTTTGGAGGGCGTTAAATCTGAGTTGCATGCAGTACCTGGTCACCTACATGTATTCGTTTGGCATGCATTTGTTTGGCATGCATTCCTTTGGTTGAACTTAACTGTTGTATAAACTTGATTATTGTATGGTTGAGGGAAAACATCTCACTAAGCTAGTTAGCTTATACCCTTATAGTCTTCTTTCGTAGGTTGACCTCTTTATGGAGTTGGGTCATCGCATGCCCGAGTTTAGTTTTTTAGACGGGGTCAGTGTAAGAGCTGCATGATGATGGAGAGTACTTTTGAATTATATAAATTTGAATATGTAATTTTATATTAGTCTAACTTTAGACACATTTCAAACTCTGTATTTGTAAACTTTTGTGTAAATAGACTATGTGTTATGTTTTTATAATATTAGTATTTATCATGAAATGATATTATTTAAGCTTGCGCACTCTTGGTAGATAGTAGTAGCTGTAGCCTTGTATATCGTATAAAAGGGTCATCAATTGTAAGGGAATTGAATTTGCAATCCTTTATACGGCATACGGTGACTACTACAACTAGCCCCCTTGGGTCGTGACACTTGGGCAAGAGCAAGCTGTCCTGAGTATTGAGAGAGAACAATTTATGTAGACTCTTACTCATATACTTATATTTTACTAGTATTATAGACTTAAATATATTAAATTACTGTATATTGTAAGCTTTGTAGTTCAAGTTTTATATAAATATGTTTGTATGATGATATCATGTGAATTTGTACGTTCTTGGAAAACTAGTGGTTGTAGAGCCTTGTATATTGTATGAAGAGTTCATGATTGGGAGGGTAACTAATCAGGGGTTCTTCGTGTAGTATATAGCATCTGCTACGACTAAGTCACCCTCAATTCGTAACAAATGGTGTATCCTGTGCTATGCTGGGATATGACATGAAGTAGTTGTAGCTATTGTTGTTTTTGTACTATAATAATGTAAATTTAGAATTTTACTTAATTCTATACTTCACTTAGGTATAACATGAGTGTTGGGTTAATATTGAGATAGATTGTATTTCCCGCGCATTGGGCCTTCCCCTTTGTTATCCTAATAGGGTCTGGATACGATAATAGGATTTAAAAACCTCTAATTGAACCTAAGATTCTTAATTTGAATGGGTAATTCCTGAGAATTAGGACTTAAATCCTTGTACTGACCTAGAGCTAAAAATTGGTTGGAATGAGATATCAATTCTAATATAGTTATTTAAGTAGTGACGAGACTTAAATACCTAGCTGATAGTGTAGATAAGATATTGATAATACAATGCTCCTACTACATAATAGAATTTATGAAACATGAGTTAGATAAATCTTATGAGTGTGAGTAAAATCCATGTTTAAACTATCATAAGTACTCTAATAGCATAGCTACAACGATCTTAGATGATTGTTTACTTATTGCCCATGCATCTTTTTTAAGGAAATCTACATCCCAATATCGTGAAATTGCTAAAATACATGTTTAATTCAATTGTAGTTTTTACTTCTCTTTAGATAACTTACATGTTTTTTCCTTTAAAATTGCTCGATCTGTTGTCTAGATTAGAGTAGAAATTGTAGAATCTAGTACTTAGTTATCTTTCTAAACTCTATTCTTTCCTTCTTTGCAAAATATAACCTCAGTGCTCACCATGTACTATAAATTGACTGATATGCTTGCCATTAGCTTGTGGTTTCACAAATATTTTTCAAAAGATTGCAAGTGAGTTCAATTTATTGTATAGTGTTTCCACTATTTTTAAAAGGGCCAAATTTTATATTTATGCATGACTTTATGGAAGGTGATTACAGCATGAAGTTTTTGGTGCCTTTGTCGGCAAAGGCAAGGAAAGTGAAAGTTAGATAATATTAGATTAGTATTTCTATCAAAGATTTAGCTTAGAGTATAATAGATTTAGTTGTAGTTAGAGCTAGTTTTGTGTACTTAGAGTAAGTTAGCATCTTTCTTTCATTAAGAACTTTTTACAACATTGTTTTTTGTTGCTTTGTAGGATTTGTGAAGAGGCTATTGACAATTCGAGTGATTGCTTAGAGAAGAGATAAACCTCTTGTTACAAGATTGTATTGGGTTTGGATTGTTGAAACCCTTTGCATTTAGCCTCTTATGATTACCCATGTGTTAAAATTTTGAAGCCTCTATTGTTTATGCAAAGAAAGGGAGTTGTTGATTGTGAATTGTTATTAAATCCTCAAGTAGATAGAACATTTCATAGAGAACTATGAGAAAGAAGAAGATTTGTTGAGATAGAGAATTTGAATGAAGGAAATAGATACCATGTTGGTGTAGAAATTGGTGTAAATATGGACGATATGAATGGAGAAGAATATCGTAATGGGTTCAATGGAAAAAATGGTGATGTGAATGGTAATGGGCCAAATTGTATGCATGTTAATGGTAATGGGAATGGAAACCACAAAGCTTTATAGGAATACACAATAGAAAGCTTGGACAGATTTGTACCAGTAATGGCATGGCTTGCTATTCAAGCCAACAATTTTGAGCTTAAACCTAAATTGATACAAATCAACCAGTTTTGTGGAAGTGCTTTAAAAGATCTAAATAAACATCTATAGAGCTTTCTTTAACTGTGTGTAACCTTGAAAAGTAATGGTATTTCTCAAGGTGCTATTCAATTGAGGCTATTCCCATTCTCCTTGAGAGATAAAGTCCAAAGCTAGTTATATTCTCTACCACCTCATTCTATTACTACTTAGGAGCAATTAGCCCAAAAATTTTTGTCAAGATTTTTCCCTCCATGCAAACCAATGAAGATGAGGAATGACATCACCATGTTTTGCTAATATGATGGAGAGTCTTTGCATGAAGGATGTGAATGATATAAGGAGATGTTTATGTCATAGATTACTAACCTAGTCAAAGGTCTAGATTTTCTATAGTATTCTATCAAAGTACTTGAAGTCAATGGTTAATGCTACTGTAGGGGTTAATTTTACGAAAAAGTACCCTAGAGAGGCATTCCAATTGATTGAAGATATGGCAGCAGGCTTATTTGGATAGCATTGTGAAAAGAATGACTAATAGAGGATATGCCAACTAAAAGTAAAGGACAAATTTGAATCTACTACCATTGAGTTGAAACACTTATGCAAAAGATAGACAAAGTCTTAGGACTAAACTAAGATGCTAAAGAGAAACGATCAGATTATTGGTATACTTTTAGAAAGGATGCACAGCTACGATGAGAAAGTGAGTCGAAAATTGTAATTATAGTTTCTACAGGATCCCTCAAGTTTAATCAAATGGATGAGATGCATGAATACATGAAAGTAAAGTCACCCAAGAATTCATTTTCTAGTGAGAAGAGTCAATCAATCAATGAGCCCTTTAGTCTAACTTCTTGCAGTGATGGAGGTTATGCAATTGCTTAAGACTTGCCATTATTTCCTAAGAGCTCTAAGGAAATGGATAGTAATGATACTAAGAGAAGATTAGATGCTCAAGAGGTAGCTATAATTGAATTTAAAAAACGATTGGATCATATATTACAACTACTTTCTAGAAGAATGCAAGAATTTATGATCCCTAAGAAAAATGTCTTGTTGAAACCATTAGAAGTGATGCATTTGAGAAGTAGGAAGCAATTATCTGAATGCATACAAATAGATTTAGCTCCTACTTAAGATTTAAAGTCATCAAAGAAATCAGAAAAAGGTAAAATAAAAGTAGATAAGAGGTTAAACTCTAAGGTAAAATCATACATGCCAACTATACCTTATCCAACAAGACTCAAACAGTAGTAGTTAGATCATCATTTCTCAAAATTTCTAAAGCTTTTCAAGCAATTAGAGATAAATATTCCTCTTTGCAATGTATTGGAGCAAATGGCTTCTTATGCCAAATTTATGAAGGATATCCTTTCAAAGAGAAGGAAGGTAGATAGTTTAGAGACAATAATCCTCATAGAAGAATTTCAACTATTCTCTCAAATAGCATACCACCCAAACTTAAGGATCTTGGAAGCTTCACAATTCATGTACGACTAGGGATTCATATGTTGGTAAGGCCTTATGTGATTTAGGGGTCAGTATCAATCTTATGGCTTATGCAATCTTCAAAAGATTAGGATTGGGGGAATGTAAACCTACTTCAATATCATTGCAACTAGTTGACTAAAGTATCAAGTAACCAAGAGGAGTAGCAAAAGATGTATTGGTGAAAGTAGACAAATTTACATTTCTGGTAGACTTCATCATCTTGGATATGGAAGTAGATAAAGAGATTCTTTTGATCTAGGGAAGACCCTTCTTAGTTATAGGAAATGCAATCATCAATGTCAAAGAAGGAAGATTAACACTCTAAACCTTGAATGAACAGTTCACTTTTGACATCTATAAGGGGATGAAATACTTAGAGGATGAAAATACTTACTTCACTATGGACTTGATTGATGCTATAGTGTCTATCATACATTTCTACCCCTATTTTCAAGCTTTCTATAAGCTTAAACTCATCTCTTGTGACTAGCCTCGTCAGTCCTTAGCCTAATTCATATCATCTTGGTATTAGAATAGAGGTTCATTCGGGTAAGTTGTGTTTGAGCTTTCTTAAGACTAGTGTTTGTTATAATAGTATGTTATAATTGCATAGAGGTTAACTGAGAGTGTTTGAGTAGCAGGAGGTGCAGTAGTTTGTTGTTGTCGTATACTCTATACACTCTATTTTGAGCATATGAAAATGGAGCAAGTTTCAATTGAGTCTATAGTTTGTTGGAGTAGTTGTTATGATCACAATTAGTTTGGGTTTTCATGCGGAGAAGTGTGTTTGTAAGTTGTTTAGCCTAAGAGGGCAGCATCTATTATTTCGTGGATTATGAGTTTCCTTAGTGAGTTTTGTCAAGAAGATGATAGACCCAAGTGTCAATGCTAGTATTGGAGATGATAATAGCGATATTGTCCATAATGGATGACAACCCCATAACACCCCTAGAAGTATAAATGAGTGAATTGATGAGATAGCTAACCTCATAGCGGATTTGACTAGAGCTATTCATGCATTGCTCTTTTGATTTGCTGAGGTCATGTAGAATACTCCCTAAGCTACTAGACCTGTAAGAGGATAGATCCTAACTCGACAAGATCAAGGTAGAGGGGTAGGAAGATGTGTGAGGCAAAGAATTGATTTAGGTGATATGGATGAAGAAGAGTACAACGAGGAAAGGGGGCAAGCTCAAGTACCCCGAGCTACTGACTATGTGAAGCTTCAATGGCTTTAGTAACATTGATGACTATCTAGATTAGGAAGAAAAGGTAAAGCCTATTTTTTATTATTACCAGTATAAAGACTGTGAGAAAGTACAGATTGTTGTTGTAGAGTTCTCAGGTTATGTTGCATTGTGGTGAAAGAACTTCTAAATTATGAGAGGACGAGAACGATAGAGAGAAGTAAATACCTAGCTTGAGATGGAGAGGACATTCAGAAATAGATTCATGCTAAATACTTATTTGCAAGATACTTTTGCTTAGCTTCAAGAGATGAGATAAGGGAACCGAGCTGTTAATGAATATGTTCAGGAGTTCTAAATACTCATGATTCGATGTGAAGTGGATGAACCATTAGCTTGAATGACATCTACATTTCTCATTGGAAGAGTAAAGAGAGAACTTATTCTGCATCACTAGCAAAGTAAATGAGTAGGGTTGTGCACTCATAACGGATAGTAGAAACTGTACTAATGTGGCATTTGCTAACTTGGTTAAAAGGCTTAAGTTACTAATTATCTCACATCCAAAGCTAGTCAAGTTACATTAGCTAAATGAAAAGGGAGCACTACATGTCACATAGCAAGTGTTGTCGCTAACCTTAATTGGAAACAATTTTGATGAAATTCTTTATGACACACTACCCATATATGCATGTTATGTATTACTAGGTAGACCTTGTCTTTTTTATTAGAAGGTAATTCATGATAGTTTTAGGAACATGTATGTGTTTGAGAAGGATAAGAGGAAAATTACCTTGAACCCTATGACCTTAAGTCAAGTAAGTAAACTATAAGCCAAATTGGCTCGAAGATTGAAGAAGGCTTTAGTACTAGGCAAAGCTGAGCTTCAATTAGCCATCAAGTTTGACCTATCAACCTTCTGATTAGTAAGGGGGCTACTGGAATTAATGGAGTAAGTGAAGCTACCAAAGGAAGTTGAGAAGTTCCTTGATAAATATTCCGACTTGTTTCCTTAGAAGTTGCTAGAGTGATTAACCCCATTTGTAGGTATTGAGCATTACATTGACTTGATACCTAGTATTGCATTATCGAGTAAGCTTGCTTATAGAATGAATCCCAAGCAAGTTGTAGAGCTCTAAAAACATGTCAACAAGCTATTAGAGAAGGGATATGTGAGAGATAGTCTTAGCCCTTATGCTATGTCTACATTGCTTGTACTAAAGAAGGATGAAACCTAACATATGTGTGTAGATAGCAAAGTTAATAACATTACATTCAAGTACAGATACCCCATTCTGAAGCTTATCGATATGTTAGATGAACTGGGTGGTATGACAGTGTTCAATAAGATTGACTTGAAGTCAGGATACTAACAAATTAGAATGAGGTAAGAGGATGAATAGAAAATTGCTTTTAAGACCCAACATGTCTTGTACGAGTGGATGGTCATGCAATTTAGGTTATCAAATGCCCTAAGTACTTTTATGAGATTAATGAATCATATTTTGAGGAATCTAATTAGGAAATATATTGTTGTCTACTTTGACAACATTCTTGTTTGCATTGTTGACATAATAAGTCGTATTGACCATGTCCGAGCTATTTTTTATGTCTTCCGAGTAGAGAGTTTAATAAAAAAAATGAAGAAATATTGCTTTTGTCAAGCAGAGGTGATTGAGAGTTACGTAGTTAGTGGAGAAGGATTGAGAGTTGATGAAGAAAAAGTTCAAACCACTATTGAGTAGCTAACCCCGACTTCATGTGCTAAAGTAAGGAGTTTCTATAGATTAGCATTATTCTACCAATGCTTTATCCAAGGATTAGGTGCTATAGTAGCACCTCTAGTTGAGCTAACAAAGAAGAATGTAGAGTTCAAGTAGGGAGGGAAGGAGGAGAGGAACTTTTCTTAGGTGAAAGCAAGGTTAACCTCTGCCCCAATCATGGCTCTAACAAACTTTGATAAAGTGTATGAGCTTCAATACAACGTATTATGTGTTGGAATCGAACCTATACTGATGCAAGAAGGCCAACTTGCTGTTTATCATAGTGAAAAGCTCAAAGGAGCACAACTAGGCTATTTTGTATATGATAAAAGAACTCTTGGCCTTAATTTGAGCTCTTTGCATATGGTAGCATTATCTTCTGCCTAAAGAATTTGTCATATATATGGATGATTAATTCTTAAGGTATTTGTGGAGCTAATCAAAGCTTTCTAAACACCAAGCTCAATAGATTTCATTTCATCATCAAATACAAGTAAGGGAAGAATAATGTAGTTTTCGATACTTAGTCAAGAAGACGTGATCTTCTCACTGAGTTGCAAATTAGACTATTACGATTTGTAAGTATTAAGGAATAGTATCAACATGATTCTCACTTTGGTACAATATATAGGAAATGTAAAGAAGGAAAAATGGTGGACAAATACCATGTGGAAGATAGTTATTTATTCTAAAGTGACAAATTTTATGTGTCAACCTATTCAATGAGGGAGCTACTGGTGAGAGAAGCCCATGGTATAAGACTCTCTAGGCACTTTAAAGAATGAAGGATATATGAGCTACTGAATGATAGGCTCTTTTGGGTAAAGATGAAACATGATGTACATTGTGTGATTGAGGGATGCACCTTTTGCCAAAAAGTAAGAAGCTAAGCAAAATAAAGGAAGGCCATGCCTCTACTTGTCTTGCCAAACCATAGGTTGACCTAAGTATGGATTTTTTCCTTAATTTTCCCCTAACTGCCTGAAGCAAAGACTCTATAATGGTTGTCATGGATAGGTTCAATAAAATGACACATTTTGTGCTTTGCACCAAAACTAACAATGCTTCAGCTATTACTTCTTTGTTTTTGTAGGAAATAGTTTACTTGCATGGAGTACCAATGAGTGTAGTGTCAGACTGAGACCTAAAATTCTGAAGTTATTTTTAGAGAACTATTTAGTGTCGGGTGGGAACCAAACTACTGTTTAGCACATCTTACCACCCCTAAATTGATAGCTAGATAGAGGTTATCAATTATACCTTAAGATCACTACTCTAAGCTATAGTAGGAAAGAACCTAGTCGATTGAGACATATGCCTACTTATAGTAGAATTCACTTACAATAAGAGAACACATGCCACCATTGGATATGCCTCATTTGAGGTCGTTTATGGTTTCAACCTTGAGCCACCCCTTGACCACACCTCAATGCCGCCTACTAATCAAGAAGAATCAGAAGCTAGGACTAAAGCTTAGTCTATCCATCAAATCTACCAACAAGTTGCCCAAAACATTGATCAAGTTGTGGAAAATTAGGAGAGAGAGGCAAAGGAAAGAAGACTAAGCAATTTTAGCCCAATAACCAAGTATCGCTACACTTTAGCAAGGCTAGGTTTCCTAATAAGAGGAAGAACAAGATGTTTGTCAAAGCTAAAGGACCATTAAGGATACTTCAAAAGATAAATGACAATACATACTAGCTAAAATTACTAGAAGACTTCAAAGTGTCTAATGTATTTAATGTTGCTGACCTTAGCCCTTACTGACTTGAAGAGAACTTGGATGAAGACTAGCTAGATTTGATCCTAAATCCCAATCAACCCAATAGGGATAATAGGAATTAAACTACCGAACCTTTGACTTGAGCCTAAGCTCGAAGGCTGGAAAGCTTGGCAAGACAAGTTCTCCCTCTGCAACCTATAGATAAAGAGTTTAAGCTGTTGCACTCTATGAACTTCATAACCTATCTAAGTTAAATGCTCTTATGTCTATCAATAGTTTCCAGTTGCTAACTCGAGTAACACATCGATAATAGCTCAGCCTAGTTAACCTTTTACCCAGATAACCTAAATCTTAGCTATATTGAATATGTTCAAGCTAAATTAACCTTGAAAGACTTGCCAATTCAACTCAACAATAGTGAACTTTCAACATGGATCGATATCATTACTCAGCAACAGCCAAGCTAACCATATAGTTTATCTATTTTGCTAAGTACATGACCACTAATCTTCTACTACATGTCTGAGCACCCCAAATGATATAATCTTTTATATAGAGTGCCTGCTTTCATTAATTTTTCATTTATACCCTTCGAACATTCCTTTTATCATACTAATTTCAACAATTACCCTTTTAGTCTTATAGACTCTGTAAATTTAACCTTCTAAACATGGTGTCGGACTCGAGTATTGTATATATTTCCCTAAGTTGACAAGACTACATAAAATGAAAATCGACTAAAATTTTAAACTTGGAACTTAAAATGAACTTAAAAGGCCCTATTATATGATTTGGAAACTCTAAACTTGGAACTTAAAACGAACTTAAAAGGCCCTATTATACGATTTGGAAACTCTAATCATGTAAGAAAACCTAAATCCCTACATACGCGTAATTTTAAAAATGTAAACCTAAACTTAATAGGAACCATAAATATCAAATCATAAAAATCTTTAAAGCTCTATAAAATTATCTTAATACTTGAAAAGCCATAAATCAATAAAATTATCAATAATTTTGTAAAATCATACAAAATTGATAACGAATGAACAACAACACTAAGCTAGTTAAAGGAATAAATTAATAAATTTACAAAAATTACTTTACTTGTGTACATAAGTAGCCCCATAATATGTATATATATATATTATTAAGCAATTTCCTTCTCTTTTCTTAATCTATCGTATATATACATACATATATATATATATATATATATATGTTGCCTAATAAAGCAATGTTCCTAAATAATTAAGCCAATTGAACCTTAAGCTCTTAAGTATAAGTCAATTACTCCCAAGTTAGTGAAAAACCCTAAAACATACTTAAACTTACTCGAACCTTAAACCATAGGATAATCAACGGCTTATAGCCCTAAATAAATAATTAAAAATATAATTTCAATAAATTTTATTCAACTCTAGAAAACTCTAAAATTTCTTAAGAGACAAATTACAGCCTACAAATTAATTTGAGAACCAAACCCTAAAAAAATTTCATATAAGACAATGCCCCTATTTTCACTTATAAGCCATGTTACATATAGATAAGTTGTAAACCCTACTTTTTAGCAGACTTGTAATTCAACTAAGAACACTTCCTAAATGTTCCTAAGGATAAACTAAGCTAAGAATTCATGTTTGCATTTAAAATAGAATTTAATTTTCCATTTCAAAAGTCTATTATCGATAAAACTCGACTACTAGAACTACGGACTATAAGTCACTCAAAACCTTAAACCCTAATACAATTAAGGACTTATAACCGTAAGCAACTAATTGATAATTTAATTTGAATAATTTTATTCAAACTCTAGAAATTTTCATAATTTTATAAAAATTAAATCATAACATGCAAATCAATTTAAGAAATAAACTCCAAAAGAATTTCATATAAGACAATCTTCTTATCTTCTTGCATAAAACTTGTGCACATGAATAAGTAAACCAACCAATCACCTTAAATAACTTATCAATTGAATGTTGGAATTATTTATCAATTGATAACTTATCAAAAACTAGTGATAAGACACTTCCTTTATCACACCACAACTTATACTACATATGGACAAGTTATCGCATTACTTTATGTGTTCAACTTTTAATTAAGTGACAAGACAACTCAATACCCAAAGAGGACACCCTATGGCCGGTTGGGAAGACAGCCTAAGGTAGGCCATGCTTTATCAACTTTCAATCACTCAATTGTCTTACACATCTACTATTTACCCTTTAATGCGTACATCATCTAATCTTGTCAAAAAGTTGTCATTTGTGCATACTAAAAAACAATCAATTAAAGCTTCTTTCACACACTTCTCCTCCCATTCAAAAAAAAAAAAAAAATCTGCCACTCTCTTCCTCTTTCACTCTCATTTTCACTTTCTTTTCTCTCACTTTAAACACAAATGAAAAGAAGAAACCTAACCTTACAAAACCCCACATTGCCACTACCCTTTTTACTTCATAACTTACAGCACAAAAGCTTTATTTTGTTACCTCCTTTTGTCAATTTCAAAAACTACTTTTAGGAACTTTAAAATATCCTCAAAACCCCACTTTAAAGATCAAGACTCTAGCTTTCAAAAGAACTTACAAGAAGAGGAAGGAAGACAACGAGCTAAGAGGAAACTTAGTTGCACCACCACCTTGTTTTCGCTTTGAGGACGAGTAAGTTGTTTCTTTGTGTTAGTGGTTTAGTATTACATGTTAGGAGACCATGTTTTCATGAAGATATTAGCATGATCATAAGATGATAAAATAGCTAGATCACCTTAAGAAGTAAGCTTGTGAACCCCTTTACATGAAAGTTGAAATATAAGCATGCTAAGTTGGTGTTGTCTAAAGATATATGTTTACCACATGAATGAAAGATTGTGTATCTAATAAATTTTGCCATGTAGTATTGATGAGGGTAATTATCTCACTAAGCATAAGCTTATACCCCAACAATTTTTTTCCTTGCAAGTTAATTAATAGTTGGGATAGGTATAGGGATAGTGATAGGAACTGAGTGCATAGTGCTTCAATTGAACATGTATAATGAAAAGTTTGTGTAGTTAATTTGGAATGCTTTAGAAAATGACTAATATCTCAATTAAGTTTAGTACCTTTAGTATGTTTAGAATTTTCTGGAATTGTTTATCTTATTTCACTATTTTGGTAGGGGATACTGATTTTCTATAGTTCTGAGGAACTGTGGAAAAATGGATGTCTATAATTATTTATATTATATAATAAGTCAATGAACTAAAATTGAAGACCTTAGTGAATAATTATTTAGAGTCTTGCAATCTCTGATTTACAAGGAGATTTTCTTATCATGGTTGCACACATGCTATGGAAATTCTAAGCAATACTACTAGGCCCCTCCTAGGGCCATTATAAGTCTTTTCCCTTTTTTGTAGTAGTTTCCTTAATATTTTGAGTATAAATACCCCTCATAACTGTAGCTACAACAATATATCTAATATTGAATATACTTTTCCTTTTTGTGAGCATTACTCTCATTTTTTTTTGTTACTTTACTTTTGTCCTAATCCTTAAATAAGCTCAAGTGATGAGTATCCTCATTAGACCAGCTTGTATGTCATATCGAGTTTAGCCATGAGTCCTTGGTATATCTCTGGTGTATGATATCATTGGAGCAAATTGAGGTTTGCTTGTTTGTTTTTGTGTCTCTCATACATTTCTACCCCTGTTTTTTAGCTTCCTATAAGTTTAGACCCACCCTTTGCAACAAATCTTGTTAGTCCTAGGCCTAGTTCATATCTGAAAAGCATATTAATTTGCAGGCCACGACATTCAACAAAGTAGCCACCAAACACCTAGCCAAGCATCTTTAAGCAACCAACTCTTCAATAGTAGCCCCTAACTATTGCTTGAGTTGAAACTAAATTAACCGTAGCTTTAACTTATGTAATAACAACAATTGGATAGTTTATGCAATAAAAGTAGTAACTCCTTCGACCGAGCTTCACATAACCAAATAGTAGAGCTACAATTTGTTGTTACATGAAGAGTATATTTTTGCAATGCAAAGATACACACATAGGGTTTCATTTTCGAAAAGAAATTGAAATAAAAAAATAAAAGCAGGCTACGAGAATTGAAGAAGTTTCAACCTATGGTCATATTGAGTAGCTTACGTGGAGAGAAAATGATAGATATCACAACATATTGTAAAAGGTCCAGTATCACTTATTTAGAAAATAATATTTGTGGCATGCAGAGTTGATATCATAGGGTCTACATATTCTTGTTGGTGGATCTTATTTCTAGTTTAGGAGGCCGTTTCTTCATTGGTGTCATTGACATTTATGGGTCTAGCTTATCAAAAATGTGAAGGCACATGTGCATGCAGCTGAGGAGAGAATTTGAGAATAGACAATAGCTTTAATGAGTAGAATAGAGAATAGAAAGGGAGAGGACAATATTTTAGAAAGAGCTTGAAAAATAGTGGTTTAATCGATAGTTGAAATTAGTGAATTAGTTTACAAATGGAAACTTTCTTATTTAATTTAATAATGTTTTCTTTAATTTTAGGGCACTTAAACACTTGTTCTAGCTCACTAGAGAAATTCTTCAGTACTAAATGTATCGAAATATGTTGATTTTATATCAAGTATCGGATTTGATTATACTAATTGAGGCATTTTCTTTTCTTTGTTATATTCAATTGTTATATATCTTGATTCATTTGGATATTTTGATGTGATGTTGTCCATATTATATATTAGGTTTTGCATTGATTGATTTAATGAATTAATGTGTCTTATGTATTGTTCGGATATCAATTTTGAGTATTTAGGTATTTTTCTATTATGTTCATCGTCTATTTATTTAGTGTTTAGCCATCACTTTTTAGTTAGATAGAGTTAGAGGATATTTGGAAAAGGATATTCGGTAGGGTTCTAATAACTCATATTGAATATAACTTAAATTTTTGAAGATGCTCGTCAAAGGGATATACATGTTTTAATTAAATTCTTGAACTCACGCACTTAATGTAGTTGAAAATATGGCTTGGGTCATTAGGATATGCTCAAACCATATTTCTAACTAGAATAGTAATTCTGATGAGAGCAAACTATTATTTACTTGATAATTATAAATAAATTACCTTAATGGGTGGATTTATGCTATAATTAGAACTATGTTACTCTGAGAGGTAAGTGAGTTCTAGTGAGTTTAGTTAAACCTCATTTAGTCATTTTCAAATATCAATTTAAGATATCACATTAATTTATAATAGAATAGATTTACAAATCCTAAGTTAATTCTTCTTTATCTCCTAAACTTAGGATCCTCATAGTATAGCTAGGACATTTGGTTTAGTGTTAATTTTATTAATTAGTTTTTACCCCTTTTTAGTTCAATTATCGATAGTTTAGCCTAAGGAAAAACTCAAGTGGTTTAGTACTTAATACATAGCTCCCTATGGAATATGACCTCGACTCACTATTTATATTACTTCTATGATCGAATTCACTTATTGGTTCACACTTTTTTTTTGGGTAGTTAGTCATCTATCTTTTAGCTATCTTAAAATAATGTTTCTTTCACTATTTGAAGGAATTTCTATCTCAAATTTCCAATATACTGATTGTTTTCTTGTGAAACTTTTCCACCTTCATCAATAAAATCATCATCACCTTTTGATTTAATTGATTTCAATGTGTAGAGACCTTTAAAAATTCCAATGTGAATGGTGAAAAATGGTTTATTGTGTTTATAGATGACTATACTTTAGTGACTTGGTTGTTTCTTCTTAAGGAAAAATCTGAAGTTCCATCTATTTTATAAAATTTTTACAACTAAGTACGTACCCAATTTGGAACTTTTGTTAAGCACTTTCATACTAATAATGGGCACAAATATGTACATTACACCTCAAACCAATTTTTCAAAGATAATGGCATAATTATGAGACCTCTTATACTAATAGTTCACAATAAAATAGAGTGGTAAGATGGAAAAATTGCCACTTGCTTAATACAATTCAAGCCCTTATATTCCATCACCATGTACTATCACTTTTTTTTGGAGAAGTTGCTCTAATAGAAACCCATCTCATTAATCACATTCTAGCAAGAGTCTTTCATCTTAAATGTCCAATAGAAGTACTAGATGATTTTTTTTTCCCATTAATTACAACAAATGCTCTGCGCTTCAAAATTTTTTGTTGTACTGCGTATGTCCATATTTATAAGAATCATCGTACAAAGCTAGACCTCCAATCTTTGAAGTGCCCTTTTTTAAGGAACTCAAATACCTAAAAGGGTTAGTGTTGTTACCATCTCCTAAGTAAAAAATTCTTTGTTTCTATGGATGTCATTTTTCATAAGAATGAAGCTTACTACTCTATCTAAGAGTCTCAGCTTCATTGGGAGAATTTATCCAAAGGGGAAAAGTTGTTTTGGCTTGATCTTTTGCTTGATGCAACATCTCAAGATAAAGTAATATCTGATCAACCTGATATACTTGATACAACAATCCTTGATACACTTAATACAACAATTGCTACCTTTGTTCAACCTAATATAATAGCTCAACGTAACTTATTTAACCCCAAAATCATTCAAATCAACCTTTACATTCTATTGGTTTATCTGATTCATTGCTTCAATGAAAAGGTCTTGAGCAATATAGGTTAGTTTACACAAGAAAACATAAAGATATTTCAAAGCAAATAGCACTCTATGAATCTAACCTGGATAAGGGTAATCCTTCTTCATATCCATCACCTAAAATAACTAATAGGGTTTTTCCTATAGACAATGATTTGCCAATTACCTTAGGAAAGGGTACACAAAAGTGCACTTAACATCCTATCAATCACTTTATTTTATCTAACCATGTGTCTAATTAGCATAGAAATTTTCTCACAACCCATAATTCAATTAGAAATCTAGAAACTTTTCAAGAAGCTTTGTTGGATAGAAATTTGATATGTGCTATAAAGGAAGAGATGAGTTCTTTGGAAAATAAAATGGAACATAGGGAATAATTGACCATCCTCTCTAAAAGAAGACAGTTGGGTGCAAATGGGTATATACCCTAAAGTATAAAGTAGATGACACTTTGGAGAGATAAAAAGTGAGATTAGTGGCTAAGGTTTACACATAAACATTTAGGGTTAATTAAGAGGAAACCATTTTCTCTTACGATGAAAATGAATACTATAAGGGATCTTCTTTCTCTTGTAGCTAACATAAATTGGGTTTTGTAACAATTTGATGTAAAGAATGTGTTCTTGCATGGTGACTTAGAAGAGGAAGTATACATGGATGATTCACTTGGGTGTAGAGCACAATTTGGCAAGAACAAAGTATGTAAGCTAAAGAACACCCTTTATGTCAAAAAACAATCACTACAAGCATGGCTTGGAAGATTTAAAATAGCATTGCTACAAATGGGATACAAACAAAGCCAAGGTGACCATAATTTGTTTGTAAAGCATTTAGAAAAGGGTCGACTTCTTGTACTTCTTGTCTATGTAGATGATATAATTATCATAGGAGATAATACTATTGAACGAAAGAAACTCAAGTAGCATTTGGCTAGAGAATTTGAAATTAAGGATTTGGGAATGTTAAGATACTTCTTAGGGACAAAAGTAACCCATTCAAAGAAAGGCATCTTTATATCTTAGAGGAAGCACATATTAGACCTGTTAAATGAAACTACAAAGCTTAGAAGTAGACCAATAAACATTCTAATTGAGCAGAATCATAAACTAGGTGGACAAGATGATGGGGTAGAAGTACATAGGGGCCAATACCAAAGAATTAAAGGATGGTTGATATATTTGGCTCATATTAGATCTTACATAGCTTATGTAGTAAGGATAATGAGTTAGTTTTTGCACAATCCATGTCAAGCACATATGCAAGCAGTTGAAAAAGTTTTATGCTATCTAAAGTCTAGTCTTGGGTATAGAATCTTGTTAAAAAAAGGAAATTGGATTCGATTGAAAGCATATACGGATGCAAACTACATAGGCTCTTTAATGGATGGGAGGTCTATTAAGGGTATTGCATATTTCTTTGAGGAAATTTAGATGCTTAGAAGAGTAAAATGTAGCCAGTGGTTGCAAGTCTAGTGTAAAGGCTAAGATTAGAGCAATGGATCATGACATTTGTGAATTGTTGTGGTTGAAAATAATTTTATAATATATGGGAATCAAGAGTGAAGAGCCAATGTAGTTATATTATGGCAATAAATTAGCTGTTAGCATCACATACAATGTAGTCCAACATGATCGAATTAAGCACATGGATTTGGATAGACATTTTATAAAGGAGAAATTAGATAGTAGACTAATCACTTCACCATATGTTCCCTCCAATGATCAATTAGCAAATGTCTTTACAAAGGGATTATTAGCTACAAGATTTCATGACATCACTACAAGCTCGGAATGGAGGATATCCACTTGCTATCTTAAGGGGGAGTGTAGGAAATTACATATTCGATCATAGAATTAATGACATATTTGACTAGGAAATCACATAATTGATGATATATTTGATTAGTTATTCTTTCCAACATCATATTAATTAGCAATAGATGTAAATTTTATTTTCCTAGTTGTACATATCTTATTTCCTAATTTGCTCCTAGAATCAAGGTGTTTAGGTGATTTCCAACTTTGTAATTAGCTTATGAAAAGCCATTGTACCTTTCTCTCTAAAGAATATACAAATCCATACATTTCTTTACATTCTCTATAATAAGTAAGGACAAACAATTATAAGACTCTCTAAGAATCTCTATTACTCATTCCTATGCTTGAATACTTTATATAAACCTTGCAAATTTAACCTTTTAGACATAGTGTTGAACTCGAGTACTGTAGATATTTCCTTAGGTCGACAAAATCGTATAAAATGAAAATTGATTAAAATTTTAAATTCGAAACTTAAAACGTATATGAAAGATCTTATTATATGATTTGAAAACTATAATCATGTATGGAAACCCCAATCCCTACATGTGTGTACTTTTAAAAATGTGAACCTAAATTTAATAGAAATCGTAAATACCAAATCATAAAATTTTTAAACTCTATAACTTGTCTTAATACTTGAAAAGCTATAAATCAATAAAATTATCATTAATTTCACAAAATCATATAAAACTATTAACAAACAATCAAAGATAATTTCAAATAATAATAAACAACAAAACTAAGCTAGTTAAAAGAATAAATTAATAAATTAATAAATTTACAAAATTAATTTTACATGTATACATTAGTAGCCCCACAATATACATTTCTATATTACTAGGCAATTTCTTCTCTTTTCTTAATATATCATGTGATGTATATATGTTGTATAATAAAATATATATGTAAATATACCTTTTCTTGCTAATATACTAACTAAGCATAATATATTATTATTATTATTATTTTCTCTTATTATTAACTACATGTAACATACGGTGTATATTGTACTAAGTATTATACATGTGTTATACTAGATATTTTGCTCTATTCTAAGTATAATCCATCATAACCTTAACCCCTACATTGTCCCATTTGAAATGACTAAAGCTTTCTTTTCTTACAAGGCCATACCATCATTTTATCAATGACAAAAGACAAGTCAAATCAAATCAACATCATTCTTTTTCCCACTATACCATTGGTTCATTTTGCTACTCTTTCCTCTCTTTTATTTATTTATTTTATTCACTTTGCATGAACTAAATGCATTAAAACACTCTTCCATGTCTTTTATAAACCCTATAAATTTCCCTACCAAGTTCATACTATGAAATTGGGTACCATGAATAAATCATCATGATACATTCCTAAAAAAAATAACAATCCTAAATAATTAAGCCAATTGAACCTTAAACTCCTAAGTATATGTCAAATACTCCTGAATTTGTGAAAAACCCTAAAATGTACTTAAACATACTAGCACCCTAAAACTTGGGATAATCAAGGACTTATGACCCTAAATAAATAATTAAAAATATAATTTGAACAAATTTTATTCAATTCTAAAAAATTATAACATTTCTTTAGAAGAAAATCATAACCTACGAATTAATTTAAAAACCAAACAAAAAAGAATTACATATAAGACAATTTCCTTATTTTCCTTTATAACCTATGTTATTTATGGATAGGTAAACCAACTAATCACATTAAATAACTTATTATTGGAGAGTTGGAATCACATATTACTTAATAACCTATCAAAAGCTAATGATAAGATAATTTTCATATATCACCATAATTTATACTACACGTGAATAAGCTATCTCATCACATTATTAACTCAATTTTTAAATGTGTAAAGTGACAAGGCCCATACCCTATTTGTTTGCTCTATGACCGATTTGAAAAGAAAGAATAGGGAGACCATACCTCATTAATAAAAAATCAAACTAAGTGTTTTTCACATCTACTATTCACTCCTTATTGCTTACATCACCAAATCATTAGAAAGTATAGCTTATGTACTAATTAGAAGACAACAAAAAGGACTTAGTGGAGCTCATAAATACACACTCTCAACTGGCCACTTTTCACCTTAAATCCTCTCATTTTCATTAACTTTTTAAACACATTTCACTTACAAAAACAAGAGCAAACCAAACCCTACAAACTTACCCTTGTTGGTACATACATGGACACACGCTTACGGCACAAAACTTTTTTTTTTGCCTTAACTTCATCCACATAAAAAGTCATTTTAAGAAACCTTAGAACACCCCAAAACCAATCTTAAATATCAAGACTTTGGTAACTTAAGAAGCATGCAAAAAGGAAAAGGAAAATAAGGAACAAAAGAGGATTCATAGTATGCAACTACCTTTATACTCATCTAGGACAAGTAAGTTCTTTTTTTTGTTGAGTACCTTAGTGTGCCATGCTTAGGAGTTGATATTTTTATGAGGATATTGACATGCATATAAGGTGATAACATAGCTAATCTACTTTAGGTGATAAGCTTATGAATCTCTTACATAAAAGTTGAAATATGAGTATACTAAGTTTTGTATTATGTAGCATGCATGTCTAGCACTTAGATTAGAATTTTGTAAGTTGAGAAAATTGTGAAATGCGTATATGTAAGAGGGGATAACATGTTGGATGTGGAGTAGTTGTAGGGTACTTAACTGTTATTTTCATTTTTATTAAGTTACGTATGCTTAAATCTAGCTTTAGGTAAATGAAAATTCCATTACATGATCTTTTATGAGGAAATCAACTTTTTGAGATGTAAACTACGGTATAGAATTTATGATAGGTATGTGATTCACAACTTTAACTTAGTACTTAAGATAAATAATCTTCTTATGGAAGGGAACTTAAGTTGGAGTTAGAACATGAGTAGTGTAGATTCTTGATTTATCACCTAAACTTAAGGAAATGATAAAACAAGTTAAAAAATCAAGTTTTAGGCTCTTGAACCAAACCGACCAGATCTGGAACCATAAAGAAACCCACTTAAAAATACAATAAAATAGAGTAAGCAAAGTGAAAAGACCAACTAAAGTAAGTATAATAAGTGTATAAAGCCTAAAACTCAAAACCGAGCCTAAAAACTTTCAGATCAAGCTTTGAATTTCTATTTAGAGCCTCACCAAATTTTTTACCAGCATCCAAATTAATCAAGAAAGGTTGTTTTGAAGCCCATAAGAAGCCTACATAAAACTCTCTAAACTTATCAAAGTCACTAACTTCAATTTAGACTAAAAACATGCCCATTTGACCAAACATGCTCACATAAGAATTCAAGAAAATGTTGTTAGCACCAAGGTCGTAAGACAAGGATGGAAATCTAACTTTGAAGAGAGTTTTAAGCTTAGAATAAAGTCCTAAGCCCAAGTCCAAAAGACTTCCAAAGATAATGAAAAGCCCAACAACTAAACTAAAACCAAAATAGCACCAAACCTTGAAGACCCCTACTGTTTTTACCAATGGATAGAATTGTGGCTATTACCTCAAAAATATAACCACACTACATTAAAGTACACTTGAAAATGATGAAATTGACTATAAGATAATAAAAATCAGATTTAAAACAAAAAAGTTATATGCAATTGAAGTTTTAGTACAACTAGGAACAATTTGGGAACTAAGTTAAAAATATAACTTAAAAGATTTTAGGAATGCTTTCTAATTTGATTTCAAATTCTTATAATATCATATTTACGATATTTAGGTGACCTTATCATTGGAGAAAACTTACCCTCGAACTACTTAAACTAAGCTAAGGCTAAGTGAGTGATTCCCGATGAATTCATACTTGGTTTTGATTGTAGTGTCGATGCACTTAAATTTATATAGTGAACTTAAATGCATGTGAGATATGAGAAATGTATGTGTGTGCTGTTGTGACTAAACTTCATGATTTATTAATCTGATAATGAACGAAGTTATTTGTGATGATAGATATGTATTGTTGTTATGTAATACAATTGTTTGATCACAATGAAAAATGGCTTAAATAATTATTCAACTAAAGAATTCAATAGATTATGCATTTTTGATGATTGCATCATAACTATACCAACTGCCACCTCACGTAAGAGGTGAGAAGGGGCTCACAAGAGCAGGGCCTCCTGTAGGGATTAGTTAATGGTATGCCATTTATATATTATTGAGTCTTTGTATTGAAGGGGCTCATGGGCTTAGTAAGTGCTAAGAGATACTAACCATTAATAAAGGGCCATGTGTTGTGACTTTTGCTTAAGGTGTATGATGTAGATTGTAGAGGCCACCATACTATTAGACTTAGGAATTTTGACTAAAATTTTGGTTTTGAAAAGGAAAGTGTATTTTCCATATGAAAAGTAAAGTTGTGTATATTATGTATAAGTTTGAGTTGTTTTGAGCACGTTGAATAAAAACCTAGGTGCCATAACCTACTTAATGGTTTGTGTTAGTTAATTATCTCCAACCTTGACTATAGGGAGCGTAATTCTAAGTTGCATGTAGCTCTTAGGTCATTGTATGTATTGCTTGGCATTTTGAGTGATTCATGCATTCAAATGTTTATACATTTAAATAAATTGTTTTTACATCATGATGAAGGGATTAGCTCACTAAGCTCATATAGCTTACTCCCTAACAATTTTTCCCTTGTCGGTTGATTGATAGTTGGGACAAAGATAAGAATCGAGTGTGGAGTGTTACCGTTGAATAAGTTTGACAAAAAGCTTGTGTAATTGATTTGGAAAGCTTTAGGGAACAACTAATATCTCAATTAAGTTTAGTATCATTCGTAAATTTAGAATTCTCTAGAATTATCTGTCTTATTTCACTATTTTGGTGGGGGATACCGATTCTTTGCGCTTTTAAGAAACTGTGGAATATTGGATATCCATAGTTATTTATATTATACAATGAGTTAATAAACTAAAATCGAAGACTCTAGCGATTAACTATTTAAAGTCTTACAATCTTTGACTTACAAGACAGTTTTCTTATCATGGATACATACATGATTTTAAAATTTTAAGTAACACTATTAGGCTTCCCAATAAAGTCCTTACACTCTAAACAGTTGCTAACTTAGGCATCAAGATGGCAATGCCAAACACCCTAGTATCCTAAAGCTTGACTTGTTTTATTTTGTAAGTTAAAACAATTATTCTAGATTTACCACCAATAATCCACATGTAGCTCAAATCTTTGTGCGTCATGTCATGAAACAAGGTTACCATGGGTCTTTGATAGGTTGCCTTTACATCTTTTAGTCTAAAGGGCATGAATTGATAGAAGAATAATGCCTAAGTAGTGATGAAAGTCATCTTAGTTTTGTCTTCTTCTACCACATGAATCTAACTTTATCTAGAGAAGCCATTAGTAAAGGAGAACATGCAATTCCTTATTGTGTTATCTACTATGACATAAATGTATGGTAAAGGGAAATCATCTTTTAGAGTAGCTTAGTTCGTGTCTTGAAAGTCGACACATAATCTTACTTTGTCGTTTGCTACCTAGTCAAGATAACTGGAGACTTAGATAAGCCTAACATCCAAAAGCTTTTGGATTTCCTCTTTAATTTTTAGTAGAATATCAAGTTTGAACTTTCTTTATTTCTATTTCTTAGGTTTCACATGTTCTTTTATAGATGGTTTATAGATAACAATAAATGGGTTTAGCTAAGCTTATCTTCATATGACCAAGCTAAGGCATCTATAGTCTTAGCTAAGAGATTGGATAGCTCTTGTTTGTGTTTCTTAAATAAGTTTCCTCCAATCATTAATATTTTTAGACTCTCCTTAGTTATTAGATTAATCACAATGATCGACTCATCAACATGTACCTAATGCTATCCATACTTATGCAAATGCTCTTGAACTTTTGTGATATTCACATTAACCCCAATAGCTAAACCACTAAGGCCAAAAATGGATATTGATATTCCTGTTCATGGTAAATTTAGGATATCCTTGACTTCTTTAGGTAATATTGGACTTGTGATAGGAAAAAGGTACAAAAATAAAAAAGGAAAGAATAAAAGGGTAAATATAGAATATGGGTAAGGATAGAAACAAAAGGAAATTTTCATTGGTATAATAGTTTTATTAATCCCATGGAGGTAACAACATGGGGATATTATAGGGCCTAGTGCTATTGACTCCATCACCTCAAACGCATACTCAAGACAAAAGTTAAAGCTATTGATTAGGATGGAGAACCAGTTGCTTAGATAGTAGTTGCTAGGAGTTGACATCAATTCTTTAGAAGTGATGTACACTTGACGAAATTGGTTGTTTAGGTCATTAACTTCCATTTTGGGGTATTGGATGTAGGTTGGTATAAGAAATGTTTTCCTAAATAGGGGAAACTCCATTAGGGTATTCATTAACTGATCTCTTCTTTTGCTTCAAAGCTTTTCCTTCATCTTTATAATCTCATGAGGAGTAGAAGTGCACCTTAATCTAAAGTTACTAATTTGATCATTTTTACTAGTGAGAGTGTTTACTTGATCAAAGGTCTAACATACTGGCTCTTCATGCTCTTCACTACCAATATATGAATGGTAGTTTCTTTGTAGATAACATAATCTTGTTCACGTAAAATGATTATGACTTGACCATTAGCTATGAACTAGACCTTTTGATGTAGTGAGGATAGCATTCTTCCATCAAAATGAATCTAAGGTCATCCCAATAGTAGATTAATTGACTTAGGTATGTCTAAGACTTGAAATGTAATAATAAACACTTATGGGCCTATCTTGACTTCTAACTTAACTTCCCCTTTTATGTTTCTTTTTGACTTGTTAAATGCTCAGACTATCGAAGGACTCTACTTTATCTTTGATTTATCGACCCTAAATAACTCCAAGGTTAGAAGTGGATAGACATTAAGAGAGGAACCATTATCTATTAACATTCATGCCCTTGAATTTAGTGATGATGAACAGTGCTTTTGTATGATAATTTCCTTCTTCTCTTAAATCTTCAAGGGAGAAAGAGACCTGGTCTATAGTTATGATAGATTTAACAATAAAACTATGTTGTTCAACTAAGATGCTTTTTTAAACCTTTAATCTTTTCAATAGTCTAATCAAGGCTTCTTGATAGACATCTGATGCAAAACTGAAATGCTTTTTTTTTTTTTTTCAAAAGGTGATTTTTAAGTTTAATTATAATTTTGGAAAGTCAATAGTTCCCGTATGGGTTTGAAATTCCTAACTCCTAGATCCAGATTCTCTGGTTTAAAAAACTGTTTTGTAAAACTGGTTTTAATTGTTAGACTAGTAGATAAGTTATAACCAATCTACCTAATTGGCTATAACTTAACTATATTTTTTTACTTCGGTTGGGTAGCGACTCTAAAATTGTTTTCAAAAGAAAAAGGAACAGTTTTCTTTAAACCTTAGTCCAAAATCGATATTAAACCGAGTAGGGTTTAGTACTAATCAATTTAAAGAGGGCTTATTTTTTTAAAAGAATTGGGAGGGTGAAAATCTTGGCTTGATAGCTTGGTAACTCCATTGGAGACATTAAGAGGGTTAATCATTCAACTTTCTAAAATTAAAATTAAACTTTAAAAATCACCTTATTGCAATTTGTGTACTTATTTGTTCTTTGTTTGTATCATAATTGTACTATCATTTTTATAGATTTAGTTTTATTTATTTTATTTTTTTGAGGAGGGGATTTATTTCTTGATAGATACGGTCGAACTCAGATTGTCTTAGGACCTTAAGATAGGGAGCCATTGTGTAAGTTCTGGGAGTAATAAGGCAACCACCGTTCGGGGTTGATTAGGTTACCTTACTTAAACTTAGATGTGATCAAGGAATCATTTTGTAAGAAACGTGTGAGGTCACGGAGTTTAAGGACCTCTAGGACCCACCCTTATTTACATACATTCTTCAAGGTTTTAGGGCAGCATTGTTATAAAAGAGAAAAAGAAAAGAAGAAGCTGAAGCTTCTTTCCCTATACCATCCTAGAATTCACTCTCAACTTCTATTTATCTATCTGTACTATCATCTTACATATCACATGCATTGGGATTGGGGGGTCATTTGTTGCATTAAAGATGCAAAGTAGGTGTAGTTAAACCCAAGCCATCTTAGGACCCTAGGAGAGGAGCCATTGTATAGGCTTCGAGTGCTATGGTGTAATCACCGCTTGAGATTGATTAGGCCGCCTCACTTAAGCTCACTGTAACCAATGAAAGTGTTCTTTAACAAATGTGGTCATAAAGCTTAAGGACCTTTTTAGAACCTACACTAAGTGCATTCATGAACCCTTCTTCCAAAGTTGGCAAATTGACATGATGTGGTAAAACTAAAAAATTTGTGAAGTTTCCTAATCTTTTCACTGTAAATATTTTCTTCCTATAAATATCAATGTAACCCATGTGTAAATAAAATAGTTCTAATGTAATTTTTCTTTTCAACATTTTTGTAGAAAATGGCTAGGTCCTCTCTTATACAAGCCTTTTCAAAGAAGTCCATATCCACAAGCCGTTAGAGCTAAACGGGATACTTAAAAGATGGTTTCAATTCCTTGATTCAAACCAATAGAAATTCATTGAAGACAAGATTAAGCCTATCTTCTCTTTGCTTAAAGTCCAGACCAATATCAGCATGGTTTGAGCTTTGGTCTACTTTTGGGACCCTTAGAATCAATCTTTCCACTTTGGCCCATGCCGACTGAGCCCAACCGTTAAAGAATACTCCTATCTGCTAGGAGTCTCCTCTACTGAAAATGGAAAATATGACTTAGATATCATAGCTAGCCTTGCAAAGATTTTAAAAAAACTCTTAGGCCTTCGTGAATTTGAAATATGTAAAATTTTGGCAAATCCCCATCAAAGGATCATTAAGTTGGATAATCTTTTTACTTGGTTCATGACCCCTCTAGCTATAATTTGAAACTCTTCTATGGTAGTGTTGAAGATTGGCAGCAATATAGGATCAATGCCTATATCTTGGCAGCATTCAAAACTATTTTGTTTCCTAATAGGATATTTCACATACATCATGGGATTGTAGAGCTTGTGACCTAATTTCTAGAAGGGAAATCTTATGTCCTAACATTACTAGCAACATAAGCCAAATCACTTAGTTGCCTACAAGAACAGAAGAATGGAGAATTGAAGACTAATATGGCCCTAGTTATGGTTTGGTTTATTAGCCATACTCAGGGCCCTAAACTTGATTTCCTTCATAGATAAAGTGTCTAGAAGATGAATCCAATTGATGCATTTGTTGCTGTCATTGAACTCCCCAAAGGTATTGCTACCTATTATTGGGTCAGAGCTTTCCAAAAGTTCTATACAAAAGATATCTCTTAGGTTGCTAGATGGATTAAGGCAACTGAGTTGAAGAAAAGAAATAAGATTAAAGAGAAGCTAAGACACTACAAGAAAAAGAGGAACTAGACTTTAGGGATTATTTGTAATAAATTTTTGAATAATGTAAGGGAAATTTCAAAGATGTAATAAAAATCCTTTTACCACATCGTAGTCAATTTGCCAGCTCAATTTAGCTTTAATGGAAGGAGTTATTCTTCCTAAGGACAAAGATTTTGTGAAGAGGGATGTTAATAGAGTTGGTGGTTGCAATAAGGCCTATATTGCTTCCAAATTGTATGATGTGAGTATCCATAACTAATACTTTTAATTGTCGAATTCGTTTGGGTTACTAATACATTTCCTTTTCCAAATGAATAGCCACATTTTGATAGAAAGAGGCGAAGAAGGTAATATCCTTGGTTGCACCCATGTGTTATGCCAAATCATTCTTGATTGTGTTAAATAAATTTGCTATAGAGAGTTGATGATGCATACAATGCATTGAAAGCCTAAACTACTACTATCGAGAATGTGAGGATAAGGACTAAGAAGGAGGCGAGAAAGCTCTAAGAAGACCTTTTTGCTAAGAAGTTGGCACATGACCTTATTGTCAATAAAGTCTCGAGTTTAAAGGCCAAAATGGAAAAGTAGTACAAAGAGTCTGAAGGCTTAAAAGAGGAGCTACAGAAGAAGAAAGAAGAGTATTGTAGCCTTGATCTTACTCTTTGTACGATGAGCGAAGAGGAAGATAAGCTCATAATGTAGATTAAAGAGTTAGAGACCAACAACTCGAATTTATAGAGCTGTGTAGTCGAATTAGACGAGATTGTGAGGAGAGCACTATTAGTTAAAGAGGCTCTTGATATAGTCACTCCTATTCGGCAATACGAGAGATTTCTACAGAAAAAGTTGTTGGAGGTGTTTTAAGGGCCAAGATAGGAGATCCTGAAGCTTCATCCTGATTACGATCTCTCATACCTTGACTTCACTGATGTTAATGACAAAGTCAGCAATGCCGACGAAGATGAAGAGGAAGGTACCGAGATTCCTAATAAGGATGATAGCAAAGCTCACGCTGAAGATCCAAAGGAAGACGAAAATCTATGTGCCAAGAAAGCAGCTTAGTTAGATAAAGCCTTAGCCTCCAATTAAAGAATTACTTCTACTCATTTCGATAGTAGGCCATAAGATTCTTTTGTATTCTTTATACCTTGCGTCCTCTCATGTAATCATTTAAACGATTTGTTAGGCCATACATTTGTAACTGTACTGGTTGAATGAAATATCCTTCATATGACTCTTTTCAGTATGATTTAGTTCAAGCATCGAAAGTTCCTTATGTTCTATTTCACACAACCTTATTCGTCAGCATGTTTCTACTTACACAAAAATTATCATTTGGTACGTTTTATTTCACATAATTATCTAATTCTCAACATGTTTTATTTCACACATTCAATTAATTTTCGGCATATTTTATTTCACATGCCCAACTATTTCTTAGAATGTTTTGTTTCACATGCCCAATTTGTTTCTACCTGCACAAAAATTATCTTTCAGTATATTTTATTTCACATAACTATCTAATTCTCAATATGTTTTATTTCATATGAGTATTATTTCTCAGCATGTTTTATTTCACACATTCTATTAATTTTTGGCATGTTTTATTTCACATGCCCAATTATTCTTGGCATGATTTATTTCACATGCCCAATTTGTACGTCTTTATAGAAATTGTTCGTTAGTCGTTTGAGGTGTGGACTAGAAGCATTACTCTATTGTAAGATTAATTTATGTTGTTTGTTAGCCGCGATAAACTAGAACTTATTGACTCATCATTAATAAGAGGAATAAGAAACATGAGAATTCAAACATAATTCTCATAAATAAAAGGCACCATATTCTTACAAGCTTATCGGCTATTGCCTTACAACTAAGCTGAGCTATTAATTGAAGCATAATTTCAAATTCTCAGCATTCCACACTTGAAGGATGATGGATCCATCCAACCTCTCTAGTCGATAGGCCTCCTTGTCGACGACCTCTTAGATCTTGATAGGATCCTCCTAGCTCATGTTGAGCTTCTCTTGATTTGCTTGTGCACCAGTAGCTTCCATCTTTCGGCAAACCAGATCCTTAGGTTGAAAAACTTTGTGCTTCACTTACTAATTGTAATACCTTGCCATTCTATGCTAGTATGCCATAATCCAAGCTCTTGCAATATCCTAAATTTCATCAATAGTGTCTAAATTTTTTGTTAATCCAACTTTATTAACCATAACATCAAAATTTTGAATCCGTAGATTTGGCAAATCCAATTCAATCAGCAATGCAACTTTCGTACTGTAAGTTAACCTAAAGGGCATTTCCCCAATCACAATTCCGTAGGTGGTTCGGTACCCCCATAAGATATTTGGCAATTCATCGGCCCATTTCCCTCTGACTTGATCTACTTTCCATCTTAGGCTATGTAGTATGATCTTATTTATGGCTTCAACTTATCTGTTTGTTTGAGGGTACGCTATAAAGGTATAGCTGAGGCAAATGCCGTGCTTCTCACAGAATGTCCAAAACTTATTATTGTCAAGCTATAAGTCGTTATCCATAATTATCATGTAAGGAACATTAAACCTTAATATGATGGAGCTGAAGATGAATGCTTCCATTTTCTGCTTAGTGATCTTCGCCACTACCTCAGCTCTACCCATTTAGTAAAGTAATCAACAGTGACAATAATGAATTGTCACTAAGCGGTAGACTTTAGAAATTGTCTGAGAATATCTAGCCCTATTAGGTGAAGGGCCAAGGGTTGGTTAGGCTACATAACTCAGTTGCAGGCGCATGACTCAGCAACTCATATTTTTGGCAATGGGGACTAAGCCGGACAACTTCTTTTGCATCTTCTCACATAGTTGGCCCATGATAGTCGAGTCAGAGTGCTCGGACATATAGTGTCTATGCTTTTACATAATTACTGCATACATCACCATGTATCTTAAATAACACTATTTAGGCATCTCTCGAAGGAAGGCATTGAAGGTAGGGTTGTGATATGCCGTGTTTATACCTAACCATTAATTAGTATATAGTTAATGGCTTGGTATGCCAATCTTCATGCTCCTTTCTTATTGTTAGGGAGAGTACCATCTCTTAGATAATTCACTAGGGGATCCATCCATGATTCTTCTCTTGGTCAAGAAGCTAACTTATAGCTTTGTGAGAGAGTAGATAAAATTTGTTGTGAAAGAAACTCAACAAAAAGTTTATTACTCAATTCAAGGAATGCCATACTAGCTAACATCGACAACTTATTAGAAGCAATATTCTTACTTCTTAGAATTTTATGGATGGAGAAAGATTGGAATTCTTCTACAAGTGTTCGTACCGCCAGTAGGTAATTGTTCATTTCTTTTTCCATTGCCACATAACTTATTATCACCTAAATCATGACCAATCAGGAATCAGAGAACACTTTGAGTTTCTTGGCACCAATTTCTTTTGCTAGTTTCAGTCTAGTGATTAGAGCTTTGTACTTTGCTTTATTGTTGCTGGCTAGGAATTAGAATTTCAGAGTGTAATAAACTTTGACATTATGGGGACCCTAAAGAAATAGGCTTACACCACTTCCTTCTCACATTGAAGAACCATCTACATAAAGGAACCAGATAGGTTTCTCAGTAAACTCTACAAAATCTTCCTCATTAGTAATTTCGATTACAAATATGCTAGTACTTAAGCCTTTAATGCTATTCTGGGTTTATATTGTACACCATGGGTACTAAGCTCTAGGGCATATTTCATCATCTTCTCCAAGGAATTGGGCCGTTGCAATGCTTGCCACAAAGGTTGATTGGTGAGAACAATGATCTTATGAGCTTCAAAATACGGCTTTGACTTTCTTGTCAAGAGAGCTACTACTAATATGAACTTTTTAATCTTTATATACCAAAGCTTTAGCCCTTGTAGAACATGACTCACATAATAAATGGGTTGATGCTTTTTGCTATCAATTCGAACCAATATAGAAGAAAGAGCTCGATAGCTAATCGATAGGTACAAATATAAATTTTCTCTAGGAATGGGTGTCGAGAGTATTGTCAGTAACACAAGAAATTCCTTAAGCTTATTGAAAGTTCTTTCGCAATCGTCAGTCCAATTGAATTCCTTTAGATTCTTTAAAATTTTAAAGAATTATGCACATCTATCAGCACTCTCGACACAAATTTGTTGATGGCGGCAATTCGCCTAATGAGTTCCTACACTTCTTTGCTCGTTCGAGGTGATTTCATGTTCTTTATGGTTTTAATCTTTCTTAGGTTGGCCTCAATACCATGCCGAGTAACCATGTAACCTAAAAATTTTCTTAATGTTGTGCCAAAGATGCATTTTTGTGGGTTGAGTTTCATGCTATATCTTCTTAATGAGGCAAATGTCTCCTCCAGGTCGGCATGATGCCATTCTTCCTTCATGCTCTTCACAATCATGTCGTCAATATATACATCGAAATTTCTATGAATTTAAGGTTTAAACATCTTGGTAACAAGTATCTAGTATGTCGAGCCAGCATTTTTAAGCCTAAAGGGCATCATCACATAACAATATGTTCCAAAATTGATAAAGAAAGATGTGTAGACTTCATCCTCCTTATCCATCTCAATCTGGTTATAACTAGAGAAAGCATCCATAAAGGAAGGTATCATATGTCCAGTGATTGCATCTACCATCTAATCAATTTTTGGTAATAGGAAATAGTCCTTAGGATAAGCCTTGTTAAGATCTGTGAAGTCCATGCACATTCTCCATTTACTGTTAGACTTCTTGACTAGCACATAATTAGCTAGCCATGTCGAATAAGGCTCTTCCCAGATGAATCTTGCCTTCAACAACTTCTAGACTTCTTCCTCCATTATTGCTTGTCTCTTCGGCATAAAATGCCTCTTATTTTGTTAGACCACCTTTACATTCAGATCAATCTAAAGCTTGTGTACCAAAACTTCTCTCGGGATACCTGGCATATCTAAAGGAGACCATGCAAACACATCAGCATTGGCTTACAAGAAGTTGATCAAACTTTATTGAGTATCTACTAACAAGGGTTTCTCAATTGTCGTTGTTTTCCCTAGGTCATCCCTTAAAGGAATTTCATTAGTATCACTTTCGGCATTTTCGATGTTGACTAACTTGCCTTCTGGACAAGTTTCAACCTAAAATACTTCTTCTCATCTCAAGGAACTTATGTACAAAGACCATACCAATTACTAATCCCCTTTGCACATGCTAACCCTCGTAAGAGTAGGGAACTTAGCTTTAAGGTGTTCAGTTGAAGGGACAATGCCGAATAGATGTTGGTACAACCGTCCCATTATCATGTTGTACGGGGACTAATATTTGATGACAAGAAAGTCCACATTATCTTCTAGAATATGCTCACCATCACCGTTCTATATCGGCAAAGATATGATTGTGGCTACTTAGACGAGTTGATTGTTGAAGGCATAGAGATCATACTTATAAGACCATAGCTATGCTTTGATCTTAGGCCTCATTTGGTCAAAGGCATGCTAAAAAATTATGTTGATCAAACTTCTTGTATCAAAAAGAATCTCCTTGACTTCAAAGTTAGTGATTCTCGCTTTGATAAAAAGTGCATTGTCATGTGGCCTTTAGATGCCCTCAAAATCTTCCTCTCCTAAAGATATTGTATTATAGATCCTAACCTTTTTTCCTTGAATATTGCAAACGTAATTCTTGGCATTAATTGAGTTCGAAGAACTCAACTGGCCCGTAGTATGTCTACTAATAATGGTGTTGATCACTCCATTGGGTGCTTTGTTGGAATTCACATCCTTTGCATCTCTTACTATTGATGTCAGCCGTATGTCATTCTCTTGTTCCTCACGTCTCCTCTGAGACAGTCTCTCAATACTCTTGGCATCGTGTGCTAAGAACTTGCGTAAGAGCCCATGTTAGATCACATCTTTAATTACATTCTTAAGTTGAATGCACTCGTTTGTATTGTGACCTTTGTCATAGTGGAAATCATAGCATTTGTTGGAGTTTCTCCTCAAAGGATTCCCTCTCATTCTTTTCGACCATTGGAGGATGCCTCTCTCCCTACCTACCTCTATCAAAATGTCTAAAATTAGATAATTGATAGGTGTGTAGGATGAGTATGTTGGGATCCTCAATCTCTTCCTCTCGACATCAAAATTGTGGTCATTGTGTGTACTAAGTCTATCCTTCGCACTATTTTACTTTTCACTATTTCCATCTCCTCTACTTTGATCAGCCTCTCGCTATGCCTTTATGTTGTCTTCCTAATGGATGTATGAGATGGCTTTAGCCTTAAACTTAAGGAAATTTTTTAGCTTATTCTTTGCAAGAGACTTGAAAAAGTCTTCATGGGGCTTGACTACATCGATTACAACGTTAAGGGCCATACTCATATCTAATTCTACGATTTGAACCATCTCGGCCACAGATGTAAACCCTACTTTTAGCGAGCCGATGATTTGACTAAGAGTACTTCCTGAACATTGCCAAGGATCAACTAAACTAGGAACTTAATTTTACAATTGAAAACGAACTTATTTTTCTAATTTGAAACTCTATTATCAATAAAACCTAAACTTGAAAAACTATAAACTCTAAACCCTAAAACAATTAAGGACTTTTAACCCTAAGTGACTAATTGATTATTTAATTTGAATAATTTTATTCAACTCTAGAAAATTTCATAATTTTATCAGAATTAAATAATAATTTACTAAACAATTCAAGAAGTAAATCCTAAAACAATTTCCTATAAGACAATTCTCTTATCTTCATGCCTAAGCCTTACACATGAATAAGTAGGCCAACTAATCACCTTAAAAGACTTATCAATTGAAAGTTAGACACATTTATCAATTGATAACCTATCAAAAACTAGTGATAAGACACGTTCCTTATCACCCCTTCACTTAAATTTCATATAGATAAATTATCACAAGATTTCATATGCTTAACTTTAATAAATGCGACATGACAATTCCATGCCCAAAAGGACACCTAATGGTTGGTTCTAACATGGCTTTAAGGGGGGCCATACTCTTGTCTTTCATCCATCAATCACTTTATTTTACACTCCACTATTTACCCCTTAATGCTTACATCATCAAGAGTTGCAATTGTTCACTTTTGTACATGCTATAAGACAACAAAATCAAACTTCTTAAACACATTTCCCACCCCATTTCCAACTGGCCACTCTTTTCCCATTTGCTCTCACATTCAATTTTATTTTCACTTCCTTTTCTCTCACTTTGAAAAAAATACAAAAGAAGAAACAACCAAACCCTACAAAATCCTTCACTTGCCGCCACATTCCAAGCACACACACACATAGCACTTTCAACTTCTTCATGTCTTGCTTTTGCCAACATTCAAAGCCCCTTTAGGATCCTTAAAGTACCCCTTAAACCCCACTTCCAAGGACCGCAACTCAAGTTTCCAAAAAGGGTGCAAAATGGAGGAAGTAAGACAAAGAGCATAAGTAGAACCTTATTGCACAACCACCATATTTTTGCTTTGAGGACGGGTAAGTATATCTTGTGTTAGTTGGTTAGTATTCATGTTAAGAGACTATGATTTAGTTGAAGATATGAGTATGATTATAAGTTGGTATAACATTAAAGACTACCCTAAGAAGCAAACTCATGAAAACCTTATATGGAAGTTGAAATATGAGCATGTAAAGTTACTGTTTTGTAGAGATACTTGTTTAACACTTAGAATGGAAGATTTTAAGTTGAAGAAATCTTGAAATGAGAACTTGAATGAAAGAGAAGCATACTTGACGTGAGAGTTTAGAAGTCATTTGGATGTTTTTTACACTTTCATTAAGTTAAACATGCTCAAATCTAAACTTGGGTAAAGGTAAAATCCATCACATGAAGTTTTATGAGGAAACTAACTTTATAAGACATGAACTATGATATGGGAGGTACGATAAAAGTGAGATCCTCTATTTCCATGTAAAGTATGAGCCAAATGATCATCTCATGGAAAAGAAGTCAAGTTAAGATTTGAATACAAGTAGCTTAAGTTCATGAACTAACACCTAAACTTAGGGAAATGATGAAACAAGTTAGAAAACCAAGTTAGAAGCCCTCATACTCAAACCAACCAGATCTAGAGCATTCATAAGAGATACTTGAAAATATGATAAATGTAAGTAAAAAAAGTGAAAAGACCAACCAAGGTAAGTACAATATGTGAATTAAGCCTAAAACTCAAAATCGAGTTTAATAACTTCAAAAAAAGGCCTCAAACATCAAGTTGAACCACTCTTAAGTTTCTAACCAGTAGCTTGACACAACAATGAAACTTGTTTGGAGACTCTCAAGAAGCCCACAAGACACTCCCTAAGCCTAAGAAAGTGACTATCTTTGAATTGAATAAAAAATAAGCCCATTTGACAATTTAAGCCCACTTAAGAGCCTAAAAAGTGGTTGATAGCCTAAGGAGTGTAAATGAAAGTTGTAAATCTAACTTTAAGGAGTATTTTGAGCCTAAAATGAAATCTTAAGCCTAAGCCCAAAGGAATTCCCATGTTACTAAAAAGCCCATTAACCAAACAAAGCTCAAAAGTACTCCAAATCATGAGGTTGCTACTGTTTGACCTATGGGCAGATTTGTGTGCTTTAACTCGAAAATCTAACTTCACCATGTTAAATTACACTTGAAAACGATGACGATTGACTATAAGATCATAAATATCGAATTTAAAATAAGAAAGTTATACGCGATTGAACTTTTAAGTAAAACTAGGAAAAATACAAAAACTAGTCAAGAGTATAACTTAAGAGGTTTTAGCTTAGTTTTCTAAGTTTTATTTCAATGACTAAGGGACCTCGCATTTGGAGATGACTTTCCCTTAAACTACTTTGATTGACCCGTATGGTTAAGTGAATGAATTCCTAATGACTCTTTACTTGATTTTGCTTATAGAATAGATATACCTAAACTTATATGTATAAATTGGATGTTTATGGGATATGGGAAATGCATGTGTATGAATTTGTGATTGAATGGCATGTTAATCATATAACAATGGAAATTGTTGTGATAATTTATACATGTGATTATATGAAATGAAATTGTTTATTCACTTTGAAAAATCGAATTAACCACTTATAAGATTAAGAAATTAAATGGATCATGCATTCCCCATAATTGCATTCAGATAACACAGACTATCGCTTTATGCAAAAGATGGGAAGAGACTCACAAGAGGAGAGCCTCCTATAGAATTGGGCACCAGCAATATCATCATTTTATTGAGTTTCTATCCTAAGTTGACAGGCTTACTAGGCACCGGGAGATGCCAAACTTCAATGAGGGGCCGTGCCTTATGGCTTCTGATTAAGGTGTGTGTTTGTGGACTAAGGGGCTACCTACTGCTAGACTTGAGATTTTGAAAATATAATTTATTGCTCAGGAAATAAAGTATACATATATATATGGTTTCGTTTTGACTTAAGTACAATAGTGCAAATGAAATAAAACCAAGGTCTAGAACTCGGATTTTGGTTTAGGTCGGTGAATTATCTCCAAACCTCAACTATAGGGGGCATAATTCTGAGTTGTATGCAGTTCCTAGGCCACTGCATGCATTGTTTTGCATATTTTTTGTTCATGTATTCATATGATTTTGCATCTAATGAATTTTTTCCATGTGGTATTGATGAGGGTATTTATCTCATTAAGTGTAAGTTTATACCCCGATAGATTCCTTTTATTGTAGGGAAACCTCTTCGTTAATCCGGGCCGAGGCATGTCTGAGGTGAGTCTCATGTAGAGACAGGTTGGAGTAATCAAAGAGCGGAGAGGAGATTTTGTAACGGCTTTTGTAAATAACTATTTACCTTTATTTTGTTCATAATATAGTTTAAAGTTTATGATGCAGTTCCCATTATGAACTGCATTTGTTTGTAATATTCTTTTGGTATGGAACTTAATGAGTCTAAATGTTTACTTGATTAATTTATGTCTTAAAAGTTAATTTTAGTAAATTGCTCTATATTACTTGTCTATGGACTTAGTGGTAACGTATAATAAAAGGAGCCTTGTGTGTCGTATGAAAGGCTTACGATCAGTAAGAGGGTTGATAATAAACCTTTATACGATACATGGCGATCTACGACAACAACGATACTATTGGGTCGTGAGAGTAAATCTAGCTAAGTAGTCCTTGATTGACTCATCGGACTTTTGTTTGATGGTGTTAAAGATTAACGAGTCCTTAATAGGAAGTTTGCTTGCAAGGAAGTGTTGAAGGAACACTTCTGCCAGTTCATCGAAACATAAAATGGTATTTAGTTTTAAATGTTTGAACCATGTGCTGGCAACATTCCTTAATGTTTGAGGAAAAGCTTGATAGGCCACTACATCACTCAAGCTGTGTAACCTAGCCAATGTACAGTAGTACTTCAAGTGATCTTTGGGGTCCTTTGTTCCATTGTAAGTCTCAAACTGTGTTAGCTTAATGTGTTGAGGTATCACTTCCTCTAAAATCTCTGAAACAATGAGACTCTTTTTAATTTGGAACTGCTTGCTCAGGGCAACGGGGGTGCTAACAAACGAAGGACCCTCATGGTGTACCTACTCTGATTGCTTACTTTTGTCATTGCTTTTAAAAGTAGGAGCCGAAGGTCCTATCATATTCTTGGCTTACTCTTTTTGCAACTCGGGTGAATAAATGGAATCATCACTTTTTTCAATGTCATGATCACCTTGGTTATTTTGAGTTAGGTTCGAGTGAATATTACTATAAAGGAGGTTAAGGACTTACTCGTGTTTGTTGTTTAATTCATTGTTTTCTTTGGCTAAGTCAAGGCGAAGTTGCTTATGTCTAGCCAATTACTACTCATCAATATGCTGACTCCCCCCTTCAGGGTGTTGGGAGGGAGTGCCAACACCTGCACTCTTAGACACTCTTGTTTTAGCCATATGGGTGTGTTTAGGGAGAAATAGACTGTGCCAAATGTTGTTGGTGAATTTTGGGAGTTCGAAAATATCTTGCAAAGATAAGACAAATACTTAGTATCGAGGCTAGTCTGGTGTGACCACTTCGATGCCTAAGTTAGTAGGTTGGAATGAAAATAATAAAGCTGAGAAGTTAAGAGTTATTAGCCTCCTCTTATTAGGTTCCCTTTTGGCATTCATAGGAGATTGTCCTGTTTGAAGGAACAATTATCAAAACAACTACCAAGATAACTTCTTGATCGGATACCTTCCCTAAAATGTAAGGAAAGTGGACAGTTATGCAATCATAACCATGCTTGTAATAACTGTTTGCGCAATGAACTTGAATTCCAATCTATGATGGATCTGAGTTACTCAGCATAATGCCAAGAATATTTATCACTTAGCGAGATGCCAAGAATATAGATTGCATGGCATGTCAACAGCTAAACAGATGAGTAAGAAAGAGATGAAAACTAACTATCAATGATGTTAATGAACATGGTAGTTAACTCCTTCTTAAGGATAGGGATACCTACTATGGCGACCTTACTCCTTAACTTTCATACTTATTGAATGTTTCATTATTCCTCTTAACAATTCTATTTAGGTTAGTTTAGGAAGGTGCCACCTTTATATTAGATTGATATTGATTGTAGAAAGCTCAAACAAGTATATCCCGTGTATTGACCTCATTAAAGTTAAGTTATACACATTAAACCAATGCAAGTCCTGTAAGGTTATCATGTAAAGTTTAGACCAATAAGGAATCATATTTGATATACTTCCCCATCTTATGGATATAAAGATGGATGTGTAGCATAGGACAATCAATGATATTGTACTATTTGAATTTTGGCACTTTTAATTTCTTAGTATGGCCCTTTGCATTTGGGATTCGTAGGTTAGTTAATCCAATTCTCTTGAGACCATCATGACCTTCAATGAATTTTGTTTTCTCATTAACTTTCTACATCAATTTTCTTCCTAATTATTTTTGTTTTTCTTCCTAGTCTTTGGCTAACTACTGAAAGTTATTGGTTGATGGTCCTTGAGCATTAAGGTTGGTATTTTATGTTAGACCCTTACGTAAAGTGTCAACTAGATTAATAGTTGGTTCTTTTCTGCTATTTGATGGACTAATAATATCGAAACATTCTAGAATTTGATCAAATACCTTTCTGTGGAACTACTCCATTCTATTCCGTTGGGTAACTATTGTTGCCAAACATTTAATATTTTGTTCTAGTGATAATTAGACTGTAAGCTCTAACTTCCCATTGAAGTGCTATTTGATTGAGCTTATGTTAATTTTTCCTTTGGATTGAAATGATAAGATTAATAATGGATAATTAACTACCAAAGTTAAGCTAAATCCAATTAATTTGTTAGATTTAGGCCCATAAAAGGAGAAATTAGCCCAATGGGTCTACTACTGACTTAATAATGTAACTTGATACTTTGTTAGCTCATAGGCCAAACTATTTACAAACTCAATTCACTTTTTATTCAGCTTATCCTATGGACCTTATTTATTTACAAGCTTGAAAGAAACAAACTTTACTAGAAAGCCCCATAACAAATCACTTTAATCTTATAGACAGTTTAATATGGCTTACAACATGTCTAATGCTTGTTATAGGACATTGTCAATCCTTTTTGCTTAGCCATAAGATCCATCATAATAATATTAATGGCTCGAGTACCCTCTCTCGAGTAGGCTACCATCATCTTAAAGTCGCCACTTATGAGGTACAACTACAACTAGTACTAGTTGATTTGCTAGTGATTGGTCATATATTGCTCTATTAGATATTAGAGTGAATTTTGAGTTCAAGTATCGATCCTATAAGCAACCAATTATATGAGTATATCTAATTATTTTCAATTATAATACCCTTAAACCATTCAATTACTTAACTTATAACAACAAAAGAATGACTAAAATATTTTAAAAATAGAAAATAAAGATTGCATTAAATAAGATATTAAACTAAAGACAAAGAAATTAAACAAAGACAATTAACTAATAATAGAATAACAAAATAATTAAACAACTGAAGAACTAAATAAAATTGACATCGATTAATTAGTAAAGAAAAAGACATTTTCCTTAGTAAATCTTAATTATTATTTACTACCTAATTCTAGGGGATCATTCAATCTCAATTACCGTATTGGACAATGTAGATTCCTAATCTTATTCTAATGGAAATTAGATTCTAAATTAGCTGGACTCGTGTCTCTGGCTAATCTCTAACTTCGAAACACTCTATAACCGAATCACTTCTAAATAAAGTGTTCCAAGATTGCATGAAGCCTTTGGATCATGCTATTAGGTTACCTTAATTTCAAATGATTAAATACCCAATCTCTTAGCACACTCAATCTCTTGTAATAACAGTTGTTTATTTACTATATCATGTGATTGGTTGAAGAAGTTTATTCCTATAATCTACTTATTGGTCGAAAGGATTTGTCCTTAAATTTGAAGGGGCTTCTTAGGGTTACTCTTCTCTAGCTTTAGCTAGGACTTCATTTGGTTGGTGTAAGATTAAGTCAAATACAATGAAGGTAGGGGAAACACCAGTTTTTAGGTAGCTCAATTTAGTAGGCATTGTGGTTGATCTTCTTCAAAACCTTAAATAGACCATCAACTTGGAGATAGTTTACTCTATCTTAGGTATAGAAATATGTCTCGGTTGAGTTGGATCCGTACTAGGTTGCTTGGTTTGAATGAGAAGGTTAGATGGCTACAGCTACTTATTTCTTGTTGCCTTTCATTAAACTTGGTAATCTTCCTTGCTAAAAACTAATATAGCTCTTGTAATCCTTAGGCTTTATCAACTTTAGATTGGCTCTCTTTGACATTGGTGAGAGTACTAATCATATATAGAGGAATAGTAAGGTGAGGCCATAGATGACCTCAAAAGGAGTCTTCCCAATTATGCTGTAGATGGTTCAATTGTAAGCAATCTCTATAATAGGTAGGCACAATTCCTAATCTCTCAAATTCTTCCCTACAACAACTTAGAGTAAGGTGCTTAATGTATTATTCACCACTTCAATCTAGCCATCAATTTGAGGGTAGTTACTCGAGCTAAACACGAGTTTAATCCTATTTCTCCTCTAAAGCGTCTTTTAGAAATAGCTCATAAATTTCATATATGAATTGATATGATGGTCTTCTAAACTCCATGTAGTCGAACAACTTCTTACTAAAACAAATCAGCAATATATAAAGCATTGTTAGTTCAATGGCATAAAATGAAGTGTGCCATCTTTTTAAAGCGATCTATGACTACAAAGATCAAATCCTTCCCTCTAGATGTCCGAGGCAACCCTAAGGCAAAGTCCATGTTGAGGTTGGCCTAAGGTGAGATAGGCATTGTTAAGGGCATTTATCTTCCATATGGCTCGTTCCTTCCTTTGGCCCTTTTACACACTTCATAACTATTAATGACCTTGTAGACATCCTTGGCTAAACAGGACTAGTAGAAGTTTCCACTCAATAGGTTGGTAGTTTTGGTCTCTCCAAAATGACCAGATACTCTACTATTATGAGCTTCCCTAACCAATGGCTCATGTGTAGAGCAACTCAGTATACACAACCTCTTCTTTATGAACAAAGACCCATCCTTTAGGTAGTACCCTCTAATAGCAACTCCTACTCAGCACTTCTTAAGAATAGGATTGAAGTTTAGGTCCAAAGCATATTGCTTAATAATAAAGGAAAATCCCAACAACTTGGTCTATAGGGTATTTAGTAAAATATGCTGACGTGACAAAGCATTAGTGACTACATTAGCACTACCCTTCTTATGCTTGGTGACATAGGAAAATCCTTCCATAAAATCTAATCATTTTGTTTGCTCGTTTGAAAGTTTGTTCTAGATCCTAAGATGCTTCAAGGACTCATGGTTCGTATAAATCATAAACTCTTGAGGTAGTAGATAATGTTGCTATATAGCAAGAGCTTAGAAAAGAGCATACAACTCTTTCTTGTACATAGAATAATTTAGCACTACATCATTGAGCTTCTTACTATGGTAAGCAATAGGTTAGTGCTATTACATTAGTGCAGTGTCAATACCAATAGTTAATGCATTGCATTCTAATTTGAATAGCTTATTAAAGACTAACATGGCTAAGGTAAGAGCAGTAGTAAGCTTCTCCTTGATCTCCTTAAAGCTGAACATAACTCGGTCGTTCCAATGTAATCCTTCACTCTTCTTAGTGATTTAGGGAAGCAATTGTACTTAAGTTCTTAATAAACCTTCTATAGAAAAAGGCTTAGCCATGAAAGCTTCGTATACTACTCTTCAGTATTGTCCACTCTAAGATAGCATGGATTTTCTCTTCATTGTCTTGGATTCCATCTCATAAAACCACATAACTAAGGAAAACAACTTCACTTAGCAAATCATACACTTTTTCAAGTTGGCATATAGTCCATTATTCTACAAAATATCAAAAATAGCTTAAAGATGCTGTAAATGTTTAGCTAGTTCAACACTATATACTAGTATATCATCAAAGTACATAACCACACATCATTTGATCAAAGAGCACATCACATGGTTCATGAGCCTCATAAATATGCCCAGTGCATTAATACACTCAAATGCCATAACTAGCCATTTATAGAGACCATGTCTCATTTTAAATGCAGTCTTTCACTTATCACTAAGTCTCATACAAATTTAATGATAGCCACTTTTCAAATCAATCTTTGAAAATATTTAAGCACCATGTAGCTCATCTAAAATGTCAACTAGCCTCAATATGGGATACCTATACTTGACGGTAATGCGATCGATAGCTTAGCTATCAATGTACATGCATCATGAATCATCCATTCTTAGGATGAGTAAAGCTAGTATAACATAAGGGTTGATGCTTTCTCTCACATATCTATGCTCTATCAACTCATCCACCTATCTCTTTAGCTTCATAGCCTACTCAGGGTTCATTTTATAAGCAGGTTTTTTCGATAAGGTAGCACCTAGCTATAAGTCAATGCAATGTTTAATGCCTCGAACTAGTAGTAGTCTTTTAGGTAGTTCCTCTAGGAATAAGTTAGAAAATTCATCTATTAACTTTCAAACCTCCTCAAGTACATCTTTCAAATTCCTTAACTCCAGCAACCTCCTCACTAATAAGAGAATAGGCTCATCAGCCTCTTAAGAAGCTTAAAGCTCTCTTTGGCCCATTGCCAATGCCTTCTTCTTGCTAGCTTAGGTAAGCTAATTATGTATCTCATTCACCTAACTTGGTATCATAGGTTGCAACACGATCTTCTTCTCATCCTTTGTAAAGGCATAAGTGTTCTTGTATTCGTTATCGATCGAATAACCAAGGTCTCCCTAACAGCACGTGTAAAGATCCCATAAGGATGACATTATACACTACTTCATCCTTATCCTTTAGCTAGTGTAACATAAAACAGTACACATTTTGAACATAGAACAATACAACCGCTTGCTCTAAAATGTGCAAAGCACCCTTATCCTTTAGCTAGTGTAGCTTGTAAGGTTGGGGCTGCTTAAAGGTCAACAATCTTAACCTCTGCATAAGGGTCTTAGTGACAACCTTAGTGCAACTCCCTCCATTTACTATAATTGTGCATAGTTGCCTCTTGATGGTACAATTAATGTAGAACAAATTTTCTCTTTAGTCTTCTTAGTTCCTTGATAAGGAGCTTAGTACTTGTCTTAATACTAACGCCATCACTTCTTCTTAGTTACCATAGACATTGGTCTCTTCTTCCTCCATAGCTTCAATTTGCCTAACATTTTTCTCTTGCTTCTCAAGCTCACTCTCATCGGTGATATGCACTATATCACCTTGAAGCATCATAGCACATCGATTAAGATACTCAACAACCATATGTTCATAACTCGAGCACTTAAAGCACTTTACCTCACTCGTCTTCTATCTTAAGGTCTATCTTTTCTTCTATGTCCTTGGGGTCGACTTATCATCAGCTTGCCCATCGTTTGGTTAGTCATTCCTCCCCTTTGCTCAGATAAGGCTTCTCAACTTGGTATGGGTAGGTTAATGCAAAACCAGAGTTTATAAAAAGCTCAACCTAAGCTTACTATTATTATTTCTCCTCTACTTCTTGACCCTCCATGTTATCTCAATAGTTTCCTTAAGGGTATAGAATCTCTATTCTTCTACTACGTTGTGAATCTCATATTGGAGTTCATAAATGAATCTCGACACCACACAAGCTTCAAGCTCGTCTACATTTGCGGGGATCATTAACATATGGAACACTCTAACATATTCATCAATAGATTGGTTATGATTCCTTAGAGCTCCAAACCCCCAAAATTTAGGGCATTAGGTGACATCAATGGAATTGGGTGAAAGTTCTTAGTTAAGCTATAAAAATTAGAAGAAATTATTTAATGAAGTTGGGTCACTAAAATAATGCATATATATGAAATAAATAAATAAAATTTTAGGTTAATCGAAAACCGAAAGTAATTTAAATAGTGAAGTTCATGACTAGGCTTGAAATAATATTTAAAGTGATATATGCTTAGCAAATATAACTTATTTAAAAACATATGAATAAAAAAAAAGCAACACGATTGAGAATAGAGCCTTATAGAAATTTGTGTTTATAAGGGAATAATATAAAATAATCAAAGAAATTAACAAATAAAATAATCAAGAGTTGTTTTGTGAAAAAAATGGGCTATAAATGGTTTTGAAAACCAAAAGAAGAGGCAATCTACGGTTTATGAAATAAAACAAGGGATAGCACATTGTTTAAAAAGACAAAAAAGTGGGGGGGGGGGGGGGGGGGGGTAAGTGGCTTTGCACATGGTTTTAGGGATAAGCATAACACTTGTCCATCTTGCATCTAACTCAAGCATCTACAAATAGCCTAAACCACCTTAATTTGCAATCTTTAGCCAGATTACAATCTAGGAAATTTTAGGGAGTCGTTGTAGACTGCTTAGAAAATTTATGAGAAAAAGAGGAAAAATTAGTGTGTGAATTTGGGCATTTGTAGAATGCAAACCAAACGACAACTTGGGAACAAGTAGCCACCATCAATAGACACCAAAACCATCACTAAGGTAGGCCAATAACCCCTTAATGGTGCATGGTGGCTAGAGTTTGTGAAGTTAGTAAGTCTTGATCTTCATTTGATTTTTGATAAATTATTAAAAATAGTAAAGCAAGTGGAAAATTTATGAAAATTTGTATTCTTCCTTATGATGTAATGTCCTCTATTCTCTTATAAAGCTTCCTTACAAACATAGCAGTAGGAACCACTGAGGAAGATGAAGGTCATGACCTAGTAGAAAATAAAGTGGTGGCCTCATCAACTAATTCAGGCGGTAGCTTAGGTAGTAGTGGTGGTTAGTGCATGGGCTAAATAAAATTAGTAGTAGGAGGGGTGGAGGGGTTGGGGGGTGGAAGCTAGAAGATGGTGTAATATCCTTCCTCCTTGTCATGTGCTCCTTAGTGCTAGGCAAAGGTAGTTTTTCATTGGAGGGGTAATGAAAGGACTTGCAAAATTGAAGGCATGGTAGTTAGCAAAACTGTATAGGAACAAGATTTCCCTCTCATTAACTACCCCCTATCTATTGCCTCTACTAGTGATATTCCTAGTTAATTCATAGTGTATTAGTCTACGGGTAAGGTCATGTAGATTAGATGCTTTAGATCTACTAAGGTTGTAAACACCTTCCTCACTACTAAACAATCTATTCTGTATAGTAGAATGAGACACACCTCAAGGTAATTCATGTTGTAGATCTATATATTCTTGCATCATAATATGTTCAATAGAATAAAGCCCCATATGGACACTAAAATCCTCAATATGCATCCCAACTTCCCAATTGCAGCACTTAAATTTGACCATATTTTACGTACTTTAAGTAAGTTTATCTATGCTTAACGTAAATGTAGAGAGGAACTAAGGGTTGAGCTCCCTATACATTGGCTCGTTGATCATGAGGAGTCAATCCCATGCACCAACAACCTAATGGTAAAGTACATGCATATACACTACTAAGATTATTGGTTCGAATCACAACACAAGTGCATGAGCACCTTTCCCCTTCCTTTTGCTGCATGGGCACGTATCGGCCTCTCATTAGCCAACACTTTTATTTCCTTTCTTTTTCTCCCTTTTTTCCTTATTCTCCTACACAAGGACAGCTTAAGGTCCCCATTTTAAGCCTATTTTTGACTTGATTTGATTTGTGATTTCACTAAATTAATGGTGAAATCATGAAGAACGCTTGAGATACTTCAAAATGTTGTCATTATTTAGGGTTGAAAATTAAGAAAACCATTAAATGTCTAGATTTTCTTCCTCTTTGAATCCCTATGATTTAGGTTGTTAAAAGCTTCCATTTGCTCTCTTCATTAACAAGCAACATTAACAGAGCATTATTTACATTAAAGCTTTTTACATTGAATTTGAAATCAAATCTAATCAAAGCTTAATCATTGTGATTTTTGAATTTAATGATTTTTTATCCTCTCCATGCTAGATTGAACTTGAAAGAGTATACATAAGCATCTCCCATCTTTGTTTTGGCATCAATAATCATTGAAGCATAATAAAAAAGTCTTGTCTATGCCTTCTCTTTCTAATGGCAAATCCCTCTCTCTCTCTAGCTTTTACTCAATTACAGTAGTGTTTGAACCAAACCACCCCCATTTCTAAGTCCCCTATGACTTGAGCTTTCAATAAAGACTATTGCTATATGATGTAATGACCCCAAACACCACCACTAGCTACCGCACTTCAAACCCTAATCGCTACCTTTGTAGCTATACGAAGTACTACCACCAATGATCAAATGCTTAAACTAACCCAATAGCTAGACCCATTATGCTCCGAAACCCCATCTCTAACTGACCATTGAACTCTAGTAACCACCTACAAAGCTCTGTCACCACTACTGCAACAACCTCCTTCTAACGAACCACCAAACATCCACCACTAGCATGGTACCTTCACCAAACCCCCATTTCCCAATCAATCGAATATGAATTTGGTGTTTCCCTCTCACTTTGGTGCCTGACAGCATTTGAGGAACACCTAGAATCACTACCCCTATCATCCTTATGCAAGAACACGTGTTTACACCTAATTAGGTTAGATGACTCAAAGTCTAACACAAATTTGGCCTACTAACCCACACCAACCTTACTCCTTTCTTGTTGGTTTTTGTATTGTTTTTTATTTTGTATTTGTTTTACTTTGTTGTAATTTTATTTTACATGTAAATATTGTAATTGTAACAAAAAAAATCCAAAAGAAAAAGAAAAAGAAAAGAAAAAAAAGAGAAAAGAAAGAAAAATAAAAGAAATAAGAAAGTTTAGTTTATTTTAAATTTCTTTGATGAAACATAAAGAAATAAAAAAAAATGAAAAAACGAAGAAAATAATAAAAAATTTTGAAAATCATTTTATCACTTAGAAAAATCAAATTTATAAATAAATAAAAATAAATTAACCCTTTTCAAAATTAGGGAACTTTTAAAACTTTTCAAAAATAAAAAATCCCGTTTTAAGACCCTTTTAAAAAATATGCCCTATTTTGATACTTTTCATTTGATCTGAGTTCAAGAATTGGGTTATATTTGACCTTATGTTTTGACTTGGTTTGGCTACCTTGATGGGTTAGGGATTGTGTTTAGGTTAGCTGCCTTAATGGGTTAAGGGTTAGTGTTTGGGATTAGCTACCTCAATGGGTCGAGTAGCTTAGTTTAGATTGGCTATCATAATAGGCCAAGGGTTAAATATAGATTCCTCCTTACGGAATTAGTAACTCACTTTTAAAATGTTTAGAATGAAAAGAGGTGAACTTCACTCTATACAATAACCCTTAAATACTATGAGAGTTGAGTGATAAAATGGCAAGGGTATTTTGGACTCATTCTTTAAAGGAACTTTATTTTGAATGCGAAACGTAGATTAAAATGAAGTTAGGCATTTATTTTTAGATCCTAAACATGACTATCCATTATTAACTCCATTGGACCAATTTAGAGAATTTTCAAATTTAAACCCTATTAAGAATAACCCCACAATGGGACAATTCGGTGTTTAGGGTCATTGATTAGGAGAGAAGGATAAAATTGATTTATACTTACCTAAGTAACATTAATTCAAAAACAACATTTATTTCTGATAAATTATTTTTCTTTGAAATGAAGATAAGTCAATTCCTTTTCAAACACCTTAAGCTTATAAATAACACACCCTAACTGATACATTAGAAATCCATATATTTAGGGCCTTAAATCTCTCAAAAGGAAAAAAACTCGACAATGGAGATAATCACTCTTGGGGCCAAAGGAAAACAAGAAGAAATAATGGGACAAAGTAATTAAAAAGAGAGAAAAAAGAAGAAAAAGATAATAATAAAAAAAAAGGAGAAAGGGAAAAGAGGCTAGAAAATAGGCCTAAGTGTAAACCAAAGGCCTTAAAAGATATATCCTAATAAGGGCAAAAAATTGAATCAAAGAGCTTAGGAATCAAATAGCCTCAAAAATGCAAGGCCTTAAATCACATTCCCAACTTAAGAACCCAAAACCTCTATATCCACTCTACAATCTTTCTTACCTATGCTAAATCACATAAGGCCTCCTTACCCATAAGACTTCCCACTCGATAAACTCTTATGATCTTAAAAAGGTAATTTATCTTTAATCAAAATTATTTTTGCAAGCACACTTCTAGTTTTTTCCTAAAAGTTCTTGAATTGTATAGTTGGGTTAAATAAATAAATCTTTCAAAATTGGCCTTCTGATCGCTCTACTTGCAAACCATTTGTCGAAAGGCTTAATTCATAATATTGGACCTAAAAAGAGCTAACAAATTGATCAAAGAGTGTCACTTACAAAATGGACTATAATTTTTGGCATTGTAATTAAGGGTGTAATATAGATCAAGAGTTTGCAAGGAAGCCCTTTTTTACTAGACTAATAATGAGTCACCTTTTCCTAAGGAAATGAATGTTTAAAATCACAAGGCTCCACTAGGAAGCTTAGCACTAGGGTTAAGTGAAATTTTCATAAACTAAGAAGATTATAAGATGCTCTGTACAGTTACCAATAAAGGCGATGATTATAACATTTGCTCCCTAATAAGAATTTATACTTGTTAGCAAACTTTAAAAAAGAAGAAGAAGAAAACTAGAAAAAAATAAAACAAAAGAAAAAAAAAGAGAGAGATAAAAGGTAAAGGCTTTTCACAAGTTTTTTATCCACTTTCAAATCCATATTGACCTAAGTTGCCAAGCTTTCAATTCATTTCACCTATTTCCTTTTCAATGTGGTTACACTTTATTTAGGTCCGTTTACTCTTTTTCAAATCAAGGGACCTCATCTCTAGTGCTTTTCTCATCCTAGATGGTTTTCATCAGATTCTTTGTTTGTAAATTTTTTTAAGTTAAGAGGTTTTTTAAATTGGTTACATTCCCCACTCTACTTCTACCATCCTTCATCATTTTCTCTTAGGGTTTTACTTAGCCCATAGAGCACTTCCCCTTTCTTAATTTCTCTTTACTATTTTAGTTAGCCCATAGGTGCCATCACTAATTTCTCTTAAGGACTTAGTAAGCCTATAGGGCACACCTCATTGCCAACTTCTCTTTTACTTTTTTTTAGCAAGCCTAAAAGGTGCTTCCTTATCATAATCTACATTCTTTTTAGTATGTTGTCCCATCTTTCATCATTCTTTAAGGGTTCTAGCCATCTCTTAGAGCATTATCCCATCTTTCATCATTTTCAGTAGCTTTTATAGCACTATCCCATCCTTAATCCATCTTTTAGGGCTCTATCTCATATTCAATCCATTTTTGTAGGGTTCTAGTTTGCTTTTAGAGTATTATCCCATCCTCAATCCATTTTTTTCAAAGGGTTTTAGTTAGCTTTTAAAGCGCTATCCCATTTTTTGATCCATTATTAGGGTTCTAGCCAACTTTCAAAGTGTTATCTTAATTCATATGCTCCTTTAGGGTTGTTAGCTAGCTCGTATGATGCTTTCATTTACCAACCTCTCTTTAGGGTTTCAACGAACCCATAGGGCAGCTCCTTATTCATCAAATCTCTCTTTAGGGTTTTAGTAAGCCCGTACAACATTTCCCTTCATCAATCTCTCTTTAGGGTTTCAACAAGCCCATAAGATGCTTCCCTATTGATCAATCTCTCATTAAGGTCTTAGTGAGCTCTTAAGGCGCTTCCCTTCACTAATTTCTTTTAGCAAGCCGATAGGGTGCTTCTCTTTCACCCTTTTCTTTTAGCGGACCCATAGATCGCTTCCCTCCAAACTGATTCCAATTTAGGGTTGAGAGATGCTCTTACTTAGGTTTGTGAGCTCGAAAGAGCACAATTAGGTTTCTTTCAAATCAATTCCAATTCAAGGTTGATAATCCTTTGGAGACGTTCTTGCCTAATTTGGTGAGCTCAAAGGAGGACAACCAAGTTTTCCAAATCAATTCCAATTTAAGGTTGCTAGTCTTTAAGAGATGCTTTTGCCTAGGTAAGTGAGCTTAAAGTAGTAAGACCAGGTTTTCAAATCGATTTTCATCTAGGGTTGCTAGTACTCGATAAAAACTCCCGATTAGGTTAATAAGCTCAAAGTAACCAAGATGGGTTGCTAGTCCCCAAGAGATGCTCCTACCTATGTTAGTGAGCTTAAAGTAATATGACTAAGTTTTCAAATCAATTCTTATTTAGGGTTGCTAGTCCTCGAGAGACGCTCCCACCTAAGTTAGTAACTAGGTTTTCTAAATCGATTCTAATTTAGGGTTACTAATCCTACAGCAATGCTCTTGCCTAAGGTTGCTAGTTCCCAAGAGACTTTCCTGCCTAAGTTAGTGAGCTTAAAGAAGCACGACTAGGTTTTCTAAATTGATTCACATTTAGAGTTGCTAGTCCCCTAGAGATGATTTACCTAGGTTAGTCAACTTAGAAAGGCACAACCAAATTTCAAACTGACTTTTCTAGCTAGCTCTTAGGGTAGTAGGTCCTTCTAGACTCTTTCGTTTCTTGGCTACCTCTTAGAGCACTTCCCCTCTCTTCAACAAATCCCTAGTGGACCAAGCTTAGGATAGCTACCTAGTTGTAAGTGCTTCTTAGGGCAATTTCACCTAGGGCAAAAATGGTGTCTTCTTTTATTTTATGACAAAGTTTTACTTAAACTTCATAATAAAGAAAAGCAGTTGTAGACACCTCATTTTTACAACAATTTTTTTTCTAGAATTTTTAGAATAAGAAAAAGGGTACAAATATAGAAAAATACAAAAAAAAGTAAAAAATAAAATTAGAAAAATAGAAAATTTAGAAAAAAGCACAAAAAATAAAAAATTTAGAAAAATAACAAAAGAGAAGAAAATTTACAAAAGTTTAGAAAAACAGAAAATTTAGAGAAAATACAAAAAAGGTAGAAAGGTTAGAAATAGTACAAAAAAAATGAATTTTTTTTTATTAAAATGAAAGATTGTTTAAAATAGATTGGGAAATTTTAATGGCTTTAATACATTTTAGGTCTTAGGTAATGAAAGAAACAAAGAGGATATTGGGTTTGGGCTTAGATTTAAATTTAGTCCAAGCGGACTTAGTCCATATATGCAATTTAATTGCATAAATGGATAAGAAACAGGCCAACGGTCGTTTGGTTAAGTATAAGCATACATACTATTGAGGTTAGGAGTTTGAGTCACACCACAAGCATATGAGCACCTTTCCCCTTGTTTTTGGCACATGGACACGTATTGGCCTCTCATTGGCCAACACTTTTATATCCTTTCTTTTTCTTTGTTTTTTCCTTATTTTCCTATGCAAGGATAGCTTGGGGTCCCCATTTCAAGCCTATTTTTGACTTGATTTGATTTGTGATTTCACTAAATTAATGGTAAAATTACGAAGAAGGCTCGAGATATTTTGAATTACTATTATTATTCAGAGTAAATACAATCATTTCAAGGGTTAAATTTGGAGTTGAAAATTAATAAAACCATTAAATGTCTAGATTTTCTTCCTTTTTGAATCCCCATGATTTAAGTTGTGTAAAGCTTCCATTTGCTATCCCTAGTAATGAGCAACATCAACGGACTATTATTTGCATTAGAGCTTTTTACATTAAATTCAAATTCAAATCTAGTTAAAGCTCAATCATTGTGATTTTCAAATTTAATGATTTTCGATCTTTTCCATGCTAGATTGAACTTCAAAGAGTATAAGTAAGTGTCTCTAATCCTCGTTTTGGCCTCAACAATCATTGAAGCACAATAAGAAACATCTCATCCATGCTTTCTCTCTGTAATTGCAAATCCTTCTCTCTCTCTAGCTTATACTCAATTGTAGTGGTGTTTGAGGCAAAGCACCCATGTTTCCAAGTCCCCAACAACTTAAGCTTTCAAACAGGACCATTCCTATACAATGACGTGACCCCAAACACCGTTGTTAGCCACCCTACTTCAAACCTTAATTGTTACCTTTGTAGCCATGTGAAGCACCATCACCATCGATCAAATGCTTAAACCAACCCAATGGCTAAACCTACCGTTCTCTAAAACCTAATCCCTAACCACCTATTGAACTCCAACAACCATCCATGAAGCTCCGTTACTATTACCATGACTACCTCCCTCTAACAAACCACCAAAATAATCACCACTAGTAGTGGCACCTTCACCAAACCTTCATTCCCCAATCAATCCCATATGAATTTGGTGTTTCTCTCTCACTTTGGTGCTTGACAACATTTAAGGAACTCCTAGAATTGCTGCCCTTATCATCCTTGTGTAAGAACACGTATTGTATATGTGACCAAGTCAGATAACCTAAAGTCAAACACGGATTTAGCCTACTAACTTGTACAAACCTTACATCTTTCTTGTTGGTTTTTGTATTGTTTTTGTTTTATATTTATTTTACTTCGTTGTAATTTGTTTTTTTCACGTAAATATTGTAATTGTAAAAAAAAATCCAAAAAAAGAAGAAAAAGAAATGAAAAAAAAAGGAGAAAAGAAAGAAAAAGAAAAGAAGTAGGTAAGTTTAGTTTATTTTTAATTTTTTCGATGAAACATAAAGAAAAAAGAAAATGTAAACTAATAAAATGAAGAAAATAATAAAAAAATGAGAATCATTTTAGTACTTAGAAAAATCAATTTTCCAAATAAATGAACCCTTTATAAAATTAGGACATTTTTAGAGCATTGCAAAAATTTAAAAAAAAAACAAAAACCCGATTTGTGACCCTTTTAAAAATCTTCAAAAGAAAGTAGAGTGGCAAAGAGATTTAAACTCAACCACTTTTAAAATTTAAATAAACTGATAAATTAAAGTTTATATAAACGAACTACGAAAGCTTAATGTTAAATAGTTGGTACATAGATACTTATAGCAATTATGGGGTGACTTAAAATATGGAAAAACTATTTTTCAACTTTACATAATTTTTTGATAAATATTTTTGTTTTTGTAAATTAGTTAGATTCCTTAAATGTTATTTTTAAAACATAAAATCCAGATTCGGAAAGTTAAAAAGTGACACCCATTAAGGGTTTAATAGGATAGCCCCTAGATCCAAAATCTTTGTTTTTCAAAACATTTTTCTTAAAATTGGTTTCTCAAGTAGACCAATCTTTAGGTTAAATCAGTCTAACCAATCAATTTAACCTAATTTACTTTTTTTCCTTACTCTAGTCAGGTAGCAATTTTAAGAATTTTCAAAACATGTTTAAAAACTTTGGTTTTTCTTATTTCTTAATCGAGGGTCAATATTAAATGAGTAGAGTTGAATATTAGTAAAATCAAGAAAAATCAATAAAAATCGAGAAAAAATCAAGCTGAACAACCAAAAATTGCCAAATTTGTAAATTTTAGAAAAAAGGTCCATCTTCAAGCATCATTGGCTGAATTTGATTTCTTTGGACATTTTTCATGCTAAAATGATGTTTAATGAAGTTATATGTGATTTTAAGCCCAACAATGGTTAAATGGTTGATTTATCACATTTTTTGCAAGCTAAAAGTGTCTCTTTTACAAAATCAGAATGGTCATGTCTTGGAAAATGGGGATGTACTGGTTTTACAAAAAATTGTTGAAGTTTAGAATAAGATCTTTAGATGGTTTACTGCTAGTTGTGTCCAAAAGTTTGTTAGTCCTAATGGTAGTGTGGAGTTGTAGTGAGTTTAGGCATTATTTGGCTATATAGAAGGTCATTTGTGATATAACCAATTAAGTAAACTAAAATAAGTCCAAGTAGAAGCTTAAGTAGAAGGTTCCTTAGTCAATGATAAAGTGGAAACTAAAAATAAATATGAATAGAAGCTTACTCGACCATGAATCCTAGGACTAAGGACCTAAACAAAAAGGATCATGTAGAAGGTAAGGACCTTAATAAAAGGACCACATAGTTTGTAGAAGGTCCCAAGTACTACCAAAGTACTCTTATCTAAACACTTAAGCTTTAATAAAACATTTATGTAACTTGGACAAAAACTAAAATATATCTCTCAGTTCTAGGTTACTTGAATAACAAGGAACTCGAAGATGCTATTCAAAGCTAGGGATACTACTCTCAAGTAAGTGGATATTGTATGTTTAGGAGTAGAACTTTGTTTACTCGTTAGGTTTCAAGATGTGTAGTTCTATTATAAAGCTTGGTTGTCCAACTTTGATGTTAAATCTTAGATGTATCACTTGTTGAATATGTAATGCTTTTATTCTTAGTTAATAAAGCTTGGTCAAGCACTTGGCTAACTAAACTTGGTTAAGAAACAAGATTATATAATTTGATGATTATGTATGAAGTTACAGTGACATACTCTGACCTTAGAAAACATATGGAAAATGGTTCAACCTTCAAGGTGCTCACTTAAGCGAACTCAATACAAGGTTTTACTTTATAAAGATGAAGTACACTAAGGAAAGACTAGGTTGATTGAATAATGTATGCTATGAAACTAGGATGTGTTTCTCGATAACTATGTTTGTTATCATACTAACTTATTTCTTGGTAAATCATGGCATAATATGGCATGGGACAAAAATGACCTATAAGTCATGTTTTTCTTAAAATGAAACAATGCTAAGCTAAGCTAGGTTTCTTTTGAGCATAAAGATTTGTACTCCTTAATCATTCTGGCCACTTTATGTAGTTTAACGAGGCTAATTACATACTGGTTTTCCCTTGCCACTTTATGTAGTTCTAGTTAGGCTAGCTAAATGTTGAGTTTTTTCTAGCCATTACATACGGTTTCAGCTAGGTTAGAACTTTTGGCTACCTATTTTAGTGCTAGGTTTAAAATTATTCAAGGGATCCTTCAAAAACTCTTAGTTGCCCAAGGTTGGGCTAGAATATTGATACTGATGCATTTGTTTATGTGGACAAGCATCGTATACATTCTCTATAGGACTTTTAAGCTAGGCGTTGATGGAACATGGCTGAAAATATACATGTCATTACTATGTTGTTATTTATTGGAGATGTTTATAAATGCTGACTTGGCTGGGTAATTTTTGCTATATGTTTGAAATATCTAAGTATTGGATCGATTATTATTTTTAGACTCATTGTACCTTCTTTGTGTTATCTACTCTCACTTAGCTCATAGAGAGCTAAAGGGATGTTTGTTTGTGCATCCCTAAGTTACAGGACATAGAAGACAAAGAATGATAGGACTTGAAAACTAAGACATGGCAAAGAGAGCATTTAGCTAGAAGATTATATGTTAATACATGGATGTGAAGACTCAAGAAGATCTCCATGCTACCCCATAGGTTTGATGAATTCACTTGAGTGTAATGATGTAGTCATGATTTGGATTATGTAATGATTTTAGAACAATCGAAAGGTAATAGTCCTTATTGGGCCTACGATGTCAAGTGTTCACAAGTGATATCTATTATCTATAAAGAGAAATATGATGATTTCATTTGTATATTGAGATTTGTTATATTCAAAATAGGTTAGCTTTGCCATATCCCTAACATAGGGATGGCATGTAGCAAATCATCTAGGAGGGGCAATATGGTGGTGTTATTAGAGCATAAGTTAGAGACCATAGAACTGGACATGTGTGAGATGTGTGGGGTAGCTAAGAATTAGGTTATTTTGGCCTTGTTGGGTAAAAACTATTGTGTAGATGCTAGCTAACACTAGATATGCTAAATGCTGCTATCTTTGAAGTTGGATAAAGAATGATTAAAAGAGACTACAAATGTTATCTACCGATAAGGATGAAAGAATACAAATAATTGTGTGAATCTTAGGATTAAGAAATTCATGTGTATCTCTTGGATAGAAATATGGATGAAGCAAATATTTGTAGTACTTCTGAAGATCTATAGGACATATATATTAGTTAAGGATTGTTATTAAGGCATGCCTAAGATATTTAATCCTATATACTTAAGTGAAATGATTATAACATAATTGAGAAAAATTACGAGTAGAGGCTAACTTTGAAGAGTATTTGTGAAATGATTGGGAATTTGATGGATTGTGGTAATTTTGAGAAGAGAATTAGGGTAAGCCTAGGAAAATCAAAATCCTTGGAATCAAAGTATTACATGAATTATAAGATTAAGGAACTTTTAGGAATAATGAGGACTTAAGTATAGACAGAGTGGATCATTAAGGTATTTTTGGAGGTTTAAGGATCATGAACATAGGCTAATGAAGATCATAAACCACATCTTATGGGAAAGATTTGGTACACTTGAGTGAAAAAGTGTGGAATCTTGGTTTCATAATTGATAGAAAATGAAAGAATTGATAGCAAGATGATGGTAAGCAAAAAATTGGAATATTGGAATAATGTAGAACCACCTTTACTTTAGCAAATAAGAGTAATGTGTTGTAGGTTGTTTAGTAGAAGTTCTAATGAGAATGAATTCCTAACTAAGTTGTTGTAAAACGTGTACTAGAAGGTTCTCCTGAAGTATAACTTCTAACTATGACCTATAGATAGTTTAGTAGAAGGTTACTTAGATGTAATATTTGTCCTATAAAAACTCCAGTAGAAGGTTACTTGGGTAAGATATCTACCTTGTAGAAAGTTCAATGGAAGGTTACTTAGATATGATGTATATCCTATATATGTATGTTGTGTTCAGTAGCAAAGTATGGTGATATGAGTATAACTGTTCATGTTAGGATTGGTATGCATGGGAAATAGATATATTGATACGTTATGTGATACAGGAACTAGCCATTCTTTTGAATTTAAAGAATATGTTGATAGAAATAAGCTCTTATTGATGACTAGTGTATATCTTTTCAAGAAGTAAATAGGTTAAATATTGAAGTTAAAAAAAAAGAAAAAAAAAAGGTTGATAGGGATAACTTACATAAGCTTAGCAAGATTGTTGGACGATGTAAAGCAAATGGCAATAGAAGTGATAGCTATTAATCATAGGAAAAGTTCAATTAATATATAAACTAAAATTTGTTAGAGAAATGAAGTAAAAAAAAGAAGACTTCATAAGAAATGAAGACAAGAAGTTTTGGTTGAGTGGTGATAAGATAGAAGTCTGCTGACCATTAACTCTTAATAAGAGAAAATATTGATGAATCATGAGAATCAAAGATAAAGTAGATTTAACATTTAAGCTTTTATCTTAAGATGGGAACTTGATAATAAAATATGACTGATTGATGGGATATAAGAAATGATGGATCTTGCAAGATTAACAAAAGTGATTTGAAGTGATAATGGAGATAGAAACTAAAAATGATAATTGTAAGTCATAGTGGAAACTAATATGAAATGATCAAGGAAATTATGTCAAAAATTTAGAGATGTAAAATGTAGAATGATAGAATTGTATATAGGTAAGGATCTCTAAATACACATTTATAGAGAATTGTATTACACTAACTAAGAGTATTAGAAATCTTTAATTAGGGATTATGAATATTTGGAATAGAGCCATAATGATTCTTGTAATTCACGATTATAATTTTTAGCTAGTGACCGGATTTGATAGATGATATTAGTTATTTTAAGATTTGGTCATAGATTTGAAATTGTAATTAAAAGTAAATGTAAATAGTAAAATAAAATTGTTGTTTTATTGCCTGGAGAAATATGTTTTACTTGTAATTGATTTGATAAAGTGAATATTGTTGACTTGCAAATGCTTTTATGATAATGAGATCATGTGGCAATTGAATTTAGGGTTTGAATTTAATTTAATTGTGCTCATAATTATTGGATAGTAAGATTGAATGTACAAATTTAGTTATATGAGTTTTAGATTTATATCTAACTTACTAAGGTACCAAGAAAATTGAGTTAAGTAATACAAATAGATACTAATGATTCAAATTGGGATAGATCTTTGAATGTTACATTATGATTCGAAAAAGCGAAGAAATGTGATTTAAGAAGTGATAATATAGATTAATAAAGAGGATGCATCATATGATCTCTAGAATAATAGTAGGTATGTACCCTTGGTTCTTATGCTTTAATATATGTAAGGAATATAAGAAAATAATGTGAGAAAACAAAAGGTTGAGGTGTTTGTCAAAAAGAGCCCTAAACAAACAAGGTTCAAAGAAGAGATTAAATATATGTTGACAATGAATTTTAATGGTTTGTTGGTAGTCCCAACTAATTTTCTATGAATGAGGAAGTTGTAGAAGTTAACTAAGAGGTTCTTTGAATTTATGGTGGTAATTTTAGAAGATGAAAAATAGAGTAGAAGTTTGATAGGCATTGTATTGGAGACTATAATTGTGTTCTTGTTTGAAGAATCTCAATGAGATATGTTGGTCTAAGCATGAAAGACATAGAAGTTAATGAAGAACTAGGTTAATTATCTGGAGATGTGGTTCGAAGTATGGATTAATGTTTTGACGTTAAAGGTGAATAACAAGATGATATGATAAAATTGCTATTATCTAATTGCTTGGAGACCTATACCTCAAAACGTAATCAATCTATTAAAGCAAATGTTATTGACTTACAAGACAATGTTTGTGGGATCACTGGGGCCATCAAATGTTAAGCTAAGGACCTAAGTTGTATTCTCATTTGGGGTTAATTAAAATTAAATATTTTATGTTAAATGTCAAAATAATTGGATATAGAGATAAATTTTAAAGTGATAAGTAAGTTGAGATGTGCTATAGAGATAAATATTAATGATGTCACTGAGACTGGATCCATGAATTGTGAATAATAATGGCAAAGAAGGAGGTTGTTTGATATTGATAGCAACATTATTGAAAAGTGGCAATAGATAAATTTTATTGGTAAAGAATAAAATGAAGATGCAAAAATTTCAATTATGCAGAGGAAAAGTGATTTATAAAGCATAAGAGCTACTTTAATGAACTCATGTTTACACTACAATAAGCTTGGATAAATTTATAATGTGATAATTATAGGACTCATGCAGTAGTTGCATGGGGATTTAAAAAAAATTATAAGAGAAGGTATTTTGCAAGTAAAGTAGGGATTTTGATCAAATCATAACATATGGCTAAAAGGCTTAATGGTTAGGAATGAAAAATTAAGTGATCTCGTGTTTCCTTGTCTAAAACTGTTATGGCTAGATACAGATATGAAAAGTAAAGATATACTTCATTTGGAAAAACTTAAAGACTGAGAATAAGGCCACAAGGTTATGATGGTAAAGAGTATGATAAAGGCTTGATTTATGAATATGAGTGTATACAATAAAAAGACCTATGTGGTAAGATGATATGAAAAGATCTGAAGCTATAATTGTTTGTAAAGTTGCTGGAGTTGTGGCCTCAATAATAGTTAATGAATGGGATGTGATGTGGAAATCAGAATTGCATAAAGAAAGCATAATAACACACTTGGAATCTATAAATATTGAAATATTTAAGTTTTAAGGATGAAACTTTTTGTAAAAGGGATAGAATGTAATACCCTAAAATTCTAAACCCCCTAAATTTACGGCATTAGGCGACATCAACAAAATTAAGTGAAAGTTCTTAGTTAGGCTACAAAAATTAGAAGAAAATATTCAATGAGGTCGGATCATTAAAATAATGTGTATATATGAAATAAATAAATAAAGTTTTGATTTAATTGAAAACCAAAAGTTATTTAAATAGTGAAGTTCATGACTAGGCTCGAAACATTATTTCAAGTGATATATGCTGAGCAAATATAATTTATTTAAAGAAATATAAGTAAAAAAAAGATATGATTTGGAATGGAGCCTTATAGAAGCTTAGAAGTCATGTGTAGAAACTTAGAAGTCCCTTATAGGAACTTATGTTTATAAGGGAATAATATAAAACGATCAACGAAATTAACGAATAAAATAATCAAGAGTGGTTTTATGGAAAAGTGGGTTGCAAATGGTTTTTGAAAGCAAAACAAGAGACAATCCATGGTTTTTGAAATAAAATAAGGGATACCACATGGTTTAAAAAGATAAAACAAGGAGAGTTAGTTGTTTTGCACATGGTTTTAAGGACAACCATAACACTTCTCCATCATGCATCCAATTTAAGCATATATAAATACCCTAAACCGCCTTCATTTGCAATCTTTGGCTAGATTACAATCTAGGAAAATTTAGAGAGTTGTTATAGAATGCATAGAAAATTTAAGAGAAAAATAGGAAAAATTGGTGTGCGAATCTAGGCATATGCGAAACCTAAATCAAATGACAACCTAGGAATGAGTAGCTACCATCAATAAACACCAACACCAATACCTAAGTAGGCCGACAACCTCTTGGTGGTGTACGGTGGCTAGAGTTTGCGAAGTTGGTAAGTCTCAATCTTCATTCGATTTTCGATAAATCATTAAACATAGTAAAAAAATTTGAAAAATTTATAAAAATTTGTATTCCTAGGTTATTTTTAATGTAATTTCATGGAAAAAAAATGTCAGTTTTACAATATATGGATGGCCATATATCACTCTTAAGAAACAGGTCATTTCGAGTGAATTTACGATATGATTTTCAAAAGGGCAAATGATGTTGTTTCAAGCAAAAACTTTTTCTATAGACTCATAATATTTATTTTTAAGATATGTCAAAAGTTTTCCTAAATTTGCTTAGCAATTTTTTGTAAATTTCGATTTGCCAAAGATTGCCAAATTTGGAAATTTAAAAAGAAAAGATCAATCTTCAAGTATCATTGACCAAATCTGATTTCTTTTGACATTTTTCATGTTAAAATGTTGTTTAATGAAGTTGCATGCGATTTTGAGGCCAAAATTAGTCAAATGGGTGATTTACTACTATTGTTACAAGCTAAAAGTGTCTTTTTCGCAAAGCTGAAACGATCATGTGTTGGAAAACAAGTATGTATGGGTTTTTCAAAAGATTGTCCAAATCTAAAATTTGATCTTTGGATGGTTTTACTGTTGGTTTTGTTAAAAAATAGGTAAGTCCTAATGGTAATGTGAGTTTTAGCGAGTTTAGGCATTATTTGGCCTTATAGAAACTTCTATAGAAGGTCACCTATGAAGGCCTTAGTATGATAGTCAATAGAAGCTTCTATAGAAGGTCTATAATTAGGTACCCAATTAAGTAAACTAAAATGTGGCTATGTAGAAGATTGATAGAAGGTTCCTTAATGAAACATAAAGTGGAAACTAAAAGTATATATGAATAGAATCTTCCTCGATATCAAGCCTGGTTTTTTACCCTCTTGATTCTTTTTACAAAATTAGGTTTTCTTTAAATAGATTAGTACTGAATCCTACCCGTTTAATACCGACCCTCGACTAGGGTTTAAAGAAAACTATTTTTTTTAGTTGAAGTTATTTTAGAGTCACCACCCAACCGGAGTCGGGAAAAGTGGTAAAGTTATAACCAATTGGGTTGATTAATTATAATTTAGCTACTAGTCTAATAATTAAAACCAATTTTTTGTATAATGGTTTATGAAAACCAGAGATTTAGGTTCGATAGTTAGGAATTTTAAACTCTTATGGGTACCATTGATTTTCTAAAATTAGAATCAGATTTAAAAATCATCTTTTTTAATTTTGAAAGACAAGATTCAATTTAATTAATCTAATTGGAAAACCAATCTAAACTAAGAGAAAAAGGAAATTAGGTTTTTTTGTTTTTTACCATTGTCTCGTAGGTACCTACATACTCGCTATTTGGGATTAGACATTTGTACTTCTTTTACTGAAAACTCTTAATAGGTTAAATTGATTTTAATTTTGAAAACAGGTCGAATTTACGTTTTCTAGTTAAATTCAGTTTATTTGAGGAAATTTCTAAAAATGAAAGTCCTAAATTGAAATTTTCATTTTTGGAAAATTTAAAAAGGGCCCTGATTTGAAAAATGGTTGATATATTTTTTCTTTATTTTTCTGAGTGATAAAAACAATTATTTATTCTTGTTTTATTTAATTTTCCTTTTTTATTTACTTTTTTATCCTATTTTACCACTTAATTTATTTATTACTTATTATATAAAATAAAACAAAATTACATTTTTCTTTTTTTTTTCCTTCTTTTCTTTTCTTTTTTTTTTCTTCTTCTTCTTTTTCTTTTTATTTTCTTCCTTTTTTTTTATTTGATTACATTTACATAAATAAGTAAAACAAATAAATAAACAAAACGAAAAAAAATAAAAAAAAAAGCTTTAGATTGATTTTGGATGCATAGGTCAGACCTGGGTAGGTCGGATTGGGTCATCAAGTTGGATCGTTCGAGTCAGGTCGGACTCGCCTTCTTCAAGCTCAATCATGGCACCAGGGGCGATTAAAGGCAATTTGGACTGATTTTTTTGGGGGTTAGGGTAGATTTGTGAGTTTTGAATTGGGAATAGGGGGTAGGAGAAATGCCAAGACCTGGGTTAATCATTTTGGTGGTCATTAGAAATTGGCCGTGGGTGGTGGTGGTGGTTCAACCGTGTATGGGTTACTGGGCGTGATTAGTTGGTTGAGGTAGAGGTTTTGGAGTATAGAGAGTTCGACCATATAGTTGGTTAATGTCTAAGATGGTGTTTGGTGGTGGTTTGAATAGGGCGTAGAGGTGGCAGTGAGGGTTTAGCTTCGGGGTTACTAGGAGGCATAATGGTAGCCAAAGGTGGTCGAGTTAGGGAGCTAATGGAGTGGGGGTCACAACTATAGTAGTAGTTGGGGTCGGGGTTGGCTAGAGAGAGGAACTTGAAGAGAGTGAGAGAGATTAGTAGAGAGAGAAAGTGATTGAGAATAGAGAGAGAGAGTACGGGAGTACATTTCGAGATTGTATGTGTTCATATGAGCTCCTCGAGGCTCCTTTTATACTCGAATTATTCTTAGAAAATATGGAAAGTTTGGATTGATGCTAATGGGAATGGTCGAATTTTCAGTTTTTTCTTAATCTTTGAAGCTCAATTTAGATGCGTAATTGTCTAAACTTAGACGTGTTTTCTGTACCGATTCATAGTAAGCTATGTCTAGTTTGCAATTTCGCCATTGATTTGGTGAAATTGCAACAAGAAAAGGTTTAAAAATCATGTTGAAAATTGCTGTCTGAAGAGGAAAGTGCTGGAAATCTAGAGAAAAACGAGGGAAAGAGAGGAAAACGAAAGGAAAAGGAAAGAAGGTGAAGGAAAAAATGGGCTGACGTGGCACTAAGTTAGTTGTGTCGGCTAACCTCAATGTACCATGTGTCATTACGTGATACATGGCAGCTAACGTAGCTAATACGTGGCACTTGGTCAGCATGTCATCTAATCCTGTCTTGTTATGTGTCAAGACATATGGCGCAATCAGGTCCTGACACATGGTAGTCTCTAATGTAATTGAAAATAAAAAATAAGACAAACGCCTTCTTTCCTTTGCTAAGCTTCGAACCTAAGACCTCATACTTAATGCTAATATAATGTCCACATGTTTAATCAAGAGATCGTTGGTCTGTATCATCTTAGGATAGATTTAAATCTAAGCCTAGGTCCAATAGTCCTTTATACAAATTTATTTAAATTAAAATCTTATTCTATTTAAATAACCTAAAAAATTTATTATATTCTAAATTCTTTGTTTTTTAAATTTTCTATGACTTTTCAAATTTCTTATATATTTTCCTAAATTTTTCCTTTTTTATTTGTATTTTTCCTAAATTTCTTATTTTTTTTGTGCTTTTTCCTATTTTTTAGAATTTTTCGAAATTCCTATTTTTCTTTTAAATTTCTTCATTTTTTTTTCTTTAATTTCCTTTTTTTTTTGTCCTTTTTCTAATTTAAGACTCTATAACCTAATTTGAAAATTAAACTAAACAAATAAAGAAAAGGGGGGTGGTGCGCAAAAATTAGGTGTCTATACTCAACCATGAATCGTAAGACTAATCTTAAGTAGATGTTTGAGTGGAAGGTATAAGTAATGGAGTTAATAAGGACCTTTCCCTATTAGAAGGTTATGTAGAAGGTTAAATAACAAAGATAAAAATAAAAAGGAACATGTAAGAGGTTGTATAGAAGGTAAGGACCTTAACAAAAGGATCATGTTAAAGGTTTGTAGAAGGTCTCAAGTATTACTGAAGTACACTTACCTAAACATTTAAGCTTTAATAAAACGTTTGTGTAACTTGGATAAACATTGAAATATAACTCTTAATTCTAGGTTACATGAATAATAAGCAACTCAAAGATGTTATTCAAAGTGAGGGATATTGCTCTCAGTGGTGTACCTAAGAGGTTAATTATCACTAGGATTTACTAGGGCAAAATTGAATTGAAATGAGTCCTTTGAAATATCGAAGAAAATTAGAGGGAAACTATCCACAATCGAATAAGAGTAGCTAATGTGAAGCTGCTTAGAGGATGTGACTCACCAACGAACACAACACGACTTGACACCTCACTTGATATGACGCACAAGTTGATGTCAAGGTCTACTCGCCTCTAGTCCTAAGCTACTCGGTTAGATTAGATAAGAGTGTAAAGGTTATGGACTTAGAGAGGATTGTCTCACAAGAATAGATTATTCAGTATTAAGATGTAAGTTATTTTCAGCTTACAAGAAAAAAAGACTATTTATAGTAAGTCCTTAGGACAGCATTACAAACAAAGAAATTACAAGAAAGTATTTACAAAAAGGGGATTCCTAGTAAATACGAAAAGGGTCAAAAGTACAACAAACCAAAAATGGAAAAGTAGTTAAATGTCAGATGAAGTGGACAGCTAGTAGTATAGCATTGGTCTTGTACAAATATTCTTTGAGCACAATAGGTGGAAAGGGTCAAAATGTTGCGACACTAAAGGGGCTGAGATGAGAGAGATGGTGGTATGCCAAGAGAAAATTGCTTGGCCATTTAACTGAGTCTCTCGTCACTTAGCAAGAGATTCTCGACAACAGTTGGTCGGAGTACTCGGTATAAGGTCCTCGGTAAAGGAATGGCTGGCATTATCATTACCAAGTGTATAGATCAACGTATAACAATATGGGGAGCTCAAGGAGTTCAACCACCTTTCCTTAATGTACAGTTTCTCATCATTAGCAAGTTGCTAAAAAAGGATTCTTCGAGAGAAGCATTGGAGGCCTTGGAGGCATACACTAGTAATGGGACTGTAGGCTAACAGTACATCAATTTCTCAGGGTTGTTGAAGATTTGCCCTCAAATCTTGGCCTTCGTCATCATTGAGCACATATGGAGTTAAGTCGGCGATGTTGAATGTAGTAGATATGCTGAAACCTTTAGGTAGCTCAATCTCGTAGGCATTATCATTAAGGCACCTTAAGATCCAATAGGGTCTATCCACTTTGAGAGATAGTTTGTTTGTCCTCTTGTTAGGGAAGCGTTCTTTGCTAAGATGGATCCAGACAAGGTCTTTAGGAGCATAAATGATTCATTTCCTTTTGCAGCTTCTCGTTTCCTGCCTTTTGTCTAGCCATAGTTTTGGTCAATTGTTGGGCAATTCTTTGGTGTAACTAGTGAAATTCCCCAATACGCTGCAGGCTAGATTGACTCTCCCCTTATGTAGATGGACTGTTAACTGAGTCTAAGGGGAGGTTTGGGTTAAGTCCATAAACAACCTCAAATGGTGATGTTCCAGTAGAGCTATAAGTTGAGTGATTGTAGGCAAATTCAATGATGGGTAGGCATAAATCCCAGTCACGAGAGTTCTTTCCAACAACAGCTTATAGGAGACTACCGCCAATTCTGTTAACTATTTTAGTTTGGCCATTTATCTAAGGGTGGCAAGAGATATTAAATAGGAGCTTAGTATTAAGTTTCCTCCATAGGGTTTTTCAAAAGAAGCTCGTGAATTTCGAATCGCGATTAGACACAATATCTCTCAGCACTCTATGTAGTTGTATAATTTCCTGTAAAAAAAGGTTAGCGATGAATAAAGCATCATTAATCCTGTAGCAGAGAATGAAGTAGCCTATCTTGCTGAATCGATCGACCACCACCATGATTGAATTGTGTCTTCTCGACGTGTAGGGAAGCCTAAGCATGAAATCTATGCTTATATCGATCCATAGCCACTTGGGAATTGGCAGGGGCATGTATTCTTCATAGGGCTCTCTCTTCCCTTTAGCATACTTACACACCTTACACCCCTCAAGTATTTGGTGCACATCCCTTATTATCCCAAGCTAGTAAAAATGCTCTTTCAATATCTTAATTGTTCTCTTTTCCCCGAAATGGCCAGCTAGACCTCCGACATAAGCTTCTCGAACTAATAGCTCCCTTACAGAACCACTCGATACACACATCTACTTACTGTTCATCAAAAACCCTTCACTCAAGTAAAATTTGTCCACAGCTCCTCTATCACTACACTTGGCTACTAAAGGCCCAAAATGTGGGTTATGCTCATATCGATCAGGTAAAGTACTAAATCCAAGCACTTTAGCTTGCAACGTTGTTATGAAGGTATGACAATGAGAAAGTGCATCAGCCACTATCTTAGTGCTTCCCTTCTTATACCGGATGACATAACAAAAGGTCTCCAAGAACTCAACCCACTTGGTATGACGTCGAGAAAGCTTCTGCTACTCGTAAAGATGCTTAAGAGATTCATGACTAGAATAAATGATGAATTCTCTTAGCAACAAGTAATGTTGCCAATTTTTGAGTGTACGGACAAGGGCATAGAACTCTTTGCCATAGGCTGAGTAATTCAAGGTAGTATCTCGAAGTTTTTTGCTGAAGTAAGCAATGGGTCGGTGCTCCAACATAAGTACAGCACCAATGCCAACACCAAACACATCACATTCAACCTTAAAGCCTTCTCAAAATCTAGTAGGGCAAGTACTGGAGCTGACATTAACTTACACTTTACATCTTCAAAACTCCTTTGAGCCTTTTCTATCCATTTAAACTCAACGTTCTTCTTGGTCAATTCAGTCAACAGTGCAATTATGGAGCTGAAGTTCTGGATAAATCTTCAATAGAACAAGGCTAGGTTATGGAAGCTCCTGCCTTCGACTTCACTTGTCGGCGTAGGCCACTCATTAATAGCCTTGACTTTTTCATCATCAATGCGAACTTTACTCCCTGGAACAATATATCCGAGGAATACAACCTCACTGTAATAGAACGCGCATTTCTTTAGGTTGTCAAATAATTTCTTGACACGAAGTAAGTTAAACACCAATCTCAAATATTTGGTATGAACAAGAAGGTCGGCACTATAGACTAGAATATCATCAAAATAAACCACAACACATTTACCTATCAATGCTCGGAGCATATGATTCATGAGTTACATGAATGTACTCAGTGCGTTAGTTAAACCAAATGGCATAACCATCCACTCAAATGGACCATCCTGAGTCTTAAAGGCTATTTTCCATTCATCTCCCATTCTCATTCATATTTGATGATAACCACTCTTTAGATCTATTTTCGAAAAGGTACATGCACCATGTAACTCATCGAGCATGTAATTCAACTGTAGGATCGAGTATCATTACTTAACAGTAATCTTGTTGATGTCATGGTTGTCAATGCACATCCTTCATGATCCATCTTTCTTTAGTACTAGCATGTCTAGGATGGCACATAGGCTCATGCTCTCATGGACATATCTACAATCCACCAACTCATTAACTTGCTTTTTCAGCTTGGCTACTTGTTTAGGAATGAGTCTATAAGTGGGTCAATTTAGTATGGTTGCTCTAGGTTGAAGATTAATGCAATGCTCAATTCCTCTTAAGGGAGGTAATCCTTTCGACATCTTGAATGGAAATAGGTCAGGAAATTCTTGAAGTAGTTGTAGCACTTCGGTAGGTAAGTTCTCTACCTCCCTAACCTCTAGGAGTCTCCTAACCAAGAAGAGTACATAGTCCTCGGGTTTGACCTCTCGTCCAATCTAAGCTTAGGAAATCACTAAGGACTTATACTGCAGAGATCTCACAACTTCTTCTTGGGCTTCTTGCACTTTCTTAGGACTCATTGGCATCAATATAACTTTCTTCCCATCCTTTTGAAACATGTAGGTGTTTCTATACCCATCATGTAACACCCTTAAGTCAAATAGCCACAGTTAGCCGAATAATATGTGGGATGTATACATAGGCAGGACATTACACAACACCTCGTCCTTATACCTATCACCAATAGTAATCAGCACTCTAACTTGTTTGAAAATGTGTAATCTTCCTCTTTCGTTCAACCAATGAATTATGTATGGCTTAGGGTGTGGAAGAGTTGTCAATTTCATGGCCTTAACTAATCCTTGCACGATGATGTTGGTACAACTCCCTCTATCAATGATCACAGCGCATAGCTTGCCATTCACCCGCAATTTATATGAAAGAGGTTCTCTCTCTACTCATTCTTATTAGCTACAAAAGTACTGAGAGATTGCCGAACAACAAAGCAATACTCAGCACTACCCTTAGGGGGTATCTCAACTCCCGAATCTTCTTAAAATTCTTCCAACATCTAATCAATTGCCACTTCTTCCTCTCCTTCACTCATACTTTCTACTTCGAATTGGGGCTTATCTCCCTTATGGTCATGACTTGGCGATTCGAACATTGACTAGCTAGTGTACATAGCCAAAAAACTTAAAACATTTGATTTCTTAAGTTTTCTGTCCTGAGCTCTAACCCTGGTCTCTTCGGATCTCAGGTTCCTCGGTCTTGCTATTACCTCGACCCTCATTTGGTTGGTTTGGCATGTGACCTCAGTGTTCAACCTCGGATTTGTTTGATGCCCTATCACTCCTTGCTCTATTTAGTAAGCCATTCTTACTCGACATCATTGTTCTATTACTTGGCATTCGGCTAGCCTAGTTCTATTGTTGCCTTTCAACACGGATGGTTTCATCTAGAGTTGTGAGGCTCTATAGTTACATGATGTGACCAATCTCAACTTAAAATCTCAAGATGAACCGTACTATAGTTTAGGTCTTAGGCTTGTCAACATCACATTGTATGATGAGCAACTGAAACTCTCGGACATAGTCATCTATGGATCTATTACCTTGCATGAAGTCTTGAAGTCGTCAGAAAGTGTCTTGCTCATAGTGCTCGGGAACAAACCTACTTCTCAGAATTCTCTTCATCTCGTTCCATGTATAGACTTCATATCGGGCCCTCAAACGAATATTCTGTAGCTTCTTCCACCATATTGCTGCATACCCAGAAAATTTTAATGTGGCCACCCTAATGTAAATAGCATTTTCATCATCATAGAAGTCGAATATCTTTTTGATCTTTTCTACCTAGCTGAGGTACTCATCAACACTACTAGACCCATTGAAGCTCAAAAACTATACTTTAAGATGATCAATACCTCTTAGCACTCTAAAGTCACGCTCATCCATCCCATCGTACTGGTCTTCTTCCTCTTCGTACACTTCCACTTCGTCCAATTTAACCTTCTTCTCGTGACTCTATTAGCATGTCGCGGTAGTGCTTAGTTCACAGGAAAGGCTTCTGGAGTGCGCTCATTCATCTGTCTCCTTAGATTATCTCTCATTTCTTAGCTCGGCTCAATAACTCTTTCATGTGGTCTAGCCTCTAAGACCTTGTTTACTAAGATAGCTAAGTTGGCTACAATAGCAGCAAGATCTTATATCTACTCATCAGTAGTACATTGTGTTTGTTGGCTCACTTAACCATGACCATGAGCATCACTCTTAACATCGTAAATCTCTCCCTGTACACTAAGGTTTGACATTCTTAATATAAGCTTCAATAAGGATACTTCACTCAAATACTTTCTACACATAAATATCTCAAACAACAAATACAACAAACTAACACTACATAGCTCTCAGTCTCAACCCCAAGCTTTGATAGCAGGAATATATGGTATGCCTAGGAGCTTAGTTATCACTAGGATTTACCAAAGCAGAATTGAACTGAAATGGGTCCTTTGAGATATTGAAGAAAATTAGAGGGAAATGGTCCACAATCAAACAAGAGTAGTTGACATGAAGTTACTCGGAGGATGTAACTCACCAATGAACACAATACGACTTGATACCTCACTTGATATGATGTATAAGTTGATGCTAAGGTCTACCCACCACTAATCCTGAGCAATTCGACAAGATTAGATAAGAGTGTAAGGGGTGTGGACACAGAGAGGATTGTCTCACAAGAACAGAGTATTCAGTATTAAGATGTAAGTTATCTTTGGCTTACAAGAGAGAAGGACAATTTATAGTAAGTCCCTAGGGTAGCATTACAAATAAAGAAATTACAAGAAAGTATTTACAAAAAGGAGATTCCTAGTACATACAAAAAGGGTAAAAAGGATAATAAACCAAAAATGGAAAAGTAATTAAATGTCAAACGAGGTGGACAGTTTGCATTAGAGCATTGGTCCCATATGAATATTCTTTAGGCACAGTAGGTGGAAGGGTCAAAATGTTGCGACACTAAATGGGCCAAGATGGGAGAGATGGTAATATATCGAGAGAAAATTGCTTGGCCATTTAAGTGAGTCTCTCACCACTCGGCAAGAGATTCTCGACAATAGTTGGTTAGAGTACTCGACAGAAGGTCCTCGATAAAAGAATGGTTGACATTATCACTACCAAGTGTACAAATCAACATATGACAATGCAGGGAGCTTAAGGAGTTCAACCACCTTTCTTCGATGTACAATTTCTCATCATTAGTAGGTTGTCGAGAGAGGATTCTTTGGTAGAAGGATTGGAGGCCTCGAAGGCACGTACGAATAATGGGACTACTGGCTAACAATGCATCACTCAAGTAAGTGGATATTATATGTTTAGGAGTAGAACTTTGTATAGTTGCTAATTTTCAAGTTATGTAGTTCCACTACAACATGCTTGGTTATCTAAGTTTAATCCTGAATCTTGGATGTGTTGCTTGCTAAATATATGATGCTTATGTTCTTGGTCAATTAAGCATAGTAATGAACTTAGCTGATTATATAAAAATTACAGTGACATACTTTGACCTTGGAAAGCACTAGGAAATTAGTTTGACCTTCAAGGTGTTCACTGAAGTGAACCCAATACATGGTTTTAGTTTATAAGGATGAAGTAAGCCAAAGAAAGATTGGGTTAATTGAATAACATATTCTATGAAACTGTAGTAACTATGCTTGGTATTATGCTAACTTATTTCTTGGTCCATTTAGGGCATAATATAGCATGGTAGGAAAATGACCTGTGGGTTAGGTTTTTCTAAAAATGAGACAATACTAAGCTAGGCTAGGTTTATTTTGAGTATATAGGTTTGCATTCTTCAATCATTCTAGCCTCTTTATGTAGTTTGGCTAGGCCAACTATACACTGAGTATTTCTAGCCCCTTTATGTGGTTCCAGTTAAGCTAGCTACACATTGGGTTTTTCTAGCCACTACATATGGTTTCAACTTGGTTGGAACTTTTGGCTACTTATCGTGGCCTTAAGTTAAAATTATTTAAGGGATTGCTCAACAACTCCTAATTACCCTAGGTTAGGCTAAGATATCAGTACTGATGCATTAGTTCATGTACCTGAAAATGGTATGCATTCTTTGCATGGACTTTTAGGTTAGGCTTTAATGCAACATAGCTAAAAATATATCTAATCGCTACCATGTTGTTATTTGTTGTAGATGTTTATAAATGCTAACTTGGCTAGGTAATTTTTTCTACATGTTTGAAATATCTAAGTATGAGATTGATTATTATTTCTAGACTGGTTGTACCTTGTTTGTGTTATCCACTCTCACTTAGCTCATAGAAAGTGAAGGGGATGTTTGTTTATGCATCCCCATGTCACGAGTCATATAACATAAAGAATGATAGGACCTGGAAACTAGGATGGGGCAAAGAGAGCTTTTAGCTAGAAGATTATATGTTGATACTAGGATGTGATAGTCAAGAAGATCTCCATGCTACCCCATAGGTTTGATGAATTTGCTTCACTGTAATGATGTAGTAATGAATTGGATTATGTAATGATTCTAAAACAATTAAAAGGTGAAAGTCGTTGGTGGGCCTATGTTGTAAAGTGCCCACAAGTGATATCTATTATCTATAAAGAGAAATATGATGATTCCATTTATATATTAAGATTTGTTATAGTGAAAACCGATCAACTTTGCCATATCCTTAACTTGGGGATGACATGTAAAGAACCATCTAGGAGAGGCGCTACATCAACTTCCTTGGTGAAGCTCTTGCAACTTAGTGAATGTATCTTGTAAATATGTCTTAGGTATGAATCTTCCCCTAAACAGCCTCTTCATCTCTTTCTAAGTCCACAAATCTTGTCTCCCTTCTCTCACTCTAGCTGCATTCAGATTCTTCCACCACATCGTAACATATCCAAAAAATTCAAGTGCAACAAGTTAAACATTCACTACCTCCATATACCCATAATAGTTAAACACCTTCTCAACCTTTTCTTCCCACTTTAGGTATTCATCTACTTTTCTATTGCCAATAAAGGATGAAATCTAGACCTTAACATTGTTAAGTCCTCGAGGAGCTTGGTGCCTTTGCTCTTCTACCCATAGTACTCCCTTTCTTCTTCTTCCACTCTATAGGCATCTACATTTACTTCATCTTCATCTTCCTCAACTTCCTTTATCTTAAGTCTTTGTTAAGTAGGTTGATCTACTGCCCCTCTTGCTCAGTGAGATTGAGTTGAATGATTAGCTTGACTAACATTTCCATATCTTTGTTCTTGTACATTTTCTACTTTGCTACAATTGGGCACACCTTACGTTTCTTACATATTACTTTGCATAGCCATGATGAGACTCTTAACAAGGTTGGTGATTCTATTAGGTTTATCATCAACTGACCTTAGGGTATTACTTTCATATCGACCACAGCGAATAGGTGCACTACTATCTTAGTCACCAACATCTTCGTGAACATTGGAATCTAACATGGTACAATACTTCTTGACAATTTGGATAGCTCAATACTCAACATAGCCTTCTACTCACTACCTAGAATCTCTCTATCACTTTTAGACTACTTCCTCTCCGAACATAACACAATGTGATACTAAAATAGACCTTACCTTATTTTATTGGTAGAGAAACAAAGTAGAAAAGAGTGATAAGAACTACTACACTTACCTCATGTAATTCCTACTTCCTAACTTACTAGTTCAAAAGCCACTTCAAATAAGCTCAAACACAACTTTAGCACACTCTATAAGAACATAATGCATCAACTAGGGAAGAATACAATAGTAAGTAATAATAAACATGAATAAAACTCCATTATACGTCACATACTCCCTCTTGGAATAGTGCTCGACACCATCTAAGATAATGCATCTCTAAGGTCATAAACATGGAGGCCATACCACAACAAACAAAAACAAAAAAATAAAATGGGTTTTAGCAAATCTACATAGCTATCATGTAGATATGATGTGACAATTGATCCTACTTAGCCTAACCTTCACTTGATATGGCACATAAGTGAGGACTAAGGTCACTTTCCAATACTCCTTTCTAAATGGAAAAGCTAAGAGTTAGGGAAAAGAGAAGACATGGGTATGTTCTCTCAAAGACAGATTTCTTTATTAATGATGAAGTAATGTGTTGTTTGTGTAAAAGAAAATGAGATATATATATATATATATGACCTCACCTTGGATTACATAATGAAGGAAAAGAAAAGAAAGATAATGTAGAAAAGATTCCTAAAACATGCTAAAAAAGGGCAAAAATGACAAATGGTACTAGGTACAAAAAGTAAAGGAATCATTTTGGGTACCTATGTTAGAAGACACATGTCAAGGAACGGATGGTTAACTAATGCTTAGCTACTTCCTACAAATGTAAGTTTCCTAACAACTTAGCGTTGGTAGGAATCAACTCCAAGGGCATTTAGATGAGAGCATGAAAATGGCTAACTTGATTTGGGGTAGGCCGGAGCATGAATGTAGGGTGTTGATAAAGGTTTCTTTAGGTTGGCTAATTGGATAGCTAGACTCTAATTGGATGGTTAAATAGCTCAGCTTAGAAGAGGACTTAATACTTAGCAGTTTGATTATTACATTGAATAGGGTCAAAGCTTGGTACTCGAATCGAATCGAATAAAGTAAAGTAATCCCTAGTTAGTTATGGAATACTTGTCCTTGATTGGTTCTCAAGCTAATACTCATGGAGTTAGTCCTTACAATCCTCTAGCTTAAGTTTGTATGGCTAGTTCGAGAAGTTGATTCCTATTAGCAAGTCTTTAGCCATTAATTTAAATTATATTCACATTCATGAATTTTCTAATTGAACATTAACTGCTATGTAATTATAGAAAAACAATAAATGTACATGGAAATAAATAAAAGTAAAATATGGTGCCTTTTAAAATGGCACCCATGTTCTATAACCTCATCACTCGCTATAACAAATAGGTCTTAAGTTATATCGAAACTTAAGCTAGATAGGACTAATCACCTTAGGGTAATGGTAAGACTATAGCCCTTTTCTTGAGTTTATTCTACATTTTGCCCAAGTTCAGTTGTGACCTTACTCTTGCTATCCTACTTAGTCTATCCTAGAATGGGCTTAGCCTAGAAGCTTTTGTAGAAAAGGTTAGGTAAAAGAAGAAAAGAGACATGTATGCGAAAGATTTTTACAAAAAAATAAAATAATAAATGAATAAATAAATAGGTTAATTTGTTTTTAATTAACTTATAGCCTATCCAGTTAATCAACCCCAATAGATCACTAATTTATCAAGCCCAATTTTTGAATCTATCTCCTTTGGTTTTGAACCATGTTGAACCCAGTCTATTTTGTTTAGACCCTATAAGAGGCTTAGTAAGATTGCCGAGAATTTTTATATCATGTGTGCACTCATGATATGAAAACCACCTTATAAGTTAGAGATTGCAAGATTGTAATAAATTAATCACTAGGGTTTTTTATTTTTAATTTATTGACTTATCATAAAATATAAATAACTATGGATATTCAATATTGCACAATCCCTCAAAACCATAAAGAATCGATATACCCTACTAAATAATAAGACTGGATAAGTTAATTTTATAAATTATAAGAAATACTAAATTATACAAAACCTTAACATATAAATACTTTTCACATGGGATGCTCCTATGCTAGCAATACTTTTCCCAACTAAATCTATCTTTTTCATATATAACTTGAATTTGCACTCTATACTTGAGCTTCAAAAGAAGCTATAGGGGAATGAGCAAACTATAGCTCAGTGAGTTCATTTCTCATTACTATCATTCAAGAAAGTTATCAAATATTATTAACATAAATATAGGTATATCTACATACGAAATGGATGCATACATAGTGAATTAAAGAAATATATCCATAGTAGTAAAAAACAATGGAAGGTATAGATTTACGTCGTCTACATGTCGATTAACCCCCGTATTTACCCGTATGGGGCACCTCACCTTACCTGCACGAGGTTGCTTAGGGGTACTGTTTCTCTAGATGACACTCGATTATTATCTTAGTCGAGAAAGAAATACCAATTCAAATAGATGGACCATAACTAAGGCTATCCACCATTAACAGATCATATCCAAGGCCTTATGAGCTTAATATCTATAAATCCAATCTAAGGCCTTATGGGCATAACTATGTGAGTTCTTTCATTATCAATCAATTAGAGATGTCGAGCTAGCTTTGCCTCCATGATAAAAATATCATCAATGGGTAATATGAGTCTTAATAGAAATTGTACAAGAATTTGTTTAAGACTAAGAAAATGTTTCTATAAATATTTTTCTAAAAAATTGGCAAAGCTAGTACTCTTTATAAGTTTACCAATTAAGTCATAGACATGCGAGAAATGCAACCAATTATGTTGGTTAGATATTTATATTTACCGATTTAAAGAGGTACTCACATGAATAATAGCATATAGGGCAATATAGTCATTCATATTCATAAGCAATAACAACCAGTGAAACATTAAGTAAGTATCATGCACAAGTATATAGTAGATCAACAAAACTCTCTCACTTGGATTAATACTTACTTCATAAGCCTTTGGAATTTCTAGAATTTGATAATTGAGTACCTAAAAGATAATAAAACTTATAAGTATTTAGAAAATCTAAGCTTGTCAATTATCTAGATATTTGTTGTTGTTTTCCTAATTTCCCGTTATAACCCAAGTATGCATGAACATGGTTTAACTTATTTATTGGGATAAATAGGAAATATATGAGTATATTTACAAATAATTGTATCTTATGTATTTATTTACTTATTTTAAGGATTTGTCCACATTATTAGTTTATAGGACCGATTAATTTAGTTATCTTATGTATCCTTTTGGGTTTATCTTAAATCTTTAGTCAAGTATAACTTTTTTCATTTTAACTTCGATTTTTATGATCTTAAAGTTGATCTTTATTGTTTTCGAGCATACTTTCACATGATGAGGTCTGTTTCGGATATTAGAAATGACAATTTTTATTATGGGCCAAAAGAAATTTATTTATTTTTAGGACAAATATTTTTAATTATCATTTTAATCTTTTTCTTTAATGAATTTATTTGTTGGATTTCTTTATTTTTAATAACGACTTATATAATTTCTAAATTTATATATTTTCTAGGCACTTTTATTTTTGGGTTCATTTTGTAGTAATTTCTTTATTTTACTATTTTAAACCTAAACCATTAATTATCTTAATTTAAGTCATAATTGTACTTTTCTAATTCATTTATTATGATTATTATCTTATATTTTTTTATAAATTGTGGTTTTAAATAGAAAATTGAGGAGAAGCTGATGTGGCAGCTTTTTATTGGTTCACATTGCAATTTTCTTATTATACTCAATTTTCGTGTCTTACTAATTTATAATATTTATATATACAATACTATAGTTAATTAAACATTGTCAAATAATTTATATTCCTCTTTTACGAGGCCACATCTAGCATATGTACATATATGTACATATTTATAGTTAATCTATTTTAAGAAAATAGACTACTATTATACATATACATATATTTTTTATCTATGTACATATGTGAAAACTTATACTATACTATATGTAATAGGAATCAACCCTCTAGACCAATCATATGAAGCCAAGGTAATAGACTTCAAGGGCTTGTACGGAAAATACTAACTCTAAGCCATAGCCAAGACAGGGACTTCTATCCCGATTTGATCTCCTGTTGATCTATCTATTAGATCCTTACATGTATCTAACATGTTCTTGCCTAGTTGCGAAGTCCTGATCCAAAAGGTAACCTAGGAAAGGCTAGTCAAGCTGACCTCTCCAACCTACCACTAGCCCCTGACTCATATTTAGCTGAGTTCCTAACTAAACTAATTAGCTCCCAACCTAATCCAAATCAGGTGGGCCCTTGACTACCAATACCTCCTGTTTCTACCTATATTGTATCAAACTCTTGATGTATAGCCATCAAGTGACATGTACCTTCTAACACAATATTCCAGAATGATTCATTCTTTTTCGTATTGAATATTTTTTTGTCCTTTTTAGCATGATTCATGTAACATAATTGTAAAACACCCTTTTGTCTTTTTATATATGAAAAATTACACTAGTGGGCAAGTATATAAACCCGCACTTTCCTTATACGTAGACATCTAACATTCAGTACAAAATTATTCACTTTGAGCAACCATAGTGTTTTCGTTAGCATTCAACTCTTATCTATTCCCTTTAGCAAGGAGTAGTGGCGAGTGACCCTTTAATTCGAATCGGTGTGTCATATCTAGTGGATTGTTCGCTGGGTAAGATCGGGTGGTGTGTCATACCTATTCGATAGCTGCTCAGACTTTGCTAGCTTTTCTTATTTCTTTTCGATTCACTTTGTTGTGATGCCTCTCCGTGTGTCTTACCCTAGAGACACATTAGCTTCACTGGTATCAGAGCACGGTTCTATGAAGGAGCATGTGAAGTTGTAGTGAAGTTTTTGTTCGCTTGACTATTAGTGGTTGCCGTGTTCTTTTCGTAGCTATTATAGTATATTGGTGTGACAACAAGAGTGGTTTTATTGTTACTTAGTTTTACTTTAGTTTTCATTACAAAAACAGAGCAAGTCTGTTTCTATCTTATTTGAGTGAGTATCAGGTGTTGAAGTTATTAGCTAGTTGTTAATCCATTTAAGAAGTATCGTACTATGTTAGATTCAAGTATTTAAGGAGTTATTGGTGACTAAGGTAGTGGTGCTCAACTTGGGTATGGTTTTAATGGTAGTAATAACCTAGGGTCAGTTAATGACAAACTTGATAGACTCACAAACCTTGTTGAGAGTCTAGTCACCGTAATGCAAGTTAATAGGCAACAACCCCAAGGTATACAACAACAAAACCCCTAGAATGATGCCCTTAAGATTATGGCTGTGTTAATTGAACCAATCACCTATTCAAGCTCTTCGAGCTAGAGGAGCTGCTAGACAAAGAATGGAGTTAAAGGAGATTATGGAGGATGATAATGAGCTTGATGTTGAACGGTTTGGTGAAGTAGAAGAAGTTGATTATTACCAAGTACAGGGACGAGGACGTTGAGTCCCTAAGGGCTAAATGATGTCAAGGTGCAAATCCCACCCTTTAGTAGAAGTAAAGATGTAGATGAATATTTAGAGTAGGAAGAGAAGGTCAAGAAAGTATAGATATGAGGATGCGGTCAAGGTCTAACTTACTGCATTGGAGTTTACCGGGTATGCCACCATGTGGTGGCAGAATCTGAATGCAACCAGGGTAAAAAAAATAGAAGATGAGTTGTTAGAACTTAGGATAAAATGAAAAGGTTACTAAGAGGTAGATTTGTACTCGAGACTTATTTATAAGATACATTTCCAAAGTTACTAGAGCTTCACCAACAAAGCCAAACCGTTGATGACTACATAAGAGAGTTCCAAATGTTATTGATCTAAGCCGACATAGAAGAGCTAGAGGCCCATATAGTATTAAGGTTCATTTTTAGACTCAAGTATGAGATTGGAAATATCGTAGAAATATAGAGGTTTTATAATTTGGAAGAGGCCATCAAGATATCACAAAGGGTCGAAAAGCGAAGGAGAAATTAGCCAACATTCTCGCTACCCAAGTACCATACTGACCTATTCAAGCTGAGCTTAGGAGACGGTACCGAATGTAGGAATAGAATGACCAACTTGACGATAGCCAAGCAAGTCAATTTGGTCAAGTAGGACGGTTAGGTCGAGTAGAGGCTAAGCCGCCCCCAAGAATGTATGAGAAGGGATAGACCTTCGAACGGAAGTCTAGCGAGGTGAAATGCTTCAAATGCTTAGCCTTCGGACACATGGCTATTGAGTGTCCAAACTAACATATTATGGTACTTTGAGGAGATATGGTAGATAGTGCCGACGAGAACTGTGAACCCCTAAAATTATCAACCTAGCCTTAGTAATAGACTCAACTATGTTAGACAATTTAGGAGACGACAAGGTTAATGAAAGTGAAAACCCTAAAAGAATCACTCAATTGCGTAAAGAATTTTTCTACCCTAAATGTTTCTAAATGCTAAAGATTTTATTCAAAAGTGATAGAAACCCTAAAAATGATTATTTTAAAGACACATGTGCACTAATCCAACATGATAAACCCTAAAACCCTAATTGATAATATAATGCTTATCCTTTTGTCCAATTCACTAGTAAAGGGTTAGAGATGACCCTTAATCATACTTATATGCTTTGAATCCTTAGGTGATCCATTAGAAATTAAGATAATGAGTCATAGATTATATTCACTTCTTAAGTAAGTGATTAAGATAGTTTCACTTAGAGTTAGAGTAATAGTTGAAGATTAGGTTTATGTAGTGAACCTTAATACTTAAATTGGTACTTTTTGCATTTGTTATTCAAAGTAGTTTATCAAATGAGATATATTGGCTATAAAGACCTAAAGGAAGATCTCATTAACAATGTTTACAAATCAATTCATCTAATACCTCATTTCCCCTCATTTCCTTCATTTTCCCTCTAATTTCCCTTAATTACCACATTATGTGCAAAAAATTAAACATACTTAAGGAATGTTGACTAAAGTAAGGCATGTTGACCAAAGTCAAAGAGGTTGACCAAGTCAACAAATGTTGACTAAAGTCAACATTTTGAAAAGTCAAAAGTTTTAAGAGATAAGGAAAATATCTCATTAACTTAATGATGATTTTCTTTTCTTTTCATTTTGATTTTTCTTTCCTCTTTTTGCAATTTGTTGCCGTCCACTTTTCATCCTTCTAGACTTCTCCATTTGTTGTCTTCATAATTGGAAACAAAACAAAAGAAACAAAAACAAAACTCTCCATTTCATGCCGTGAGCTCCCCCTTCACTTTCACTTTCATTCCTTTCCCTTTTGTCCCCTTAAACTTCAACACAATTAAAGGTATGTTCTTAACTTGTTTTATGTTATTTTATGTTACTCATTAGTTAGTTAATTAGGTAGATTAGGTAAGTAATTAGGTGTTTAGTAAAGTCTTGAAGAGAAGAAAACAAAGTCTCCATCTTTAAGTGTAGAATATGAAGGAGCATGAAGAAAATGAAAGGAATACATGTGTATGTACTCTTAGATGTGTATACATAAAGAAATACCAAAGGAATACAAGTGTATGAACCTTTGTACATAAGTATGTATCATGTACATAACCTAATTTAAGACCATATCTAACTATATATACATATACTATACTAACTACATACATAGAAATGCAAAAGGATGAAAATTGAGAGGATTTTCTTAAGGGAAAATTTGGCATACGAAATTTTAGTATAAAAATACGTATTCAACCGTATAGGTATATGAGTAGAAATACATGTATAAATATGGTATAAGTATATGTATGTATAAGGTATATGTACATAAGTATAAGTATAAGGTATATATACATAAGTATAAGTATAAGACATAAGTATAAAGTAAGAAATAAATGTACATAAGACATGTACATGTGACATAAGCATGATGTAATGCTTATGTAATCAAAAGATGAGGTAGATGATGACATAGGCATATGAGGACATAAAGAGAAGATGACATAAGCATATGAAGGCATAAAGGAAAGATGATGCAAGCAATGACATAAGCATAAGTTTAGAAAATGAGAAAAATAAGAAAATGTAGATAATTAGATACTAAAATTAGTAAATCATAATACACTTTGTAAACTAGATTATACCTAAATCAATACATGAATTAGTAATGACAAAGTAAATCCCTTAATTATAAGAATTTAGGGAATAAAGGTTATAAATATAAGTAATAGCAATACTTAAGTATTATAGCTAAAAATTTCTATAAAATTAGTTCATAATATAAAATAGGGGTCTTAACGTCCAAAACAAACATTACCGTATGAATATACGTTCGAAAACGATGAAAAACGACTATAAATTCATAAATATCAGAAATGAAACGAAAAAGTTATATACGATTGAAAATAAAGTTTAACCGGGTAAAAGTTGATAATAGTCTAAGTAGATTAGGTAATTAAATGTTTAGGAGTATTAGTTAAATTAGTTACTTACTAGACTTATCAAATCGTAATGATCAGGTGACTCTAAGGAGCGTGAGGACCTCCCAATCGACTACTACGATTAGGGCGAATCACCATGGCCGAGTGAGTATTTACCCAATGATTCCATGCTTGTTTTGTGATTGTAGATAGTGGACTTAAATATTATTGTTAATTGATGATTGTGTGGGGTTTGGGAATCGCTTGTGTATGTCGGTATGTCTTGAGTTGTGAACATATCTTAACTATTGATAATGCTATGGTTGTTGCATGATAGTATAGAAAATGATTGTGTGTACAATTGGATGGTCATAGCATAATTTGAACCTAATTATACTCGGCCTATAAAAAGAAATTGAGACATGCATTAACATGCATAGCATGGATACTATTCCGGCCGTCACATCACACGGAGGTAAAGAAAGGCCATTCGGGGGTTGATATTATTCATTTATTTGGTTATGTACGGTGCACTCGTACAAAATGACCTTACCCTGGCCCACGGGAATACTAGGCGTTGGAGGCGCCAACCGCCTGGCTAAGGGTCGAGTCTAGAGGCCTCCGTTTAGGGGTGAGTGTGGACTACAGGGGCCACTCACAATTATACTAGAACTTGGGTTTTCTAAAAATAAAAGAATTATTTGATATAAGTACGGAATGTGGAATTCCGTAGTAAAGTAAGTTCTAGCATAATACCCGGATCTGATTGGTGCCGTGTATACTCCAACCCTGACTTCGGAGGGCGTTAAATCTGAGTTACGTATATGAACTAGTTAATTATACGTATTGTTTGGCATTCTGGTTGATCATTCATTCATATGCTTGAATATAACGTATTTATAACTTGCTTGTGGTGTGGCTGAGGGTTTTGCTCACTAAGCTTAGGCTTACACCCCTTTAGACTTTTGTTGCAGGATAGCCTGTTCGTAGAGACAGGACGAGGGATGCCGCAGGTTAGCTTGGGAATTTGGGCAAGAGCGAGCTGTTATGTGTACTGAGAGAACAGTTTATGTAGACATCTACTCATGTACTTTTGTTTATCTTCTATAGACTTAGACCTTACTTAAACGCTGCGTTTTGTAAACTTTATAACTTAAATTTTATATAAATATGTTTGTGTAATGATATCATGTGAGTCTGGATGTTCTTTGGAAACTAGTGGTTGTAGAGCCTTGTATATTGTGTGAAGAGTTCTTGATTGGAAGGGTAACCAATCAGGGGTTCTTTGTACAGTATACGGCGTCTGCCACGACTAGGCCGTCCTCAGTTCGTGACAAGAACGACCCCAGAGATGAACAGAATGTTAGAGAACCCAAAGTAGAAGAGGAAGAGGATACTTATGTCTATGCCGACCAAGGGGAAGTAATGACCCAAGTCATGAGATGAGTCTTGAGTTCCTTGCTGAACTCTAAAGAGGACTAGAGAGAAAATCTATTCCATACCAAGTATATCGTAAAAGGCCAACTATGCATAATCATCGTAGATGGAGGAATTGTACCAATGTCATTGCAAAGTCCTTTGTACAGAAGTTGGGTTTGTCGACCTCAAAGCATCCCTGGTCCTACAAGTTACATTGCCTTCATGATAAAGGTGCTTTGCACGTAACTGAACAAGCAACCATACCATTTAGTGTTAGGAACGTATATAGGGATAAAGTAGTGTGTGATGTCGTCCCTATGGGAGCTTTACATCTGCTGCTAGGATGACCTTAGTTGTTTGACCGACGTGTTATGTACGATAGGTACAAGAACACCTATGCCTTTGTTAAGAACGAAAGGAGAATAGTGTTGTAACCCTTAACCTCGTCCTAAGTAAGTGAGATCCACAATCAGCTCACCCGAGTCAGTAAGAAAAAGGCCTTAGTGATGCACTCTAGAGAGCTCCAATCTACTGAAAAAATTGATGAATCGATGTTCTTATTGATTAGGAGATTGATGGAGATAAGGGAGTTGCAGAACGTTCCATAAGAGATCCAAAGCTTATTAAATAAGTTTTTCGACCTATTTCTAGAAGAACTGCCTAAAGGACTGCCACCAGTCCGAGGCATAGAGCATTATATTGATCTGTAGCTAAGTGCTGCCCTCTCGAATCGACCTACGCACAGAATGAACCCTGAGCAAGTTGTCTAGCTGAAAAGATAGGTGGATGAACTCATTGATCGAAGGTATGTAAAGGAGTGCATGAGCTCTTATACTATACTTGCTCTGTTCGTTTCGAAGAAGGATAGTTCATGGCCCATGTGCATTAACAATCGAATAATGAACTGAATAATTGTCAATTATAGATACCTGATACCGAGGCTCGATGACATGTTGGATGAGCTTCATGGAACAAAGATATTTTTGAAGATTAACCTATAAAGCGATTACCACCAAATTTGCATGAAGCTAGGCGATGAATGGAAGACCGCCTTTAAGACTAAGCACGGGCTCTACGAATAGTTGGTTATGGCATTCAGACTTACTAATGCCCCAAATACATTCATGAGGTTAATAAACCATGTGATGTGCTCTCTTCTTAAAAGGCGTGTGATCATATACTTTGATGACATATTGGTGTATAGTGCCAACTTGAACAACTATGTTTAATATCTTCATGAAGTATTTGGCATTCTGTAAGCTAAGAAGTTGTATGGGAATGTAAAGAAACGCTTGTTCTGCGAAAGAGAGGTGATGTTCCTAAGGTTTCTAGTGTCGAGGAATAGAATCCAAGTAGATAAGGAAAAGATCCAAGCTGTTCTAGAATGGTCGATGCTGAAGAATGTCATTGATAACTCTTATTTTAGATACATTTCAAATGGTGATTTTATAGTATTTCCCTTACATCTTTGGTTTTCTTTAAAGAAATTGATACTTAATTGAGTAAAATTTTGATTTCAAGGTTTGAACACGTTCTTGGATTGAAAATGAAGAAAATGAATCAAGTTTCACTCAATTTAGAGTTCAAATGAATGACTTATAAAGTTTTGAAGTTACATAAACAATAGGAGAAAGTGGCAAATTTTGGTCAAAAGTTACATAGTTTGGGACACAACTATATGCTCAGGCTATGTCCATGCAAGAAGATTTTAAGTGCCAAGGTCAGTAAATTACACAACCTGGGGACACAACTATGTCCCAGGTTGTGTCTAGTAACGAAAAAAGAAACTTTATAATACATTATAAAAGGACTTAGTAAGATTTTGTACATAAACCATAAACATTCAAAAGAGAAGAGACTTGAAGAGAAGGAGGAGCAAAAGGCGAAAACAACACCTAACTTCAAGATTAAAGAGATTTTTCATCAATAAAAGGGGTTTTTCATGTTTTATTTCTTGATTTTGTTGTAATTCATTTTTAGTTTCATCATGATAGCTTAATATTCTTGTATTTAGGGTTGTGGAACCTAAGGTTTCATGTGACTATTAGATTTATTGATAATTTTCAATAAAGTTTCCATCTTTTCTTGATTCAATTATGTTATTTAATTATTAATTGATATTTCTAGGGTATCAATCTATGATATTATGCATGATGATTGAGAAATCATATGTGTAATGAGATCTTGACATAATTGGAGAGAATTACATGTGTACTTAGAGATAAGATACATGTTTCTTCCGAAAAGTTGTTCTTTTGTATGAGAATTCATTACATATTAATGTGATTCTGAATTATATTACTAAGTGAAGAGATTCTGATAAATAATTTATGATTAGGATTAATATGCTAAAGAAAGGTGTTAACTTTAATTGTGAATCTCTTCGGTCAAGAATAATACGGATTGAATTGGATACATTTTAAGCAGTCACATGTTAAACACTAGGGGAAATAATTCCTAATTACGTTATTTGCTTTCTTGAAGTCGTTCTTAATTTTATCATTTTCTAAATTGCTTAATCAAGTCTCATAATTAGGTTAGTTTGTTAATTTTAGTATTTTTAATTCATCAGCCCATCACAATTTTTCGGTTAAATAATAAAGCTAAGGTTAATATTAGTACTCAAAATCTTTGAGGGATCGACTCAGACTCATATTTGCTATATTAAAACTGATAGGTGCACTTGCCATGTATCAGTCATTGAAGGCCGAAGTTTCCATGGCCTAGCTTCTTTCTATAGGCAATTTATTAAAGACTTCAGCACAATAGCTGCCTCATTGATCGAGCTGACAAAGAAAAATGAAGGGTTCAAGTGAAATGATCGAGCTAAGCAAAGCTTTAAGGAGATCAAGGAGAAGCTCACCTTAGTACCTATCTTTTTGCTACCAGATTTTGATAAGCCCTTCGAACTGGAATGCGACACATTGGGAATTGGACTTAGCCCTATCTTGATGCAAGAACAACGACTCATCACTTACTATAGTGAGAAATTGAGTAGCCCAGCCCTAAACTTTTCAGTGTACTTGAAGGAGATGTACTCCCTTTTTCGAGCCCTTACTATTTGGCAACAATATTTGCCACCGCAAGAGTTTGTTATTTCTACTAACCATGAGTCTTTAAAATGTTTGCGAAGTCAGAACAAGCTTTCGAAGAGGTAAGCTAAGTGGTTGGAGTTCATAGAGAGTTTCTCATACGTCATCCGGCATAAGAAGGGAAGTGCAAATGTGGTTGCCAACGCTTTATCATGACAGCAAATGTTACTAACCCCTTTATAGACAAAATTATTAGGATTCTCATTAATTACCAAGCAATATACTCATGATTCTCATTTTAGCCTTATCAAAGAACAGTGCAAGGATGGAATTGTGGTTGAAGGATATTATCTCAAGGATGGCTATCTTTTCAAGGACCGTAGATTATGTATTCCAAATTGCTCCATATGTGAACTATTGGTCCGGGATGCCTACAATCGTGGACTTTCAAGCCACTTTAAGGAGGTCAAAATAGCTAATCTATTGAAAGAGAATTTTTACTGGCTAAGGATGTCCATAAGGTAGTCGGTAGTTGTGAAGTGTGTAAGCATACTAAGGGGAAGAGAGAACCTCATGAAGAGTACATGCCTCTACCAATGCCTACCTTACCATAGGCCAAACTCAGCATGGACTTTATCCTAGGGTTGACTTAGACATCTAGAGAAAATGATTATATTTTTATTGTAGTGGACTATTTCAACAAGATGGCACACTTCATTCCATGCCATCGGACTAACGATGCTTTATATATTGTTGATTTGTTTTTGTAGGAGGTTGTCCAACTACATAGAGTACCAAAGACTATTGTCCCAAATCAGGACATAAAATTTTTGAGCTATTTTTAGAAGACTCTTTAAAGAAGATTTAGGACTAAACTAGTGTTCAGCTCTAGTAGGCACCCTTAGACTAATGGCTAGACTGAAGTAATGAATAAGACGTTAGGTAATCTACTTAGAGTTGTTGTAGGGAAGAACTTAAGGGATTAGGATCTATGCCTACTAGTCGTGGAGTTTGAATACAACTAAATTGTCCACAGCATTACAAGGAGGACCCCTTTCGAGGTTGTCTATGGCTTTAAACTAACAATTTCCTTAGATATGATCTGTACCCCAACAACTATTGAAGAAAGTCAATCTAGAGTCGATCGTACTCGAGAATTACATGAACTGCACCAATTTGTAATAGAGAAGATTACCAAATTCAATTAGAGATAGCAAGAGATTAACAACTGATGCCATTGAACTGTTTTTTCTAACTAGGAGACTTAGTATGGATTCACCTTAGCTGAGAGTGATTCCTACACTTAATACAAAGCAAACTATCTCCTTGAGCTAATGGCCCATTCAAAGGCTTGAAGAAGATCAACTGCAACGCCTACTAGATTGAGTTACCTAATGACTACAGTATCTCCTTTACCTTTAATGTGTCTGATCCTATTCCCCATCAACTAATAGAAGACCCTGCAAGCGCCTTAGAAGAATGAACAGAAACTCCTTTAAATTTGAGGACAAATCTTTTCGACCTCCAAGCAGATGATAAGAATCAACCCCCTAGGCTAATCACACGAAGCAAAGCTAGAGGACTTCAAGGGCTTGCATGGAAAAAACTAACTTTAAGCCATAGCTAAGACGGGGACTCTTATCCCAATCTGACCTCTTGTTGACTTTTCTATATCCTCACATGTATCCAACATGTTCCTGCCTAACTGTAAAGTCCTGATCTAGAAGGTAACACAGGAAAGGCTAGTCGAGTTGAGCTCTCCAACCTACCACTAATGCCTAACTCCAATTTAGTTGACTTCCTAACTAGACTGATTGGCTCTCAACCTGATCTAGATCAGGTGGGCTCTTAACTACCAGTACCTACTATTTCTACCTATGTTGTATCATACTCCTAATGAACAACCATCAAGTGATACATGCCTTTTGACACAACGTTCTAGAATGATTCTTTCTTTTCCATACTGACTATTCTTTGTCCTTTTTAGCATGATTCATGTAATGTAATTGTAAAATATCCTTTTATCTTTTTACGTATGTAAAATAAACCTAGTGGGTACGTATATAAACCTTAACTTTCCTTGTACACAGACATCTAACTTTCAATATAGAATTATTAACTTTAAGCAACCTTAGTGTTCTCGTTATTGATAAAGACATATTTTTCATGTTTTAAAGTGAAAATTAAGATAGAATTATTATTGATTTAATAGAAATCATTAAGAAATGGTACTTAATTATTTTCATTTGGACATTTTAAGAATTAGAGGATTTAGGAGTTGAATTACGAACGATTTAGAGGTGTTTTATGCAAAGGAACGAAGTCTGAATCAACATGCGCAAGATGGAATTGAAGGTAGCCAGCTTCTACTTACACCAACAGCCTTTGGAGTCTATGATACCAACTTTCATGGCTAAGCCTCCGACCTAACAGTTGACCTTGCACTTACACAGCTGGCCTTCATCTAAAAGAAGTTTCATGCGACTTAACCTTCATTTTTCTTATAAATAGCTTATGTTTCATCATTTGGAAGACTTTGAACACACTTTCCTTAGACTTAAAGAGTCCTAGAATAGTCTTTAGATAGTTCTTCAAGAATTCCTTGGAAGAATCACTTAGATCATTGAGAAGAACTTGCTTTTGCTATAGAGATTAAGTTGAAGATGCAACTAAAGATTATCTTTTCTAATATAGAGTTGGTGATATCTATTTCAATTATTCTTATGCAATTTTGTGAATTACTTACGATTTCAATTGTGATTTTCCTTACAATTTCAATTAGTATTTGTGTTTTTGTTTTCGAATCCATGGTTAGCTAAATTTATTCGTGGGAATTGATGAAACCTTAGATAGCTAAGATGATGATTGTATTCATGTTATAAGATTAAGAGATATATGGATGATTCATGATTGCAATTTCTATGATTTTGATTATAATTGTTAGAAACCCTAATTATACGAAAGTTGATATAGGGTTTGTTAGAAATTCTTAGTTGATTTGATTAATCAATGTAGAAGTAGAGTTAATTGAATTAATTAGAAATTATGTAGAAATTAATATGATGTTCAGGGATTGATTATTGACTAAAACATTAGGAATAATTAATTGAGGGCATTAGATAATCATAGTATTCGGAGATACATGATTGTAATTTAAAGTCTACTGTTAATTGGAAGTTGTGGAAGATGACTAATTAATTAGGAGTTTAAATCCTTAAGTTTTAAGGTATAATAATTTTACTTGAATGACTATATAGCTATTAATCTATATAACATGATAACAATTTGATTGGCATAATCTAGGGTGGATTCTGTTTTCCTATAATTCCCAATTGATTGCTTAATTTTAGGTTTTTCATAGTTATTTTCTTTTTAATAGATTTAGTGTAATTATTAGATTAATTAAATTAATTTCGATTGCTTGAATATTAATAAGAACTAGTATATGATTAGTAATTTCTTAGTCCTCGAGAGATCGACAACCTTACTTTCTCTATATTACTTGATTTCAACCCAGTATAATTACTGGAGTACTCACGATTTATTTTTATATATATAGTTTAAGCGAATCATGTTTTTAGCACCATTGCCAAGGACTGGAAATGTTAAACCTTTTAGTTCTATTGGTAATTTAGGCGCACTTGATGTCGTGTGTTGTTTTTGCTCTTCTTGTAGGTATTTTATGTGAAGGAGTAGAAGTGCTGAAATTCTACCACTAGATTTAGAAATGGAGCCTACTTTACATTGGTTGAGGCGAGAAAACAGAAGAAGGATAGAAGAGATGGCAAGTAATGAGGGTAATAATCAGATATAAGGAGTTATGGTGATGGGTTCAACTATAAGGAGGTCTACTATTTAAGCTAACAATTTTAAGTTGAAGTTGTCCCTTATTCTATGGTTCAAACGAATCAGTTTGGAGGATATCCCAATGAAAGTCCTAACGAACATATTGCAAGATTCCTCTAATACTACAATACAATGAAGATGAACAATGTGATAGAGGAGGTTATTATATTATAGCTCTTTCCCTTTTCGTTGAGGGATAAAGCTAGAGCTTGGTTTCATTCATTGCCATAAGAGTCTATCACCACCTGGGCTGATCATTCATCGAAGTTCTTAAGGAGAATTTTCCCACCAATTAAGACCGCAAAATTAAGGAACGACATCACCAACTTTAACAAGTTTAGTAGTGAGTCACTTTATGAAGCATAAGAGAGATTCAAAGAGGCGATCAGAAAATGCCCACATCATGGCTTACTAGATAATCTCCTAATTGAGATCTTCTATCTCAGCTGATGCTATAGCTGGAGGTGCTCTGATGGGTAAGACATATAATGAAGCAAGTGCATTGATATAAGAGAAGGCCTCCAATGCACCTAACTGGCAAAATAAGAGAAGTAAGTTAAGAGTGACAATAACTAATGACAAAAACATTGTATCTCAATTAATAGCTTAGATTGCAACTCTCACTACTCAGGTAGTAAATTTACCTCAACATAGTCTTTTAATGCTAACCCTATTGTTTTCTATGAGTTATGTTCAAGACCACATTTGACTCTTAAGTGCTTAATTGGGAATCACTCAGCTCTAACTAGTGGAGAATAGGTGAATTTTGTCAACAATTTTCAATGTGGCAATCAAGGACCATATTCAAATACATATAATCTAAGGTGGCGTAATCATCCAAATTTTTCATAGAGAAATGAGAACGATTCATTCCAACCACCACTTGGATTCCAAAAGCAAGGGCCTACTCAGAATGCTCTAACTCAACAAAATCAGTCTAAAATGGAAGAGCTCATATTGAGCTATATGCAAAAGGCTGACACTATGCTATAGAATCAATAGGCAACTATTTGAAACTTAGAGAATCAAATTAATCAGATTTCTCAACAATTGAGTAACAAACCATCAGGGTCTTTACCCAGCAATACTGAGAAGAATCCTAAAGGTGTCAATGCTATTATGCTAAGGAGTGGAAAAGCATTGGAAACAATTGACAAACAAGTTGAAGAAAAGGTAGAGATTCCAATGGTAGAAAAAGGGAAGGAGGTGGAAGAGGAACCAACATAAAAGTCACCAAAAGTGAAACCGTACGTTCCTTTAGTCCCCTTTCTAGGAAGATTGAAGCAACGGTAGCTAGATGCTCAATTCGCTATATTCCTAGATGTCTTCAAGAAGTTGCAAATTAATATTCCTTTTGCAGAAGCACTTCAGTAGATGTCTTCGTATGTTAAATTCATGAAGGATTTGCTCACTAAGAAGAGAAAGATCTATGGAAACGAATTAGTAATGCTTATAGGGGAGTGCTCTATGATCTTTCAAAAAAATTTATCCACCTTGCCTAGAAAACAAAGAGACTAGGGGAATTTTACTATTCCTTGCACTATAGGAAATTTTCACTTTGATAAGGTTCTTATTAATTCAGGTGCAAGTATAAATTTAATGCCCTTGTTTGTTTTCAGGAAGTTGGGACTTGGAGATTACAAGGAGACCCATGTTACCTGGCAACTGGCTAATAGGAGTATCAAATACCTAAGTGGTATTGTTGAGAATTTCCTGGTAAAGGTAGACAGATTGATCTTCCCGGTTAACTTCATAATCTTAGAGATAGAAGAAGACAGAGAGGTACCCATGATCCTGGGTAGACCGTTTCTTACAATAAGTAAGGCATTGATAGATATGGAATAGGGTAAGCTGACTTTAAGAGTTATGGACGATCGGGTAACGTTTAATGTTTACGAAGCCATAAAGCATTTTGATGATTGCAAATCCTATTACATTATTGACATTTTTTATGAGATTATCTATGAGTCTATAGAAGAGAAAGCAGGATTGGATACCATGGAATTAGTTCTTAAGGATCTAGATGATTAGAGTGATGATGACGAGCTTGAAGAAGAAGGTAAGGAACGGGTATCAAAAATTAAATCTCAATACTATGAAGAATTAGGCACCAATGAGTAGAAGCCAATCCCATCATTGATACAAACTTCGGTGCTTGAACTTAAACCTTTACCTAGTCATTTAAAATATGTTTATCTTGGAACAAATGATACTTTTCCAATAATTATCTCCTCCTCTTTGATAGGTGACCAGGAGAAACAACTTCTAGGAGTTCTAAGAGAGCATCAAGAAGCCATTGGGTGGACCATTGCCAATATAAAGGGGATTAGTCCCTTAATTTGCACTTACAAGATATTGCTTGAGGTTGAGTGCAAATCTACAGTACAACTATAGAGACGACTTAACCCAACTCTCAAGGAGGTAGTTAAGTAAGAGATACTTACATTGTTAGATGTAGGTATTATCTACCCTATCTCAGATAGTAAGTGAGTTAGTCCTCAAGTAGTGCCAAAAAAAGGTGGTACGACCATGGTGAAAAATGAGTATAATGAGCTAATCCCTACTCGCATTGTAACCGAGTGGAGAGTTTGCATAGATTATAGAAAACTAAATGATGCCACTCGTGAAGACCACTTCCCACTCCTTTTCATAGATTAAATGTTAGAAAAACTTTCAGAGCATGATTATTATTGCTTTTTAGATAGATATTCTGATTACAATCAAATTCATATCGCACCTAAGGACCAAGAGAAAACCACTTTTATATGTCCCTATGGCACTTTTGCCTTTAAGAGAATGTCCTTCGGTCTCTATAATGCACCCACAACTTCTCAAAGATGCATGATGTATATATTTCTTGACAAGTTTGAAGAATTTATTGAAATATTTGTGGATGACTTCTCTATCTTTAGGAAGTCATTTGATTCATGTGTAACTAATTTAGGTTGGGTGCTCAAAAGGTGCAAAGAGACTAATTTACTTCTAAACTAGCAAAAATGCCATTTTATGGTAAGAGAAGGAATAGTCTTAGGTCACAAGGTGTCAAAAAAAAGGATTGAAGTTGATATAGCCAAAGTAGAGATAATAGTTAAGCTACCACCACCCACTTCAATCAAAAGAGTCAAGGGCTTCCTAAGGCATGCTGGCTTTTACAAGAGATTTATTAAGGGCTTCTCTAAAACCTTTAGACCTCTTTGTAAATTACTTGAAAAAGATTTTATCTTTGTTTCTTATGATAGTTGTTTGTAGGCATTCAATCTATTAAGGGAAAAGCTTACTTCAACACCAGTAATTGTTGCATCAGATTGGGAGCTTCTTTTTTAGATGATGTGTAATGTTAGTGACTATAATGTATGAGCAATACTTGGGCAAAGGAGAGGTAAGTTATTTCATGTTATATACTATGCAAGTAGAACTTTGAATGAGGCATAGAGAAACTATGCTATAATAGAGAAAGAAATTTTAGCGGTTATATTTGCTTGTGACAAGTTTAAGCTTTATCTCATAGGTTCTAAGATCATAGTATACCAATACCATGCTACTCTAAAATATTTGTTTGCTAAAGCTAGGTTAATTTGATAGATCGTATTATTGCAAGAATTTTACCTTAAAATTAGAGATAAAAAGGGAACTAAAAATGTAATTGTAGATCATTTATCTCTATTACAATTGAAGCGTTTAGAGCCACCCATTAATGAAAAGTTCCTTGATGAACAATTATATTATGTAGAGATCTGAAGATTACCTTGGTAAGATGATATAGTCAATTACCTGGTTAGTAAAATCATACCATATGGTTTCTCATTTCAAAAGAAAAAGAAGTTTTTACATGATGTGAAATTTTATTTCTAGGACGAACCATAACTTTTTAAAAGTTGTGCTGACTAAGTAATTAGACATTGTGTGCCTAAAACAGAACAGTTTAGCATAATTCAGCATGTCGTTCTAAAGAAGCAGGGGGCCACTTTGGTGTAGAAAGAACTGTAGCTCAAATTTTATCTTGTAGATTTTACTAGCCTAGTTTGTTTAGTGATTGTAGGAATTATGTTAAGTCTTGTGCTCAATGCCAAAGGGTCGAGAATATTTCTAGGAGACATGAATTATCACAAAAGAGTATTTTGGTAATTGAGCTTTTTGATGTATCGAAAATAGACTTCATGGGTCCTTTCCCTTTATCTTTTTCAAACAAATATATACTTCTGGCAATAGATTATGTGTTGAAATGGGTAGAAGCACTAGCTTTATAAACTAATGATGCCAGAGTAGTAATTAAATTTTCGAAAAAGAATGTTTTTTCTAGGTTTAAGGTACCCAAGGCAATTATAAGTCATGGGAGCTTGCATTTTTGCAATCGAAAATTTCAAAAATTGTTAACAAAACATGGAGTCACTCATAAACTTGCCACCCTATAGCATCCACAAACTTATGGACAAGTTAAGGTATCTAATAAGGAAATAAAGCATGTCCTAAAAAAGACTGTCAATGCATCTAGGAAAGACTGGTCTCTAAAACTCGGTGATGTATTATGGGCCTATAGGATAGCTTTTATAACCCCTATAAGAATGTCCCCATACAAAATCATTTATGGTAAATTATGTCCCTTAGCTATAGAGCTCGAGCACAAGGCTTATTAGGCTATAAAATACCTTAATTTTGATTTATAAGTTGTAGGTAAAAAGCAATTGCTCTAATTAAACCAACTAGATGAAATTAAAGTGGAAGCTTATGAAAACGCTAGGATCTACAAGGAAAGAGCCAAGTGATGGCATGATAAGAACATTCAATAGTAGGAGTTCGTGCCTTGTCAGAAAGTGTTATTGTTCAACTCTTGATTGAAGCTATTCCTAGATAAGTTAAAATCTTGGTGGTTTGGGCCATTTAAAAGAGCTAATGTTTTTTCTTATGTTACAGTTGAGTTAAAGGTAAGAGACAATTGTACTCTCAAGGTAAATGGTCATCTCCTCAAATACTATTTTGAAGGAGAAAACATGGATAGCGATGCCAATATGGTAGTAAGCGAGAATTCATAAAAAGATCGGAAAAGTCGGGCTAATGACTATAAACTAAGCACTTCATAGGAGGTAACCCATGTCTAACCAAACTAATTTTTTATTCATTATTATTTAATTATTTTTATTTATTAAATAAAAATATAAAACATAAAAAAGGAGAAAAGCATGAAATTTGAAATCAAGGCCGGTACTCAAGGTTGTCGGCTTATCAGCCGGCTTACCCATATATGTTGGTAATGCATACCACTAGCGTACAATGGGAAAAGCTGGCGTACAGTACTTTTAAAAAAGCACATACATCAATTTTCTCTCTCTCCTTACTCATTTTTTTCTCTAAATTTCTCTTAAACTCTCCCTCTCCAACATACCCATAACCACATACACTCACTCTCTTCATTTTTCTACACACTTTTCCATTTTTCCTTGGAGATCTGTGATTTCTACATTCATCATGCCGCCCAAGAAGATGCAACTGAGAAACAAAAGATGGCATCCACTTCGACTTTTAAAAGTTTAGGTAGTAATTTACTCTCACATCAGGAGTATGCTAGGGAAAGAAGGAGGAAGTTATAATGAATGACATTCATGAATTAGCAATATCTAAATTGGACTATTTTGCAAGAGTATGGAATGGACGATAGAATCTAGTATATGGTTCCTAATAAAACATGGTTTTGACTATTTGAGGTAAAATAACTTACTTATAGAAATATAGCTATTGATTTTTTGTCCACTTCGCAGCTAAAGAGAAGTGGGAAAATGTCTATTTTCACATTTCAAGTTTATGAAGAAATTCATGTAATTGAATTAAGTCAAATTGGCTATTTTCTAGGTTTATATGAAGAAGAGGAAGTCAATTTACCCAACTCTTGGCCTAGTGATATGATTGTTGAGAGATTTTGGTTTCAATTTTTTCATCCTAAGTAGGACGATTTTGTACCTTCAAAGTCGCTTGCTACAACTTTCTCAACAGTGGATCGTAGGCTACTCCACCATATCCTTGCTCATACTATCAGCTGTAAGAAGACTAGCTATAGTAAGGTAACCAGTTTTGACATGTTTTATCTATACAGTACGATTTCTAGATATCAGATAGATTTGGGAATAGAAATAGCAAATTTTATCTATAGATAGATAGACGATACCAAGATACAGGTTATCTTTTGTGGTAAGTATATTACAGCATTATTGAAGGGTATGGGACTTTTTCAAGAGCTCGAGGGGGACGATGGTATCCCATGTAAACCTATTTCTACTACCCTTTAGGGTTTGGGGATTGGTCAAGATAAATAATAGGCCTCATCTTGTCGATAAGGAGGATATTCCTGAAAATCCTCCTCCTACTACTAAAGCGTCTACTTCACCTCATCCTCTATATAGCAGTTATGAACAAATGAGTGTTGAAATTAGAGAAGTCCAGAATGAAATTAGGAAAGAAAGAAAGAAGAATAAGAAGTTCTGGACTACTATGTTTAATATGTTGAAGTCTACTATCTCATGTTTTCATCTAACAGCTGCAAAGCAATTCCATTATGAGACTTCCAGTGTAGAGAGTAACAGTATCGACAGAGATAGTTAGATATTTGTGTGCTTTCCTAATTTTTTTATTTCATTTTTCTTTCTTTTCTTTTTCTTTTATTTTACTGTTTCGTTATTTTTGTTTAGTACCCCTCTATTTGGGTAACTCGAGATAATTAGCTCTACTATGTACTCTTTAATACACTTTTATGCTATTTTTGCTATTTTATGTTTCTTTACGTTTGGTGAGATGGATCAGGTCTGAATTCTATGATAGCAATGATCTTATGCTTGGAATTTTCATTGTTGCTGAAAATTTGAATCTAAAGGAGTACTAGCTTTTTCTTGTTTCTTTTCTATTCACTTCGTTATGGTACCTCTCCATATGTCCGACCCCAAAAACGCATCAATATGTATACTTATTTAAATCTTAGAAAAATAGAGTGATATATATACATATAGGTACATATATCTCTTCTTATTGTTTACTACTTATGTATACTTGTATTTATAATATTTTACAATATTTCTCTTACATATGTATATTAAAGTGTACCTAATATTGTTTATATTTACATATACTATATACATAAATGAACCGTATGTATGTGTGTATATGTATATATATATACTAAATATGTATAACACACACACATATATATATATATACATATTGATAGATATATTTTTGTATATACATATATACATAAATTTTTAAGAAGAGGAAAGCTTACACATATATTCAAATCAAATATATGTACTTATAATTTTTATTACAAATGATGCTAAAAACACAAATAGCTCCTACAACATATTTCTAGCACAATATTACTAACAAGTACATATCAACATAAAAGAAAAATATGCAAAACTTATATTACAAAGAAAAACTAAATAATATAAGAAATCCTTAATTACTTGATCTTGAAATTCTTAGAGTTAAGGCTTCCTATCTCCTCTTGAGATTTAGTAGCAAGGTGATGATGTAAATGAAGTAAATTGTGGAATTTACAATTAAGTGATAGTTAGAGGAAAAAACAGAAAAACAAAAGAAAGGAAGTTGGAAAGAGAGAAGGACGTTGTCAACCTAAATGGGGAAAAAGAGAGCTTGAGTTTTAGCTTTAAATTTATAAAAGAAAAAGAAGCTGGAAGTGGTTTCTAGAAGGGTGCATGTGGCTCCTGGCAAGTAGCACAGAAAAGGAAAAAAGAAAAGAAGGAAATAAATAAAGTGAAAATGACATAGGTTGAGTTTACCTTATCTAGTTCAAATTTTAATCACATGAGATAAAAAAAGGGAACACTTGGTAGTTGTAATTTGGAGAGGGGAAAAGAAGAAAAGAAGAGAAGAAAAAATGAAAGAAAGAAGGAAGAAAAGAAAAAGAAAGAAAGAAGAAAAATTTAGAAAAATAATTTTTGACTCATTTTTAAGTGTTTGTCCAAATTTTCAACGATGTTTAGGATGAAATATAATGTAATTAAGGAAGAAAATATTAGATGTAAAATTAATGTATATTATATAATATATAACCATAAAATTCATAGTACAATTAAATCAAAATAGTCAAATTAATATAAAACTGACATACATATATATAAACATATGCAACGCTACAATTAATCCCATGATAATATTAGTATTCTTAATAATTTATTTAATTAATTTGTTATTCTTATCTATTTATTAATATTTTGAAATTATCTCTACTCGTTTGTTAGCGATTTTGCATAATTATGCTTGTTTATCGATAATTTTACCAAATTAAGGCTTTATTATCACTAGGGTAAATTTTATATATTTAATAAGCTTAGAGCTTTGGTTTTAGGATGTTTATCAAATTCAGATTCCAACTCTTGTATTTACATGTACATAAGATTTAGGGTTTTCATACGTGATTAGTGTTTCGAACAATAAATTAGTATTTTTCATATTCGTTTTAGGTTTTAAGTTTAAAATTTAATCTAGTTTTAATTTTACGTTGTTTTGTTGATTCACAAAAATATCTATGACATTCTTATTTGACTTTATACAGAAAAGGCTAAATTTGCAGAATTTGCATATTCAATATGGAAAACTTGACTAAAAACCAAAGGGTTTTAACTTTTAGAGTTGCCAATACTTTGTAATTGGTTAAGGGTAATGTTAGAAACAAAGTAAGCAAATTGATTCCTAATCAAGCCACTAATCTTTTGAAAAAACTATAGTAAAATGGGTTTGGAGACTTGATTTTAAAATTGTAGAAGGTTGCTAAAAGAGTAATTTTTAAAAAAGATAAATGTGCTATATTAAAAATGGATTAAATAAATCTACATGCAATTTTTTAATCTTTCCTTGTAATAAATTTTTTTTCAAAATGATATAAAGTGAAAAGAAAAAGAAATTCATGAGAAACAACATTTTATTACTAAAACGAATTTCTTTACATTTTATATGGAAAACAAAATTTTCTTTTCACAATCGTCTTGCAAGTGCTAGGATATCTACTATTCATAGTCAGGCTTTCGTAGTTTAATTGATTTTGTAAATGTCAAACTTCAAAAGCTATCAAGCCTTAACAATCTGTTGTGTATATCAATTTTATGCAAGAAATTGTCCCCTTAGTCACTTGCATAACCTGGACATACACAAGGTTCATACGGCAAACCACTTTGAAGAATTCATAGTTTCATAAACATACTATTATTTATATAAATAGAAAACTATACTTACAATAAGACTAGGCACATAATATTTATAAAAGTGTGCAGTACGTATCATAACTCAAAAGTAAGAGTTCAATTATATTACTAAGAGATGTAACATACCTTAAGAAACCAAAATGTTTCAAAATACAATTCAATGGTAGTTCCTTCTCACTTTAGCCCTAATTACACCCTTTCGTACAACTGATGATAATTGTCATGTAGCATGCTTAATTTGGACCTATAAGCAAATCTATAGGTGAGTGAGCAAACCACAGCTTAATAAAAGGTAGAAGGCAAAATACATACACAAGTTGAGCAAAACAACTAAGTTATTAATCAATTATTATGTGCAATACATACATAAGCAATGTGCTATTTACTCAACGTTAACTAATCCATCCTAAGGATATAGAATTTACACTAGCTCTAACTCAGGTTAAGGAGTTGCAATATGATAGCTACAATACCCTATCACTACCAATTCTAGGCTTATGCAATAAAGACCTAAGACCTCTTACAACTACCATTAAATGATGTCCCCAACCTTGCTGGAATCTTCTCTATTGTTACTTAGTTCGACTAAAGGTAAGGAAAGGCCATCACATAGCACCTTGTCGAAGGGGTCAAAATTTAGTTAGAGAAAAACCTAACAGTCCCTTAGTGGGATGTAATGCATGTCCTTTTTAAAATTTTAATTCATATTTATATTAGTTCAATTAAGGGCGTTCAAACAATTTGAAACATACCAAATAAAGTCTAGCAACATAGCAAAATAAGTAGCTCACTACCAACTAGCACTTTAGTAACCAAGCATAAGAATAACATGCGTACAAATAACTACTTATAACCATAAGCCTGCTTAATTGTACAAATGCTCCCTTGAGTAAGTTTGTAACGTTAGCCTCATCACTTGGAAATCCAACATATCAAAACCTAGATTTAGTTTTAGAAAGATTTACAAAAACATTAGGGTTTTATCTAGTTCTTCATATTATTATGCAATTTGTAGAAATACTATTTCTGTAGTTATTTTAATACAGATATATATACATATATCTAAATGCACACATTTTGATAGGGATCAAGCTATTAGGCCTTTGATATATAGCCAGCCTGAAATTTAGAAAGCATGGCAAGGAAAATTCTCCTACCCTAACCAACACCTGCCAAGGCTAAGTACTTCCTGATAAAGCTACTCTTTATGCCGAGTTGAATGACTACCCATCTCTTTATAGTACACCAAGTTATAGAGTACTCACTCACACCCGAATTGACTAATGACATAGTATCTCCCTTACTAAGAAGCCAAGAAAGACTGGACTAACTAAGTTACCCTTACTCGGACAAGCAAGTTGACCATACTTTTTGTTCGCATCTTCCAATGGCATCACCAATATAGCATCGCCATGTACACAAAATCATGTGTAGAATTCGTTATACCAATGATTATTTTTCTTGAATATTCATTTTTATCCTTTTCTATCTTGTACATTAGTTCCTTAGGAAATGCCCTTTTTTTTCTTTTCCCTTTTAAGCATGTTGCCCTAAATTCTTGAGTATAAATACCCTTTGTACTTGTAGTTGAAGACGTCAGATTGATTATCAATAATACACTTAAGTATTTTCCTTCCTTGCGTAAACATTGCCGTTTACTCTAGGCATCACTCTTATCCTAACCCTTAAGCAAGGATAGGTGGTGAGTAACCTAACTAAACCATCTCGTGCATCATATCAAGTAGTACTGTAACTCCTTGCAAGTTCCATTAGTGCATCATATCCATTGGAGTTGTTTGTAGGTATTTGCTTACTCTTCCTTTGCATTTGTCCTTTCACACATTCACGATCACTTCCTTTCAAGCTTTCTACAAGCTTAAACCCATTCAACGACTAACCTTGTCTGTTTTTGGTTACGGTTTGCAACATCTTCATATAGAAGCGAAAGTTTTGTTTAAGTTGTAGTTGGTTTTTGATGTTCTGTTTATACATTGTTTCATGTGTAAAATAGAGCAAGTTATTGTGTTCATCTTAATTGCTGTGTTTGCTTGCCATTGATTTTCTAGTTTAAGAAAGTGTTTGTTTATGCTTTGAATCAGTGAAGAAAACGATTAACCTAAGTGTAAACATTGGTGTTAGAGATGACAATAGTGGAGTTGACTGGACGATAGTCTTAGGGAACCCTTAAGAGCACTGACAAGACATTTGATGAGGTGGCTAACCTCTTGGTAGATTTGACCTAAGCTGTTTATGCATTAGCTTATCGACCAATTGAAGCCGTGCAAAATACTTTACAAGTTGCTCAACCTATTAGTGGTTAGAACTCATCTTGACCAGTTTGAGGTAGAGGAGTAGGTGGATAAGTAAGGTGAAGGATAGACCTAAGGGAATTGGATGAAGATGACTAGGAAGAGTATTTTGAAGAAGAGTGAGTTAGAGTCCCCAAAGCATTTGACCATGTGAAGCTTCAAATTCCGAACTTCAATGGATATAGGATTGTTGATGAATATTTAGAGTAGGAAGAGAGAGTGGAGCATATTTTTTAATATTATTAGTACGAAGATTATAAGAAATTGAGGACTACTATTGTTGAGTTCTTCGGATATGCCATCATGTAGTAGAAGAACTTCTAGGCTATAAGGAGGTGAGAAGGCTACCGAATGATTAATGCTTAGCAAAAAATGAAAAGAATATTGAGAAATAGATTTGTGTCAAAAACTTATCTATAAGACACTTTCACTTAGCTTTAGAGCTAAGACAAGAAAGTTGAGCAGTTGACAGGTATGTCTAGGAATTCCAAATGCTCATGATCTAATGCAAAGTAGAGGAACCCCTAATGCGAAGTAAAGGAACCCCCAATGCGAATAATCTCTAGGTTCATTATGGGATTGAGAGGTGATATTCAGGTCATTATAGAACTCCAATGATTCACAACAATGGATGAAGCCATCCGAATAGCTCAACGAGTAGAGAGGCAGAGAAGAAGCTAAGTACCTACTAGAATGCTGACGAGTCGACCTAAACAAAGAAGTCATTGAGCTTAATTAAGTACTGAGTTGATGTAAAAAGTAGATGTTCGAGCTGATTATAAAGGCTGACTCGATAGTGACATTCCAACTTGAACTTATAAGGGGTAAGGGTCAAGTCAAAAGACGAGGTAGATTAAGTGCTTCAAGTGCCAAGGGTTCAAAGATATGGCCGCTTAATGCTCGAATCGAAGAACTATGGTGATTAAGGGAGATGTCATGAAGCTGGAGGTAGAGAATACAAATGGGGAACCCGAAGAGGGGATCATTACCAAGAAAGAAGTCACTAAGAAAGAGCTTATTGAAGAGGATGTGTTTGCCGAGCACTTGGATCAATTGGTCTTAGTTGTTTGATATGTAATGAACATGGAACCCTCAAAAGAAGAGGAGTAAAGGGAGAATTTGTTTTATACTACCTGTAAGATGAATGACTAGGTACGAGCATTAATTATAGATAGTAGAAGTTATACCAATATGGCATCAGCTAAAATGGTCACACAATTGAAGTTGCCGACCATTGTACACTCAATTGAAGTTGCCGCACGTTCACACGGTGATGTCCGTTTTAGACGTTAAGACCCGTGTTTTACGATATGGACTAAATTTATTGAGATTCTCACTATTGAAGCTTAATTATTCCTATTGGCTAGTTTTACGTTCCATTTTGGTAGTTAATGATTTAATTAGTCATTTATTCTTATACTTAGGGCATTTTACATTGGTATTACTAATTTATGTTCTTGATTAAGTTTAATTCAATTTAGAAAGTGTCTTAGGGTTTAAGGGATTTTTGACTTCTAAATACATGTATATACCTATATTATGTGCTTATGTAATCTTATTATTTCTTCTATTATAAACCTACGCTTATGTCATCGCTTACATCATCATTTGCTTATGTCATCATTTGATTATGTCATTGCTTATGTTATCATTTGATTACCTCGTTGCTTACATCATCCTTTGCTTACCTAAGCCTTATCCCATGATAATGTGCTTAATGTACACTTATACATAATGTACATATACTTATACCTTTCCTCTACTTATATGTATACTAACATACTTATACATATACTCATATACCTATATGGTCCTATACGTATTTTTATACACAAATTCGTATGCCTAATATTTTCCTTAAGAAAAGCTTTCTAATTTCATCCTTTTGTGTTTTTATGTATGTATTTAGTGTAGTATAGGTATGTATAGTTAAATATGGTCTTAATTTAGGTTATATACATAGTAAATACTCATGTACAAAGGTTCACATACTTGTACTCTTTTAGTATTCCCTTTTGTGCACATACTTAGGAGCATATACTCATGTCTTCCTTTCTTCTTCTTCATAATTCCTAATTCCTACACTTAAAGATGGGAACTTTGTTCCCTCTTCTTCAAGACAACACTAAACACATAACTATTTATCTAATCTACCTAATTAACTAACTAATGAAGAAGATAAAACAAGATAAAGTAACTTAGATACATACCTTTGCTTATGTTGGAATTAAGGAGACAAAAAGGAAGATGTTGAAGGTGAAATGGAAGATGGAAGCTCACGGCAATGGAGGAGGATTTTTGGTTTGTTTCTTTTGTTTTGTTGTCATAATGGAAGAGAACAAATGGTAGGGTCAAGTTGAAGAATAAGTGGACGCTAACAATTGAGGAGAAAGAGAAAAAGAAAAATCAAAAGAAAAGAAAAGAAAAGCCATCATTAAGGAGTTAGATATTTTTCTTATCTTTTAGCCTTTTGTTGACTTTTCAAAATATTGACTTTAGTCAACATGTGTTGACTTGGTCAACCCTTTGACTTTGGTCAACATGTGTTGACTTGGTCAACTTTCCTTAAGTATGTGTAATTTTGTACACATAATATAGTAATTAAGGGAAATTAAGGGAAAAATGAAGGAAATGAGGTATTTGGTGAATTGATTAGTAAGAGTAGATGATGAGATCTTACTTTAAGTATTTATAACCTATAAACATCATTTGGTAAACTACTAATTAGGGTATCAAGGTTTACTACATTTAGCTAAATCTTCAACTATATCCCAAACTCTATGTAATACTATCTTAATCATATACTTAAGAAATAAATGTAATCTATAATTCATTATCTTAGTTTCTAAGGGATCACTTAAGTATTCTAAATGTTTATGCATAATTGAGGGTTATCTTTAGTTGTTTATCGATGAAATGGCAAAATGTGGAGGATATATTATCATTTAGGGTTTTAGGGTAAATTATGGTGAATTAGTGCTTTTATATCCTTAAAGTTATAATTTTAGGGTTTTTATTACTTTAGGGCACAATCTCTAATGTTTTTACACATTTAGGGTTTCATATATTCTTATGCGATTAAATCTTCGATTGTCATCTTAGGGTTTTGATGAGGTTAGAGGTTTTAGGGTCTTCATATGCGGTTAGGGATTCAATTGATGATTTAAGATTTTTCGTATCCACTTTAGGTTTTGGATTATGATTTTAATCGGTTTTAAATCTTACTGGCTCTTTTGAGTTTGGGAAATCATCTACAATTTGGACATTTGTTTCTATACTTAAGAAGCTAAATTCATGGGATTTACAATTGTGAACATCTCTAAGTTGTTCTAAATATCCTTCATGCCGAGAGATTATTTGACAACATGAAGAAGTGTTGCTTTTGCTAGGAGGAAGTGGTATTATTGGGCTATGTAGTCAATGGAGGAGGTTTATGAGTGGATAATGAGAAGATTTAAGCTAATGCTAAGTGGCTAACTTCCACTAACTGTGCTAAGTAAGAAGTTTCCATGGACTAGCTTCCTTTTATAGAAGATTCATCAAGAATTTCAACACCCTTGCTACATTGCTTACTGAACTAACAAAGAAGAACATCAAATTTTGATGGGGAGAAAAGGAAGAGAGGAGTTTTACTAAGATAAAGGAAAGGTTGACCTTTACCCCTATATTGAATCTATTCAACTTTAAGAAAATATTTAAGCTAAAGTGTGATGCATCAGGCAAGGGGATAGATGCTGCCCAAAGGCAGGAAAGCTGATCAATTGCCCACCATAGTTAGAAGCTTAGAGGGCCTTAATTAAATTACTCTATGTAAGACACAGAACTATTAGCACTGATCTGGGCATTGCAAGTATGACAGTGCTATGTATTGTTGAGAGAGTTTATTATCTATACTGATCATGAGTCTCTAAGTTATGATTGAAGCCAAACAAAGTTGTCTAAACGGCAAGGGAGATGGGTTGAATTCCTTGAAGGATTCAATTTGGTAATAAAGTATAAACAAGGAAATAGCAATGTAGTTGCGGATGCTCTCTCGAGAAGACTTGCACTATTGAGTGAACTATAGACCCGATTATTTGGGTTTGCAAGCATCAAAGAGCAATACTCTGGAGATCCACACATTGGACCCGTATTTGTGCAATGTGTTGATGAGAGAATAGTAGATGAGTATCATGTGGAAGATAGCTATTTGTTTTGAGGTAGAAAATTATGCATGATGACTTGTTCACTACAGGAATTATTAATCAGGGAAGCTCATAGTGGAGGACTATCTAGACATTTTAGGGAGAAAAGGACATACAAATTACTATGTGGTCAATCCGTTTAGCCTAAGATGAGGCAAGATGTACACCGAATTGTTGAAAGTTGTGTCGTGTGTAAAAGGGCTAAGTGCCAAGCCGAAAAAGGGAAAGCAATGTCTTTGTCTATTTCGATAAAACCATGGACTGAGTAGAGCATGGACATTGTCCTCAAATTACTACAAACTACTCGAGGCAAAGATTCTATAATGGTTGTAGTGGATCCGTTCAACAAGATGATGTACTTTGTGCCTTGCACTAAAACTAACGATACTTCGGCTATTGCTTCTCTTTTCTTGTAGGAGATTGTATGGTTATACGGCGTGTTGAGAAGTACAGTCTCTGATAGAGACCCAAAGTTCTTAAGCCATTTTTAGAGGGCCTTATGCCGTTGGATGGGGACCAAACTACTATTCAATACTTCCTATCACTCTTAAATTGATGGCCAAACAAAGGTGATTAATTACACTTTGGGATCACTACTTTGAGCTATAGTAGGCAAGAACTTGGCTGATTGGGACGTCTACTTGCCAATGGTCAAATTCACTTACAACCAAAAAGTGCATGACACCACTAAGTAAACTCCCTTTAAAGTGGTCTATGGTTTTAATCCCAAGTTGCCCCTTAATTACACCCTTATACCTATGCCCATGCAAGAAGACCTAAACGGCAAAGCTAGAGCACGATCCTTTCAGCACATCTACGATAAAGTCACTCCACACATCAACCAAGCCGATAAAAGAATACGAAAGAAGGCTAAGGTTAGGACAACTAAAAATTTTCAGCAAGGAGACTTTGTAAGGTTGTACCTTAGCAGGGAATGGTTCCCAAGCAAGAGGAGGAACAAATTATCTGCAAGAGCTGAAGGACCTTCCAAAATCCTCTAAAAGGTTAATGATAACACCTATTGATTAGTGCTGCTAGACGACTATAGGGTTTCTAACACCTTTAACATTACCAACCTTAGTCTATATCACCCTGATGGAGAACTGATCGAAGACCATTCAGATATGATCCCAAATCTAAAACAACCCCCTAAAGGAAATGATAGGAATCAAGCTATTAGGCCTTTGACTTATAGCCGAGACCTAGGATTAGAAGGCCTAGCAAGCTGAATTCTCCTACCCTAGTTAATTGCTGACGAGGTAGAGTACTTCTTTGTTGAGCCACATTTTATGTTAAGCCAAATGACTGCCTATCTCTCTATAGTACATTGAGTTGTAGAGTACTCACTTGTGCTCAAACCAACTAATGACATAATATCTCCCTTGCCGAGAAGTTGAGAAAGAGAGACTTTAGATTGAGTAAGCCACCCTTGCTTAGATAAGCAAGCTGACCATACTTTTTCTTCACATCTTCCAATCGTATTACCAATATAACATCACCATGTATATAGAATCATGTGCATAATTCATTACACCAATGATTCTTTTCCTTGAATATTAATTTTTACCTTTTTGTATCTTGTACATTACTTCCTTAGGAAATGCCCATTTTTTCTTTTCCCTTTTATGCATATTGCCCTAAATTCTCAAGTATAAATACCCCTAGTACTTCTAGCTGAAGACATTAGATTGATTATCATTAGTACACTTGAGTATTTTTCTTCATTGCGTAAACATTGCTTGTTTATTCTCGATATCCCTCTTATCCTAACCCTTAAGCAAGGCTAGGTGGCAAGTAACCTTACCAGACCATCTCTTGCATCATATCAAGTTATGTCATGGGTCCTTAGAAGTTCCATTGGTACATCATATCCATTAGAGCTATTCAAGAGTTTTTACTTACCTTTCATTCACATTTATCCTTTAATACATTCACCATCACTTCCTTTTGAGCTTTTTACAAGCTTGGACCCATTCAGCGATCAATCTTATCTGTTCTTAGTTACAGTCTCTAGCACATTTTATAAACATATACATGTACACATTTTATATCTAAATACATACATTTCTATAGTATAGAGCCTTCTTATGTCTATGATCAGAACATAACAAGACTTCTTCAAAAGTAGCTGAGTTCGTCCTATAGGCTCTTAAAATTCTTCCCCTTAATACTAGTAGGCATACAACATTTATCACAACTCAAATATATATATATAAATATAAATAGAGAGAGATTTATTGAATCAAAAATTTCTTTTAAGAATTGATTGTAAGGCAGCCAAAGATGTTTTGTTAAAAGATGTTCAAAACATTGCATCAAAACAGATTTTTGCTAGATGTCAATCTATTCTTTCTGTATTTGATTTCGAAATTGAGCATATCAATGGATCTTCCAATTCCCTTCCTGACTTCCTTACTCGTGAATTCTTGCAAGGAGATGCCTCCTAAAAAGGACAAGGATAAAGGTAAGGAAAAAATTTCCTCATCATTAGGAAAATGATTGACCAATATCAAAACATGGTTGGATGTTTGTAAATCATCCAACATTCCATTAACAATCAAAGAAGAATCCTCATCAAAATCATCAAAATCAAAATCCTCAAATACTCAATCAGTTTTTGAAACTCAAGAGGCCCTTGCTAAGTTAATTGATATGGATCCAGCCTCTGGAATGCTTAATGTAATCTCAATGGTCTTATAATCACAATCAGAACAAAAAATTCCAGCATTAGTGGAAATCCCTCAATCAGTTTCTCAGACAAAAGAAACCCAAAGAAGAAATCAGAATTTTCAGATTATAGAAATATCATCACCAACACTAGTTGGAACAATCCCTTTTAATCAGAGATCAAAATTTTTTATAAAACCTGTTTCTAGATATGTTTTCTTAGTTGAAGAAAGCCTATCAGAAAAGGACCCTTTTGATTTTGCAAATAAAATATTTACAAAAGATTTTTATTATGTACCATATGATCAATACAAAACAATCCTGTTTTATGAAAAAATTTTGATTGAAACTGGATCAATCAAGTTTAAACATTTTGAAAAAGAAGAGATAATCAGTTATTCTACAGCTAGAATACTAAAAGTAATCAACTTGAAAGAATGGCGAGTTCATCCAATCACAGCAACTAAGCTCAATATAGAACCATTTTCAGCAAAACCAAGTCATCGAGTTATTTATAATTATTTTGATTATAAGCAAGCCTGGTGGAATGTGTTTTATCAAATGAACCCAAAAAGAACACATACTTGGTTAATATTTTTTTATAATTGTTCTTCTTTTAATCTTCCTACTTGGTTTAATCACTGGTGGGAACAATTTGGTGCTACATCATAAATCATTCATTAGAATGCTAAGGAAGGATTTGATACTTTCCTAAATCATTACAATCCTACACCTCATGGAAAGAAATTTCCAAAACAATTGTTATATTTTATCCATCTCGGAGTATCATGGGTCATGGCTTGGTGGTTTGAATACAAGCTAGATCGATCATCAAACACAATCAATTTGGTCAGAATGTACAAAATCAAATGGTGGGACAACTTCAAAATGTGGAATAAGTGTGAGAAAAATTCAATTTTGAATTGGATCAAAACTAATTCTACAAAGTCACTACCCTCATCATCAGCAAATAAGCAATATCACAATAGAGGATTTTTAATATCATCCTTTGCAAGTGCAAACTCTCCAGATCAATTGAAGTAAATTTTGGAAAGAGCACTAGATTATATCAAAGAATCAGAATCAGCATAAGAATTAAGTTTAGAATCAGACTCAACATCTCACCATAGCGGAAATACTAATGAAGATGACTGCTATGGAATAGATTTAAGAGATCCTTAATTGTATCATTTGTATCATACTGCACTGTAAAAGTAGAAATATGATATTTTACACATGTACCATAGTACACAATACGATCAATCGGCCAAAATCAGTCAATCAGAAAATCTGTCACAATATCATTGTAGTAACAGTATCCTGTCTGCCACAACATCACTGTAGCAACATTATTCTGTCGGCCACAACATCACTGTAGCAACAGTACCCTGTCGGCTACAATACCACTGTTCTAAACAGTACCCTATCAACCCATTTCCGCTATGTATATACCCCTTCATTCAGGCATTAGATCCATCCGAAAAATTCAGAAACCTTTCCTCTTCTAGCTCTCTTCTCCTCTTCCTCTGAAACCTCTCCATCTCTTACATCTTCTTCCATCTCCTTTCTATCCTTTCCATCTCATCCACTTCTATCTCTTCATCACCAATTATCAACAACCATCTATATACACTTACCAATCATTCAAAACTCTTTCTGAAGCATAACTGTTTGCTTCTCTCTCAATCAGATCAGTCTTCGGAAGCATAATTGTTTGCTTCTTCTTATTAGAGGTAGGACGATCATTTTCTTGATCATACCTCTTAATCATCCATTTATGCTCTTGTATCTTTATGTTTTGTAAAAATCAATTTTAATCAATAAAATCAGTTTAATTCTTCTCTTACATTATATCTTGTGTGGGGAATCTCCAATTATATTAGGTGTAATTCCACAAGATTATATCTGTTTATTTTCACTTATCTATCATTTTATCTTTTCATAAACCCCATAATTGGTTGGTATTACCGCCTTTGGAGGTTTCATTTATCTCATATTTGCATATCATATTCTGTATAAAAAGCCCCACTAGCCTTGGCACTGCCGCCTGTGGTGGTTTTAATCATATTTTAATCATAATTTGCATATAAATTAATGTCTTTATTAATTAATGATTTTGGATTCTACATAGATCATACAATAGAATTCCTTGAATGGTATTATACTGATGTAATTTACGCTGATTGGTATTATACCGATGAAAAATAAATTCAATCAATATTATTTGGTTTTGTAGATGTCCAAACAATATAATCCTGAGAATTAGGAAGAAAAAGCTAAAGCTTTACAATATTTGTTTAGTGTTGTAGTTTGGCTAGAGCACTTTCATAAAAATTATCTTTGGCTTACTTTTTCTATAATCAATATTCTTGATCATTGATCAAGTTAATCTATCTCATTGTAATCAATATATCAAATCATTAATAAAATCAAGTTTTGTTTTCTCTATTATGTCCATAAATACAAAAGACAATAACGGAGAAGATTTAATTGAATATAATCAATATTTAGAAGACGCAGTAGAATTCTTATTCTATATAATTTGGGCTTATTCTCTACTTGGAGATAAATTTTATTTAGCAGACATATATTTTAATCATTAAAAAACCATAATTCAAAGTCTAAAATCATTATCAAAATTTCTTACAAAACATAAGTATTCCCTAGGCTTTTGGTATCAGAGCCAAGGAGGGTATATAGGTGTAATAAGTATATTTGTATTTTCTTAATTGAGACGATTGTCTTTGTGACAATCTGAAACTTTTATTTCTAAATCACTTGAGACGAATCCTTTGTGGAAAAGTCTTAATATTGTGATAAGCTTACTGAGGCCTAGCGTAAATCCCGCTTGTGATTTAAGGGTTGCATAAAGGTCATAAATTGGAAATCACAATATTAAACTAAATTTAGTCTCGTGATCTAGATCTATAAGATTTAGCAAAATTAGTCTCATTTGAAAATATGAATTTACTTAGAAGATCTATGTCCTCTTCTAGCTTTGCTCCCATAGAGCAATCCGAGGAATCTATGTTGAATAATCAAGATGAAATACATATAAAAGACTTTGATAAAGCAATTGATGAATGGAAAATACTGAAAACATCATATGATCAGATATATCAAATAGGCAAATGGAAAATTTTTGGAAAAAATGATTATGTGATAGCCACAGAAGAAAAGGATATTCTTGTTTTTGATGGTTTAACTACAATCAAGCTTTTAAATGAGGAATCTATTAAAAAATATGCAAAAGATTGAAATTATATGCATTTAGGCTTAGTTCAAGTAGGAGCAAAACCTCTTACTAAATTTGGCTTAGATACATCAATTTTTATAGTTCTCAGAGATGTTAGAGAACTAATATATGAAAGATCAATCCATGCTACTATTGAAACTAGTCTTAGTAGTAGACCAATTCAATTTAAGTATCATCCAAACATTACCCTTGCCCTTAGGGACAAGACAATCATGAAATCATTAATTCTTCAAATTAAAACACATAATTATAGAATGGTAGAAGGATCAATACCAATGGTTGTAATATACAGAATATATTTCAAATTAATGATATATATATTCTCAAAATAATTTAAACCAAGTCGAATCATGTTAATACCAATGATATGTTCCATAGTTTTAGGTAATCAACATGTACTATTACTACTATCTTAGATCTATGTAGTCTACCTTTAGGTAATCGACATCATCGAACATCAAGATATAAAATCTAAGAACCTAGAAGGCAAAATGAGTTGCTTTGGAGTAAGACCCCCAAGCCTAATTTTATTGATTATACCACAAGGAGTGGTTGGATTGCTTGAGCAAATGTGATTACATATGCTTAAAACAACCCCACTTTATAAACCAAATTCCTTATTTGTAAAACCATAGTTTTATGAAACTTGACCCATAGGTCCTTTTTGTGTTATGCCATAAGTGTAGCAAATAATATAACATCACAATATCAGGTACAAATCTCAAGTTCGATGTTAAGAGCAACTCAACTAGCTTAGATCTAGCATTGTGTCCAAACTTTATAATTCAACCCTTCATACAGGGTTCCCTTAGGTAAACACCTAGAAGGACAAATCTATTTCTAAGTTTTCCATGCAATGAGACACCTCATCAATTCAATCTTACATGAAGAAACACTTCACTCAATCAATACACATTTAATTAAATAACATATCTAATCAATTAATCATACCATCGTGGTTTATGATACAATTGACTCCATGTCAAATAGGCATAGGTCTACTTACATAAAAATGAAAATACCTACTTATGAGGCTTAATAGCAGTGCAAATCCTAGGCTTCATGACATAGTTCTTCCTCACCTATCATACCTATGAAAATATGAACAATCCTTAAGTTAACTATGAGTTGAAACCAAGCCCCTACAGTTACATAGCTTTCAAATATCACATTTTTGAAGTTTGATTGACTGTATCTTCTTTGTTTCTTATCCAATTTTAGTAAACTTTATATCATTATGATCATTATTTTGATTACTATTACGATATCTTCAGAAACAAGATTGATCGATATGGTTATGAGCTCAAAAATGCCTTTTTTGCTATCAACTTGATCGTACATGTTCATAACTTCGTAATTGACCTAAATAAGCTTCAATTCTCAATTAAAAATCCTAAAAATTGCACTTCCTAAACTGGACTAGTATCTATTATGTATCCAAAAATGCTAATCTTACATTATCTTAGCAAATATCTTAATGGCACTATTTACTATTTCACATATTAGGTTAATATATAAGTTTATATTAGGAAAATACATAATAAATGGTATATGAGCTTGATTAATTCCACAAAAAATACTATGGGCTTACAAAAATATATAGTTTAAATGCTAACCCTTGATTGTATGAAATTAGCTTATTGCTTATATTCATAAAAATAACACTTTTCACTTAAAATTATGGAAAATTAACCAAATAGACAAACTTAGGTGTAAAATAAAAATAAAGTTTTCCAATCATCATTATAAACTTCTAAAAGTCAAAATATGTAGAGCTCAATAATTAATTTTTTTCAAAAACTAATTATTTCAATAATTCGATAGAATTGCAAGTTTTATTCAAAATAATTATAAAAAATAGTAAACAAGTTTATTTTAAAGGACCAAAAATCAAAGTTTCCAAGAAGGTTGTAAGAAGGAGAAAGTAAAACAAAAGCTTAAGTGGAAACTTAGTGCACAACCACCATATATTTGCTTTGTGGACGAGTAAGTGTATCTTGTGTTAGTAGTTTAGAATTCATGTTAGGAGGCCACTATTTCTTAAGGATGTGAGTATGATCATAAGTTGATGAAACATCTAAGACTACCCTAAGAAGTAAATGCATAAAAGCCTTACATGAAAGTTGAACTATGAGCATATAAAGTTGGTGTTTTGCAGATATACTTGTTTAACACTTTGAATGGAAGATTTTAAGTTAAGAAAATTTTGAAATGAGAACTTGAATGAAAGGGAAGCATGCTGGGCATGAGGAATTAGAAGTCACTTGGATGTTGTTTTTACTTCTATTAAGTTAAATATGCTTAAATCTAGACTCAGGTAAAGTAGGAATCCATCATGAAGTCTTATGAGGAAACCAATTTTGTAAGACATGAACTATGATATGAGAGTTATGATAAGTATTAGATCTTCTACTTTCATGTAAAGTATGAGCTAAATAATCATCTCATGGAAAAGAAGTCAAGTTAAGATTTGAATATAAGTAGCTTAAGTTCATGATCTAACACCTAAACTTAAAGAAATGATAAAATAAGTTAGAAAACCAAGTTGGAAGCCCTTACACCTAAACCGACCAGATCTGGAACTTTACTAAAAGACACTTAAAAATATAATAAAAGTAAGTAAACGAAGTGAAAAGACCAACTAAGGCAAGTATGATAAGTGTATTAAGCCTAAAAATGAAAACTTAGCTTAAAACATAAAAAACGAGCCTCGAACACCAAGTTGAACCCACCTTAAGTTTCTAACCAGCAACTTAGCACAACATTAAAAGTTGTTTTAAGACTCTCAAGAAACACACAAGATACCCCCTAAGCTCAAGAAAGTGACTATCTTTGATTTGGATATAAAATAAGCCCATTCGATAACTTAAGCCTACTTAAAAGCCCAAGAAGTAGTTGTTAGCCTTAGCAGCGTAAGTCAAAGTTGTGAATTTGAACTTAAAGAGTATTTTGAGCCTAAAATGAGATCTTAAGCCCAAGCCAAAGGATTTCCCAAGTTACCAAAAAGCCCATTAACCAAACAAAGCCTAAAAGCACTCTAAATCTTAAAGACCACTATTATTCTGACTTATAGGCAAATTTGCGTACCTTATCTAAAAAATCTAACCTCACCACATTAAAGTAAACTTGAAAACTATGAAGATTGACTATAAGATCATAAAAATCAAATTTAAAACTCGAAGTTATATACGATTGAACTCGAAGTAAGAAACCAAGAAAAATACGAAATCTAGTCAAGAGTATAACTTAAAGGGTTTTAGCTTAGTTTTCTAAGTTTATTTCAAATCCTTATAGTATTATGATTGCGATGTCCAGGGGACCCAGCCTTCAGAGACGACCTACCCCCAGACTACTTTGATTGACCTATATGGCTGAGTGAGTGAATTCCTAATGACTCTTTACTTGATTTTGTTTATATAATAAATGCACCTAAACTTACATATACAAATTGGATGCTTGTAGGATATGGGAAATGCATGTGTATGAATTTTTGGTTGAATGCTACGGCTTGTTAATCATGTAATAATGGAAATTGTTTGTGATAACTCATATATGCGATTATAAGGAATGAAATTATCTGATCATCATGAAAAACCAAATTAATCACTTATATGATTAAGAAATTCAATGAATCATACATTCCCCATAATTACATTCGAATGACACTAACTACCACTTCATGCAAAAGATGGGAAGGGACTCATAAGAGGAAGGCCTTCTGTAGGATTAGGCACTAATTATGTGATCATTTTTAGTAAGTCTCTATTTTAAGCTGACCAACTTATTAGGCGGTAGGAGATGCCAACTATTGGTAAGGGGCCGTGTTTTGTAGCTTCTGCTTAGGATATGTGTTTATGGGCTGCGGAGGCCACTACACTAGTAGACTTGGGATTTTGAAATTATGATTTGTTGTTCAATAACGAAAGTATATATATATATATATATGTAGTTTTGTTTTGGCTTAAGCACAATAGTGCAAATGAAATAAAACCTAAGGGCTAGAACCTGGATTTTGGTTTGGGTCGGTTAATTATCTCTAAACTCTGACTATAGGGGGCATAATTCTTAGTCGTATGTAGTTCCTAGCCCACTACATGCATTGTTTGACATACGGATTATTTATACATTCATATGTTTATGCATCTAATAAATTTCTATCATGCGGTATTGATGAACGTATTTATCTCACTAAGCGTAAGCTGACACCCCAACAGATTTCTTTTGTTGTAAGGAAACCTCTTCGTTCATCTGGGCCGAAGAATGCTCGAGGTGAGTCTCGCGTAGAGACGGGTTGGAGTGATTAGGGAGTGAAGAGGAGATTTTGTAATAGTTTTTGTAGATAACTATTTACATTTATTTTTGTTCATAATATAGTTTGAAGTTTATGATGCAGTTTCCTTTACGAACTGCATTTGCTTCTAATATTCTTTTGGTGTAGAACTTAACGAGTCTACACGTTTATTTAATTAATTTACATCATAGAATTTAATTTTAGTTAAATTGCTCTATATTACTTATCTATGGACCTAATGGTAACATAAAATGGAAGGAGCCTTTTATGTTATATGAAAGGCCTGTGATCAACAAGGAGGTTGATAGTAGACCTTTATATGGTACACGGCGATCTATCATGACAATAATACTGTTAGGTTGTGATAGTACCATCAACAAAATTACTGTTAAGTATTGATATTCAATTCCTCAATTGGATGATATGCTTGGTGAGTTACATGGTGCTTGCTTCTTTTCAAAGATTGATCAAAAGAGTGGCTAACACCAAATATGAATGAGGCCTGGCGATGAATGGAAGATGGCTTTCGAGATAAGGGATGATCTATTTAAATGGATGGTGATGCCATTTCATCTAAAGAATGCATCGAGTACTTTTATGCGATTCATGAATCATGTATTGAGGGCACTGATTAGCAAATGCATTGTGGTTTATTTTCATGACATTTTATTCTACAGTACCAACCTCATCGCCCATGTGGAGAATTTAAGAATGGTATTCAATAATCTCTATGCCAAGAGATTGTTCGGTAATATGAAGAAATGTGTATTCTGTTAAAGCGAGGTTGTATTCCTTGGGTATGTTGTTTTAAAGGGAGGAGTTCGAGTGGATGACAAGAAAGTTAGAGCTATTCTCAAGTAGCCTACTCCAACTAATGATGCAAAAGTCAGGAGCTTCCATAGTCTAGCTTCATTTTATTAAAGGTTCATTCAAAATTTTAGTTCCATAACAACACCCTTAAATTGAATTGATTACGAAGAATTCTAAGTTTAGGCAGTTAGAGAAAGATCAGAAAAGTTTTGAAGATGTAAAATTTAAATTGACATCTACCACAGTACTCACCCTACTAGATTTCGAGAAGGTTTTTGAGGTTGAATGTGATGCATCTAAGGTCGACATTAGTGCTGTCCTTATGTAAGAATGCTGACCAATCTCCTACTTCAGTGAGAAACTTAAAGGAGCTGCTTTGAATTACTTAGCCTATGATAAGGTGTTTTATGCCCTTGTCTGAACACTACGGGACTAATAGCATTACCTCTTACTAAGAGAATTTATCATCTACTCCAATCATGAGTCTCTTAAGCACTTTGAGGACATCAAAAACTTTCTTGGCGTCATGCCATGTGGGTTAAATTCTTAGAGACCTTTTGCTACATCGTTAGGTATAAGAAGGGGAGCACAAACATCATAGCTGATGCTCTTTCTCATTGTCATACCCTCATCCCAACATTAAAAGCTAAGGTACTTGCATTGAGCACTTTGCCTAATCAATATGAGCATGATTTTCATTTTAGGCCCTTAGTGGCTAAGTGCAATGTTAGAGCTACAAATGGATTCTACATGAATCAAGGGTTCCTGATGAAGGGCAAGTAGGTCCGTGTATCCAGTGGTTTGGTAAGAGAACTACTTGTTTGAGAAGCTCATGCTAGGGGTCTAGCCTACCATTTTAAGGAAAAGAATATGGCTGAGATATTAAAAGAATATTTCTACTAGCTAAGATAATAAAGGATGTGTACTAAATTCTAGAGAGGTTCGAGGTATATAAACATGTAAAGGGAAAGAGAGAGCCATATGGAGAGTACACACCCCTACCTATACTAGAGCAGCCGTAGACCGACCTAAGCATGGATTTCATGCTCGATCTTCCCTGAACACCGAGAAGACATGACTCATTCATGGTGGTAGTCAATTGATTCAGCAAGATGAGCCACTTCATTTCCTACTACAAAACTAATGATGCTTTATTCGTCACTAATATCTTTCTACAAGAAATTATGCGATTGCATGGGGTACCGAGAAGTATTATGTTCAACTACGACTCAAAGTTCACGTGCTTCATTTGGAGGACCCTATAAAGGAAGCTCAGCACTAAGCTCATGTTTAGTACTTCTTGCTACCCCTAGACAGATGGCTATACTAAAGTTGTAAACATGACAGTCGACAAACTCTTGCAAGAAGTTATTAGGAAAAGTTTTCATGATTGGGATTTATGCCTACATATCATTGAGTTTGCCTATAATCACTCCGTTCACAGCTCGATAGGAAAATCTCCGTTTGAGGTTGTTTATGGACTTAACTTGAACTTACCCCTAGATTTAATTATCAGTCCAACTATACCAAGGAAAAGCCAACTTGGCCTACAATAAGTCAAGGAATTTCAGAAGTTACATTAGAGAGTTGTTGAACAACTGGCCAAGACTATGGCCTAATAGAAGGAACAAGGAAGATAAGGAAGGAGAAGAGTCATTTATACCCTTGGAGACCTTGTTTGAATCCATCTTAGTAAGGAGTGCTTCCTTGGCAGGAGAACGAACAAACTATCTCCTAGAGTGGATGGACCTTACAAGATCCTTACGTGTATTAATGACAACACCGATGAGGTTGAGCTACTCGAGGGGTGCAACATGTCTACCACATTCAACATCACCAACTTGACTCCTTATGTGTTAGATGACAACAAAGATCATGATGTGAGGGTAAATCTCGAACAACCCCAAGGAGCTGATGGGTTATCAACCACTGGCCCATTCACTCAAGTATGCCTTAAAGGCCTTTAGTCCTTCACCCGAAGAATTCTCTCTCATCAACTTGCTGATGATGAGAAACAATATACAGAAGATGGATGGTTGAATTCCCTAAGAACTCTAGGTTGTTATACTATGATCTATTCTCTCTCGTGCCAATACCGACTATTCTCTAGCCAAGGGTTCTATGTTGAGTGATTTAACCTTCAACTGCCGAGAGTTCCTAATGAGTAACAAAAGCTAGCCTCTTATTAGCTGAGTACTTCTCTCTTGGCCTTCTATTGGTTGAGTATGGAATTCCTTCTCATCTTGGCCTCCTTGTTGCTACATCTTGATTCCTCTTGCCTGCTGTAATAAAAGAATCTTTTGTATGGAACCAGTATTGTGATATCACCTATCCAACTCATTTGACATTGTACTATTTTGCTCTTATTGTTATTTGTCTTATTTATCCATTTTTCGTATTTACTAGGAACCCTTTTATGTATGCCTTATTGTAATTTTCCTTAATTGTAATGTTGCCCTAGGGATTTATTATAAATAGTCTCTTCTCTTTGTAGCCGAAATTATTACATTTTTTAGATTCCTAACATTAAATATATTGGTTCTTATGAGACAATCCTCTCCAAGTCCTTTTTTCTTATAGTCTTATCTAATATTGCCGAGTAGCTCAGAATTAGCAGCAAGTGGACTTTGACATCAGCTTATATGTCATATCAAGTGTAGTTTCAAGTCGTATTGTATTTGTTAGTGTGTTACATCCTTTGAACAGCTTTACATCAACTACAATATTTCATTCATCAACATGCTCACTCTATTTTCTTTGATATTTCGAAGGACCCATTAGTCCCTCACCTCCTTTGATAAGCCTTAGTGATAACTAAGCTCCCAAGCACATCAAATAGGTATATATCTCGCCTATTATAATCATCAGTTGTTGGGCTATCTTCACATCTAACATAGATTAGCCTAAAATGCAAATCTTTAGCATAGAGATTCTTGATCATAGAAAATCTAAGAAGTATGGTATGAAGCTCTATCAAGAGGGAATGTTATCTTGATAGGGCATCTACCACTACGTTGTTCTAGCTATTCTAGTATTTGATAACATAAGAAAATCCCTTTGTAAATTCTACCCACTTTGCTCGACTCTTAGACAACTTAGGCTAGCCCTTCAAGTATCTTAATGATTTATGGTCGATGTAGATCACAAATTCACTAGGCAAAATATAATGTTGCTAGATTATTAGAGCTTGGACTAAGGAGTAGAACCCCTTATCATATACAGAATAGTTAAGTATGGTACCTTTGAGTTTTTTTACTATAATAGGCAATAAGTCGGCCTTCAAGCATTAGTACACTTCCTATGCCTAATCCTAATGCATCACATTTCACTTCAAACGCTTTGTCAAAACTCGAAGAGCTAAGATTGGTACAGTAGCCAGTTTCTCTTTCACCTCCACAAAACTCCTTTACTCTTTCTTACCCCACTTGAACTTAATATTTTTATTCAATAGCTTGGTAAACAAGGCCACAATAGTATGGAAATTTCTTATAAATTGATGATAGAATGATGCTAGACTATAGAAGCTTCATACGTCTACAAAACAGGTTGATACAAGCCATTTGGTAATTGTCCTCACCTATTCATCATCAACTCGTATACTATGACCACTCATAACAAATCCCCAAAATATTACTTAATGTCAGTAGAAGTTACACTTCTTCATATTGGCATAAAGCTTCTTAGCTTGGAGTTTTGAGAAAACAGTTCAGAGATGCTTACAATAAGTCTCTAAGTTAGGACTATAAATAGGAATATCATAGAAATACACAAAAACAAACTTCCTAATGAGTTGTTAGAGCACATGGTACATTAATATCATCAATGTGCTTTGCACATTCGACAACCCAAATGGCATCAAAGCCATTCATTCAATTTATGGCATGTTTTGAATGTAGTCTTCCACTTATCTCCTTGCTGCATTATGATCTAATGATATTCAAACTTAAGATCAACCTTTAAAAAGATTCTTACTCCATGCAACTAGTTGAACGTCTCATCAAGCCAAGCTATGGGTGCTTGAAATCAGTTCATCCAACATTATTTATTCCTCTAAGCAGCTTGAGTTGCTTCATTAAGTGGACCAATATCCATAGTCTCTAGAACATCTTCAATCTCATACTTCAACCCACTATTGAATCGAGATATAGTTCAACCATCAGGCTTAACAACTTCGTAATGGATCATTAACATTTAGAATTCCATCACATGCGCATCAATACTTAAACCTCCCTACCTCAACTCCTATAATCTCTTGAAGGCATCCTATAGTTAGTAGCCTAGAATGAATCTCTATCTTATCAATCTCTTCGTTTCATCCTAATTTTAATCTCACGTTTCTCCTCCTCTTCTTCGAGTGTCTTGCAAATTTTTCCACTACAATGTAGGATAGCTAGTAAACTCCAGCATAACAAGTCTAACTTTAACATGCTTAAGCACCCCATGCTTTTCAATCTTGTCCTCCCAATCCAAGTAGTCTTTAGCATCACTACTTCTAGTAACATAAGGAATCTACATCCCCAGTCCTTCCATTCTAGGAGCTTTGATAGTCTTTTCCTCGGGTTCATAATATTCTTCTTCTTCACCTATCTCCTTACCCTCCACTTCAATTTCTTCTAAGATAAGTCAACATCAAGCAACTCTTTCCACTCCTCCAACTAAAGGTGGTCGAAGTAGGAAATTAGCTCAGCCCTGTCAACCATTGCCTCTCTTGAAAAGCTCATTGGCTCGGTCTCTATATAGGTCATTTCTACCTCGTTGCTAGTCTTTATTTATGGCAGTTACTAGGCTAGTTACTAGGTTAGTAAGCCTATCTAGTCGCTTGTCTATAGAATGGGGTGTAAAACTCCCTTATTGTCCTTAACCATTACATGCACCACTCTCTTGGTTAGCTATGGTTTCATGAACACTATAATCGGACATTGTTGTTTTACTTCAATATGTTAAAAACCAAATCTCACTTCAAAATTCCTCCTTTGAACAATAATGAGCAACACTAACACACCAATGACTATCACTACAATAGCAATATTATGCTACTCTATAATGAAACATTAGTCACTTATACTTTGTTTTATGAACATGAAACAAGGGAAAGCAGAGCAATGAACTCCCTTAACTTCATAAACTACTTTAGCACTTAATACAACCATGCACAACTCCTTCAACACAACTCTAGTCTCAACTAGCTAACTACATATGCCACACACTAGAAGAATTACTCACAAACACAAATAACTAGATGCTTAATCAAACATGGCCAAACTTTGATATCAAATTGATACAGACTACCAAGAAGGGTCTACATATGACAATTGTTATCACTCGAACCAGGTAGGTCCAAACCTTAGGACAATCAGAAAAGTAAATGGTAGTCAAAGGTTAAGCAAGAGTTTTCGTGCATCAACAGTAGATATGACGTACTAACATCTCACATGAACTCGAACTATACTTGATATGATGAACAAATATAATACAAGCTTACTCGCCACTAGTCCATGCCCAATGGTCTAGATAAGAGCTCTCCAAGGTCTCGATTTTTGGCTAAGAAAACATAAGTTTAAGAAGGAAGTAAGGGGGACTGCCTGAAAATTCATTGTTACAAATGATGTGACTATTACATGTTACAAGAATTTATATGGCTCATTTTAGGCAAGTCTTAGGTTCATGTAAATTACAAAAAAGGATTCCTACTAGAAAAGGAAAGGTATATAGTTTATAAGGGTGAAAAGGGAAAAGTAGACAAGAGAAAATTTGGTTATAGAAAAAGACAATACAAATGTCAAAAAATGGATGCATATCAATTGCTTATTCTATGGTCCTAAATTAAGAGGGTATCAAGAAAATCTAACTTACTCGTTGTTAGCTCGATAGCTGGGCATCTTAGAAGTTTGGTTAATGTATGGCTAATGAATAAGAACTTGGCCGTTCAAGCTTAGTAGGTCGATTAGCCAGTAGTACGACTTTGTCAAAGGCTATTGAATTTAAGATGAGAGAAAACAAAAGTGAAGTGTATCATCTCGGTAAGTTATGTAAACCCCACGAATTTAGCTTTCTAAGTATAGAAACAAACGTCCAAACTGTAGATGATTTCCTAAACTCAAAAGAGCCAATGAGATTTAAAGCCAATAAAATCTCAATCCAAAACCTAAAGTGGATACGAAAAACCTTAAATCATCAATTGAACCCCTAACCGTGTACGAAGACCCTAAAACCTTGAACCTCATCAAAACCCTAAGATGACAATCGAAGATTTAATCGCGTAAGAATATATGAAACCCTAAATGTGTAAAAAAAAAAAAACATTAGAGATTGTGCTTTACAGTATTAAGAACCCTAAAACCATAACTTTAAGGATATAAAAGCACTAATTCATCATAATTTACCCTAAAACCCTAAATGATAATATAACCTCCATATTTTGCCATTTCATCGGTAAACGACTAAAGAAAACCCTCAATCATGCATAAACATTTAGAATACTTAGGTGATCCCTTAGAAACTAAGATATTGCATTCTAGATCACATTCATCTTCTAAGAATATAACTAGGTTAGTATTACATAGAGTTAGAGATATAGTTGAAGATTAAGCCAAATGTAGTAAACCTTAATATCCTAATTAGTATTTTTCATACTAGTTACACTAAGTAGTTTACCAAATGATGTTTATAGGTTATAAATACTTAAAGTAAGACCTCATCATCTACTCTTACTAATCAATTCATCAAATACCTCATTTCTTCTCATTTCCTTCATTTTTCCCTTAATTACTACATTATGTGCACAATATTACACATACTTAAGGAAAGTTGACCAAGTCAACACATGTTGACTAAAGTCAACACTTTGAAAAGTCAACAAAAGATTAAAAGATAAAGAAAATATCTACTCCTTCATGATGGCTTCTCTTATCTTTTCTTTTGATTTTTTTTCTCTTCTCTTCCTTCTCAATTGTTGCCGTCCACTTATTCCCTTTTAGGCCCCACCATTTGCCTTCTTCTATAATCAACACAAGGCAAAAGAAACAAAACAAAAACAGCTCCCTCTTGCTGTGAGCTTCTTCTTCCTCTTTCACTTTCACAATTTCACTTTTTGTCTCCATAACTCCAATACAATTAAAGGTATGTCTTTAAGATGTTTTATGTTGCTTTATATTATTCATTAGTTAGTTAATTAGGTAGATTAGATAAGTAGTTATGTGTTTAGTGTTGTCTTGAAGAAGAGAGCATAAAGTTCTCATCTTTAAGTGTAGAAATCTAGGAATCATGAAGAAGAAGAAAGGAAAACATGAATATGTGCTTAAAGAATGTGTACATGAGGTAAACCAAAGAGAAGGGAAGCATGAGAAGCATGATACATGAGTATTTTCCATGTACATAACCTAAATTAAAACAAAACCTAACTATACATACTTATACTACACTAATTACATACTTAAAAACACAAAAGAATAGAATAAGGAAGCTTTTCTTAAGGAAAAGATTAGGCAAACGAATTTTTGTATAAAAATACATATATGACCGTATAAGTATATGAGTATGTATACAAATATAAATACAGTATAAGTATAAGTACATGTATAAGTTTATGTTTAAGTATACTAGTATACATATAAGTATAACAAAGGTATATACTAACTATACATATATATACCATATCAAATATACCCTTAAAATACAAAAAGAATGAAATTGTGAAGCTTTCTTAAGGGAGTAGATAAGGCATACGAAAATACGTATAAAAATACATATGCCACCGTATGTGTATATAGGTATATGTATTAGTATATGTATAAGTACATAAGTATACGTATTAGTATGTTATGAGTGTAGGTAGGTATATAACATATGTATATGTATAAGTACTTAATGACATATATTTACATGTAATAAATGGATTACATAAGCCATGACGTCATCTAAGCATTACATAAGCCATGACATCATCAATTGGTTACATAAGTGATGATGTAAGCATAGGTTTATAATAGAAGAAATAATAAGATTACATAAGCACATAACATAGGTATATACGTGTATTTAGAAGTCGAAAATCCCTTAAACCTTAATACACTTCTTAGATTGAATTAAATTTAATCAAGTATGTGGATTAGTAGCACTAATGTAAAATTTCCTAAGTGTAAAAATCAAATAGCTAATTCAATCATTAAATCCTAAACTAGGGCATAAACATAAGCAATAAGAATAATTAAACTTCAATAAGATAAAATTTCAATAAATTTAGCCCATATAATAAAACACGGGTCTTAACATCCAAAACGGACATTACCGTGTGAATGTACGTCCGAAAACAATGAAAAACGACTATAAATTCGTAAATATTGAAAATAAAATGAAAAAGTTACGTACGATTAGCAATTAGATTTAATCGAATAAGGGCTGATAGTAATCTAAGTAGAATTAGGTAGGTAGATGTCTAAAACCATTAGTTAAGTCAACTACTTATTATCCTTGTTATCTCGTAATGATCAGGTGATCCCGACGAGGGCGAGGATCTCCCGATCGGTTATTACAACTAGAGCGAGTCTTCATAGTCAAGTGAGTACTCCCGATGATAATATATCCTCCATATTTTGCTATTTCATCGGTAAACGACTGAAGATGACCCTTAATCATGCATAAACATTTAGAATGCTTAAATGATCCCTTAGAAACTAAGATAATGAATCATAGATTACATTTATGTCTTAAGTATATGATTCGGATGGTCTCACTTAGAGTTAAGGGTGTAGTTGGAGATTAGGTTAAATGTAGTAAACCTTAATACCCTAAATGACATTTTTCATCTTAATTACACTAAGTAGTTTACCAAATGATGTTTATAGGTTATAAATACTCAAAGTAAGATCTCATCATCCACTCTTACTAATCAATTCATCAAATACCTCATTTCTTCTCATTTCCTTCATTTTTCCCTTAATTTCCCTTAATTACTACATTATGTGTACAAAATTACTTAAGCTTAAGAAATGTTGACCAAGATAATGCATGTTGACCAAAGTCAAAATGTTGACCAAGTCAACAATTGAAAAAGTCAACAAAAGTGTCTCTTTCATTAAGAAAAAAAAATATCTTCTTCTTATGATTTCCTTTCTTTTCTTTTCCTTTTGCATTTCTTTTTCCTTCTTCCCTTAAATTGCCGTCCATGCATCTCCCCTTGTAGACCCCACCATTCTTCTTCTTCCATAAGCAAAACAAAGACAAAAGAAACAAAACACAAATCCTCCTCCATGCCGTAAGCTTTCCCCTTCCCTTTCACTTTCATTTCTTCACCTTTTGCCTTCTTAATCCCAACACAATTAAAGGTATGTCTTTAAGTTGTTTTATGTTGCTTTATATTATTCATTAGTTAGTTAATTAGGTAGATTAGATAAGTAATTATATGTTTAGTTTTGTCTTGAAGAAGAGGGAGCAAAGTTCCCATCTTTAGGTGTAGGAATTAGGAATTGTGAAGAAGAAGAAAGGAAGACATGAGTATAAGTCTATAACTATGTATACATAAGGTTATGTTAGAGATATACATGTATAAATACCTTTATACATAAGTTTTGATTATGTACATAACCTCAATTTGAACATCTACTAACTATACATACATAAGCCATGTTAAATATACCCATAAAATACAAAAAGAATGGAATTGTGAAGATCTCTTAAGAGGGTAAATAAGGCATACGAATTTTAGTATAAAAATACATATCCAACCGTATAGGTATATGAGTATGTATGCACGTATAAATATGGTATAAGTATAAGTACATGTATAAGTATATGTTTAAGTATACTAGTATACATATAAGTATAGTAAAGGTATATGTACATAATAGTTTAATTAAAGTATACATAAGACATTAAGACATGATATAAGCATGAGGAGCATGGTACATGAATATTTTCCATGTACATAACCTAAATTAAAACAAAACTTAACCATACATACTTATACTACACTAATCACATACTTAAGAACATAAAATAATGGAATTAGGAAGCTTTTCTTAAGGAAAATAATAGGCATACGAATTTTTGTATAAAAATACGTATATAACCGTATAGGTATATGAGTAGGAAATACATGTATAAATACGGTATAAGTATATGTAGATGTATAAGTATATGTATGTATAAGGTATATGTACATAAGTATAAGGCATATGTACATAAGGATAAGTAAAGGACAAATATACATAAGACATGTACATATGACATAAGCATAAGGTAATGCTTATGTAATTAAATGATGAGGTGAGTGATGAGGTAAGCATATGATGACATAAGCAATAACATAAGCAAATGATGATGTAAGCGTGACATAAGCATGGATTATAAACTAAGAAAAGAGGAAGAGAGTAACATAATTAGGATCCTAAATTAGTAAACCCTAATACACTTTCTAAATTGGATCATACTTAATTAAGTACATGAATTATTAATAGTAAAGTAAAATCCTCTAAGTATAAGGATTTAAGGGTTAACTAACTCATTAAGTATAAATAAAAGATATAAATATAAGTAATAAGAGCAATTAAGTTTTCATAGTTAAAATTTCTCTAAATTTAGTACATATCGTAAAACACGGGTCTTAACGTCCAAAACGGACATTACCGTGTGAACGTGCGTCCGAAAACGATGAAAAACGACTATAAGTTCGCAAATATCGGAATCAGAACAAAAAAAAAAAAATTACAAAATACATAAAGGAAGCCTCATACCTTACTAATATAAGAAAATAGTTATTATTAATCTCATGGAGTATGGTAACCCTATACATACTATACTCGGGTAATATTGGAGGGAACTAGATAAACGACAATAGACTTTTAGTTGACTAAGGATTCTAAATTCTCAGAACACTTATAAGGTTTACCATTTTGATTTAGGCGTTCGATATCGAGTCTTGGAAACCCTAAAGGCTTGGAGAATGAGCAATAATTCAGGTGAGGGAATTCTGATGACCTGCTACTTGCTTGTGCGTGTTATTTGTATGATGTTTTGTTGTTTGCTATTGCTTGTATGTTTGAATAACCGTTCTGTTTGTGTGCCATCATCTGTGTGATCACATTTTTAAATTGATAAATATAAATGTCTGACCCAAATAACCGGTTCAACTCGTCGCATGTCTATGACTTGGTAAAGGTATGAATGGAGAGTGCTAGCCTTGCAAAAATCTTAAGAAAAGTATTTTGGCAAAAGCTTTTCTAACCTTAAACAAATTTTTGCATGATCGCTGTAAGGGCTTGTGAAGCCATAAATAGTATTTTTAACATTAAGGTAAAGCTAGCATGGGTTCTCCACTTGATAGCGAGAGGACTCGCTTTATTGTGCCTGAAAGGCCTTCGTTATTTTTGGTTGCGAGAGGACTCGCATGTTTGTGCCCGAGTGGCCTTGGAGGGTGGATAGTCCTAGTTCGGACTCCCCCTATTTGGATTGGAATTCTTTTCTCGGCTAAGGTAATAGTCGAGTTTTGCCTAGTGGGGTGGTGCCCCTAGGTAGCCTCTGCGGGTAAGCTGAGGTGCCCTGTGCGGGTAAGTACAGGGGATAATCGAAGTGTGGACGACGTAATTCTACACCTTCCATAGTTCCGGACTCCTATGGATGTGTTGTTTGCATTCATCACGCTTGCATTCATTATGTATGTAGATAGCTTGCTTGCATGTGTGATAATAATGTGTGAAAACTTGCCTGACCGGTGGTGGTGAGGAATGAACTCACTGAGCTGCTTTATGCTCATTCCCCCTTAGTTTCTTTTGCAGGTTTACATACAATGGGATTGGGATAAGTCTCGAGTGCTGAGGGCGAGATGAAGATATGTACATTAGTGTTAGGATTAGTTGAGATTTTTATGGACGATACAAAAACACTCTTTGTAGAAAATATTCACATGTTAGAGTTTGATATCATTTAATTCTTCTTGTAGTTTTATAAAGTTGGTAATCCTGTCTTATTATTTGGTAGGGGATACCGATTCTCTGCGGTTCTGAGGAACTGTGGGATACCGGATATCCATAGTTATATATAATTATATATTATGTCATGTTATAATAAATTAATTACTTGAAAATCATTAACCTTAGTGAGTAATTATTTAGAGTCTTGCAATCTCTGACTTGCAAGGCGGTTTTCATATCATGGGTGCACACATGTTATGAAAATTTTAGGTAATCCTACTAGGCCCCCTTTAGGGTCCTGACAGGACCTTACTTTCAAATCCTACTAAACATGGGCTCGTAATATTAACATGTAAATCACATATGATGGTCAGGCATTTGAAAATCAGTAAGGTTACACTCTACTTGAGCCGGCTAATCATCTTCCTCTTTAAGTTTGCTATCGTCACATCGAAATACCAACTGACCTTAATAAAGTCAAGTAGGTGAGTCACATCCAGTTGTCCATTCCTCCTAGTATCCACTTCTTGAGGTTTTCTATCTATCATATTCCCCCTAATCAAAAGAAGTTGTAGTAAAGCACCATGTAGTTGTATCATTGTATGCATATTGGAGAGTATAAGCTCAAGTGGGTTAGGAGTAGGGGTAGTAAGCATTTATGCTTAGTTAGTAGGGGGGTGGTGGCTATCTGTTTCCAATTGGTTGTTATTGAGGAGTACTAGATAGTAGTAGTGCTTAGCTAGTTGTAGGTTGATTTTTATAGTAATTGCCATCTCTAGCTTCTATCATGATCTTATGTTCAAGTTATCGCTTTTGGTTAATCCCTTAATTTTGATCATTTTCATCATTCTATATATTAAGAATGGTACATAATTATTTACAACTACAATTTGTTAGTGCCTAAGAGATAATATAAAATTAATGCTAATAGTAGACATCCATTCATAATTCAAAATATGAAAAGGATACTAACTACTATAGATTCATTATTAACATAGTACTTAGTGTACATTGGTACTATTTACATATGCATATGAGAAAAGCTTGATATTTATAAGTTTACATACAAAAGAGATGTACATACTTGATACTTACAACTCTTTCTACAAAAGATGTCCATGCAAAAACCCTATACATCAGATCTGGAATTTCAATACTTGTCAAAACATTTACAAAAGCAGAAGTACATCAAAATATTAAGCTACGCCAAAAGGAAGTAAGGTACATAAAAAATGCTTGATATTCCTAAAAATTCTGTTGTCATGTATCATGAATTGACTTTAATATCTCCTCAATTACTAACTAGTCCATATCATCAACTCGCTAATTTATTCAATGGGGAAACATTATTTTACAATTTATTAACAAACTTATATGTTTATTCTTTAAAAATGTTAATTATTCACAAGGGCCGAAGCGGATCTTATTACAAGGGTGATAACATGTTATGTTATTATCTTGATAATTTAGGGATTAATATACAAGCTTTAAATGTCTCCTAGATTAGTGACTATATTACAATATGATGGCTTTAAGAATAACATTATTTACAGGATATGGGAAACATTGTAGTATTTAAAAGAAAACTAATTTTTTTGGGGAAAATTATTTACAAGGAATCCTAATTAAAATGAAGTTTTACTACAAAGGTATCAACTTGCTAGGTTATAACTGGCGATAGAGCTACTAACTAAGAGTTATAAATATTTACAAGGTAGGTAAGAATTATTTAAAGGGATGGAGATTTATGTTAGAATTACATCACAATATGACTTCTTAAGGATAACATTATTTACAAGTTGAATGGGTTCTTTTTATGTTATTTTTTTATTATTATTATTCTTTTTTTTTTCTATTGAAGAAAGTATAACATAGATATATATAAACAAAAAATAAAAGCCATAATGCATGAGAAGCACATAGATGCAATGGTTGGCAATTGAATAATAGTGTAGCAATTTACTTATGTCGTAATTATTAATATTTTAACCATGTCTTTAATAGGCTAGAGCTTTAATAGGCTTGTGTAATGCTCTACCTTCTAGGTATCTGCTTAAAAATTTTTCTTAAACTCTCGGTAACTGAAGACGGTTTGTTACTACCATCCTTAAGTTAAGTATAAGGTAGAACCTATATTCAACCTGTTCTTTTATTCTACAAACAACTACTTTCAAATAATTTTTCATTCAATATGATAAACAATAATGAAAGTTTCTACATTAGTAAGCTATACTCAAAGTATCATAGTTACACAGTTCTATACAACATAGTAACTTTTTTCCAAATACATGTTTCTGGACTATCATGACTATACTAAAACTTGGGTGAAGTAACAACCACTGCGTTCTTGAATAGCTCTCTTCATGAACTCAAGTGAAATTGTGTAGTCAACGAGCTCTCTCAAGAGCCCATCTTTAGTTGGAGTTTTGAAGTCTCCTTATCACTCCAATTCTTCAATTTATTTATCCTTAACCTGAGGATAAGAGAAACTTATCCCCTCAATTACTGCAAACTGAGTGAGAGTTGACAAACATACAATAACAAGCATAACAAAACAAGTCATCATTTAAGTAGTTACTTCAATTATATTATCTTATAGTTTCCTAGCCAAGTAATTAATGTAAATGTAACAAGCATATGCCATGCTTATGCACATAACATGCATCGATATCAAATCTTAGCCTAGCCTAGCCTAGAAACTCATCTGTTTCAATCGACTCAAACTAGGCATCTTGATAACATATCCAGGAACTTAGTAAACATTTCATCCTACCACATTAAGTGGTTAGAAAATCCAGCGTATAGTTGGGTTAGTAACTATAATGCAGTATCTATATGCTCAAAAACCTAACTTTTTACAAATCAAATGGTTCACTTGATAAAACTGGCTTTTCATCTAGAAACAACTAAGTAATATCTCAGTTTTTAGAAAACTTGACTTGTAGGTTATTTTCATGCTAAACCATGAATGCAATAGATTGCACGCTAAGCAAAGTATAGCAAATCCAAGCAGACTTATTCATCACTTGTTATCCAACCTTTACTTTGTAGTTTCGTTAATTCTAAGATCTTGGTATTAAGTTCACTTAGGTGAACACCTTAAGAGATAGAGTTAGTCCCTAGGTTCTTTTGCATGATAATACATATCCTAACAAATGTCACATATGTATTCATTAGCACCAATATAACAACCAAGTTTAATATCATGTCACTATTCAATCAGCAACAATTATAATAGGTAACATAACTCACCAAGCGATACATCGATTCTTAGCCAATTTCAACAAAGACATCAAATAACACATCAACTTGCAATTAATGTTCAACCTAACAAAAGCATCACACATAAGTCTACTCAAGCATACATAAATATTCACTTATCTAGCTAACGACTCATTCCTAATCTTATTTGTTAACATAAGCATCCTCTTCTACAAATTCACCTAACAAGAGTATGCATTTCTAAGATTAATTACAGGTCATGAGTATATTTATATATATGTATACTAGTTAAATACTTGCTTGTTAGTAATTAGTTTGTTATAAGCTAGTTTCAATTCAGTCTTTGAGTTTGGTTCTTAGTTAGCTTTTGAAACAACTTCTTACTACACTATCCTTTTCTAAAAATCATAATTTCTTGACCAATAAATGATTTTTATAAGTTACTTAAAACTGTCAAATCCTTTGAGTTAGGTTCTGTGCAATTCTATAGCAATTTTCTCTAGTAAAAAATCCTCTAAGTTCTATCTAAGCTACCTAGGGTTCATTTGTTACACTAATTCTATCCTTTAAGATATGCTCTGAGCTTCTCTAAGTTAAACCCCGTATTATAATATCCTCTAACTGTATTACCTATAGGATTTTAAATAAAATCATCCTTTGACCAACCTTATACTTCCCTTATCTTTTACATTTTACTCATCATTTTTGCTTTTGACTTACCATCTAAGAATCAATCTAGTGAAAATTTCATGACCAGAATCATCTGAATCTCCCTTTGCCTTTAATCAATGTCTTATAAGTAGCTAATTTACCGACTTATTTCTAAGTTACAATTGTGGAATCAAATTTAAGCATCACAGAACACTCTAAACCAACCTTCCTTAGTTTTAGTACTTCTTAACTCTTCATTCATTACATCACAATTCATCAATTGTTTCAAGTTCACTAAATTAGTCAAATACTAACTTCACTAATTAAGGCCAATTCACCATTTTCTAGAACTTCTCAGTTCATCAATCAACTCAACCACTCTAGAATAGTAATCATACTTCAATATTGAATCAAACATAGGATCTAAGTAAGGTAACTAAGAAAATACGTTATTTTTTTACTAGAAACACAATTTAATACCTAATTTAGGGCTTATAAATCACATAAAAATTTAGAAAATAATTTTGCAAGAAATCTCTTCATAGCAATTCAATATTAATATAGGGTAGTTTACAAAAAGATTTTGAAGGCAAAACTACATCGTCAACCCTCTTTATTTTAATATTGAAAATTGTCCATCCAATTTCTTAAGGACGTATATTGCTACTACTAAATTTGTATAAAATGACATTTTACCTAGATTATATACAAGAAAATATGGTGGAATAATTTTTTTTTCATAATTTTCTAGGCACTTTTGAAAATTTTCCAAATTTTCTCAAAATTGGATTAAAAAGAGACCTATTGGATTTAGCTACTCTAGCCATCACCAACAGCCACCCTTTGGCGGCCAACCTAGCTACTAGTTGCTCTATCACCTAGTGGCGATGGTTGGCTCTTAGATTTTCTCCACACTATCACTCCTTTTATCTCTTCAAATTGCACACCAATTATGTTATTTTTCCTAATTTTAGTAACTTGATCACTTCAACTCACTTAGGATTTTTCAAAACTTCACTTTGCATAAACAACATCTTGGAGAGGATTTTTGAATTTTCTAAGCTCAAGGATAGTGAAAATAAATTTTTCTTTCTCTCTCTTCCCAAATTCTAAGCTTATATATTTCATGAAATTCTCTTCCCTATCTCCAACCCCTGTCCCTAAAGCCCTACATACCTAATCTAGTTTAACTCCAGCTGCCTATGTGTTTTTGAGAGTTGTTATTAATTTCCATGAATTTATTTAACTTATTTTGGCCCAAAATGCTATTTTTTGGTATTTTAATTCATTTTAGGTACATATATACTCATAATAATTACATGCGGCGTATTTACATATATTATATGTATTATTTTATGTCATATAATACTTTTATTACATATGTAATTTATCTATAAGGTTTTATAATCATATGGAACTCTAATTTTCAAGTTTTCAATAATTAGATATTGTACTCAGTAAAACTATGTTTTATTGAGGTTAAATATTATAACTATTTTATTTTGAGAAATTGATATTACTAAGGCTATTTTCTAACTTTTATAAACTTATAGTGAGAGTTGGCTCAATTTAGATAAAATTGTTCGAAAACCCTAAATCGTTCCAAACACCTTAATTTGTGATAATATCAAATAGTATGGGTATGATCATTTTACTTAAACTATAACTTTATTTTATTGCTTGCCTTTGCTATACTTTTTTCATCAAGTGATTCGTTGCTCCAAGTCTTCAATAGTAAGTCAAAGACTAGGTCTCACATTCTACCTTCCTTATAAAAGTTTCATTTTCGAAACTTCTATAATCTAGAACTTTTAAGTTCAATCCCAATGCGATGCTTCTATTATACGAATCTAATTTCCATGTCACATCACAATTATCAATTATTATTAAAATCATAACTGCAATATTCTTCATTCTTTGAGCTATTCAAGCACTTACATCTAAGTTTACACCTTTGTTATTCCCTTTCATGCCATGGGGGTTCAAGTAGCAACATTAATTTTTACTTACTTTAGTGAGTCTCTAATACTTCATATGCTACCAAGACCTTCTATGCAACTTTCTAAGCCTCACGCTTATAGTTTAAGAACTATAGTTTATCTTCAGCTTTAATTTTCTACACATTTGTAACTTAACATAATTGCTAAAGCCACGACTACTTTGCATTTATGTTACTTTCTACACCTCAATGTCTTATCATAGGTAAACTAATCTTACTTTTATGTAATTTCTATTACTTTAATACATTTAGCTCTACGCATCCCTTACCTTAACTTCTATAGTATCCCGCATTCTTACCAAGGCTAGTAGTCATTGCTTTTATCTCTATTCCATTTGACTTCTTATAAATTGAATATATCCTCCCTTCTTATCCAACTAACTTCATACATAAGTCTAGCACCATCATTCGTTATTAGTGCAATGTTTAGATTCAACACTTTGAGTTTAAGGTACACATACTTAGCTATATGGAGCCTACTCATTTGAGTCTTCGTGCTCAACAATTCAAATTATCTAGCTCATAATTTCATTATATCAATTGCTTTGAATCAACTTTTGAATACCTATCATGTAAACCCTATAAAATCACTAGTTTGAACCCTAATTTAAGTCTGAGTGTCTTAAACTATATCATGAGTTAATAAGGTCAATAATGATAAAATTTTATGAAATTTAATAAATTGAATATAGTATTGATAATAAAAAAAACCCTAGAAATTGATCGAAACCTAAATCACGTACCAAAAATCCTAAATCCGATCTATGCACAATTATTCAAAATCGAACTCGAACTTGATCGAAACCTTAAAACTATAACTTTAAGTTTATAAAATAATTAAATATTACTCAATAGTGATATAATCGTAGTCAATTACAATTATCGACTAAATCATTTAATCACGTAAAACTTTTAATAAAAATGCTAAAATAACTCGTAAAAATTATAATTGTAACGGATATCAATTAACTTGATAAATTTTCACAAAATTCCAAAATTAATTTACAAATGTTATTTTTACTATTTTTTTGTTTGGAAAAAACTTATATAATTATTTCTTTTATTTTCTTTTTTCTTCTTTCTTTTTCTTTCTTTCGTTTTCTTTTTTTTCTTTTCCCCTTAATTCCCACTGCTGCCATGTTCAATTTTTGGAAAAGCCAGCAGTCTACGTAATGAAATTTTTTGTCCAAATGTTGGATTTACAAAACAAAATCAATTACAATCATTTAGGTTGTCTTGTCCACATAAATGCCAATATCTATTAGATTTGCTTTACACCTTATTTAATCTAATTCCATTTGCTGTTGGGACGTCTATAAAATTTGGAACAAAAGAGAGAATAACTAAAGCAAAGTTATTACACACATGCACACACAAAAATCAAACCAAAAAAAAAAAAAGAAAAGAAAAGAACACAAAACAGTAAAGAGCAAAAGGAAAAAAAGGAGGAAGAAGAAGAAAACTAAGGAATTCAACCACTATATTACTAAAATATTTAGGTAAGTGTATTTATTTTACTTATATATATGTATATACTAAGTCTTTTGTTGTATTTTGTTTCATTACATTTATATATATAGATGCATGAGTAGATAAATAAATATATGTGTATATAAACATATGTACGTGGACATGTATATATACATTATTATGTAAACATACCGTATATGTATATATATGTATGTATAAATAAGAAAACGTCTAGTAGTTATTTAGTATTTTCACTAATTAGGCATTGATATATATATATATATATATATGTACACGTGAATATGTATATTTATTTATATATGTATATAATCTTTATTTTCATATATGATATATATAAGTATGAGTATATGTATATCATATATATATATATACATGTGTTCCGTATTTTTATACACATGTAAGTTATTTATATATATATATATATATATATACATATATATATAGAGGTGGTATGATTATACATACTTAAACATAGTGTTTTATATTATCTATATGTATATGTGTACACGTATAAAAGTAGGTATATGTGTATAAAGTATAAATACATTCATATTATACTTACACGTATAGCATATAGTATATAATTAAATTCAAAATAATTTCATATATAAAGTATAGTGTATGTTAAATAGTATATATAATATACGACAATATTTACTAAATTAAATAAGTTACTAAATATGCTTATATATATATATTAGAGTATCGTAAATTAGGAAAAAGAATTAATAATTAAGAAAATTAGAAAAATTAATTAAATATAATACTAAGTATTTATATATATATGTATATCGTAAAATACAAGAAAAATAATAAAGTAGAAAAAGAAATTAATTTAATTAATAATTCTAAAATCTCAAAAATAGGTAAAAATAAGTAATTAGGGTAAAATAAGCTTAAAATAAAAAAATTATCATTGATACGATTTAAATAATTATTAAATCGTAAATCTACTAAGACAAAGCTAAAATTAATATTTTATAACTTTTTAAATTAAAATAATAAATTTTGTGGTATTTTTATATCACTATTCAAACTACAAGTTATAATATCCAAAACGGACCTCACTACAAGAAAATACATTCGGAAATAATCAAAATGGACTATAAGGTCATAACTATTCAAGCTAAAACGAAAAAGTTATATACGATTTAATAAAAAGCTCAAATCGACAATTTCATTTAACTAAGTGAAGTAAACAGTACAAATTGCGATACTAGTTTAGCTTTAAATTCTCAAACTTACAATTTTCTATATTCCTTATTCTTAGGTGTCTTGACCTTGACCCTAAGCTGCCATCGGATCATTATGATCCCTAAGTCGATTATGGCTGAGTAAGTTTTTCCTAATGATCCTATACTTGCTCGTGTTTGTAATTAGCGAATATAAATTATGATTAATAATTAAATGTTGTATGAAGTTAGGTTATGCTTATGTATAATAACTGTTTGTTTATGGTGAATTTACTTTAAAAGTACTATAACGTATTGATTGTTGTTTAGTAGATTCGCTAGGAATTAATTGTTTGTGACCTTGTTGATCATAGGATAATAAGACCTAATTTTACTCGACTTGAAAAAGTTAACTTGAAACACGCATAATCATATATCGCATAACTAATTCCAGCCATCACATTACACAGAGGTAGTGAGAGGCCATATATGGGTTGATTATTTGATTGTTATAGATTTCGTACGGTATACACGTGCAATATGATCTTACCCTAGTCCGTGGGATCATTAGGCGTTAACCACCTAGCTAAGGGTCGAGTTTAGAGGCCTTCGTTTAGGGGTGAGTGAAGGCTACGTAAACCTACTCACAATCATACATAGAACTCATTTTTTATAAAATTGAGAATGGATATATTACTACATTTTAAATACGAAATGTAAAGATTTATTCTGAGATAAGTTCTAGTATGATACCCGGATCTAACTATGTTGAAGTATCTCCAACCCTAACTTCGAAGGGTATTAAATCTGAGTTGCATGCAGTACCTGGTCACCTGCATGTATTTGTTTGGCATATTGATTGACATGCATTCATTTGATTGAATTTAATTAATATATAACTTGATTGCTGTATGGTTAAGATGATTATCTCACTAAGCTAGTTAGCTTATACCCTTATAGTTTACTTTTGCAGGCAGAGTTATTCATGGAGTTAGGCTACCGTATGCCTAAGGTTAGTTGTATATTAAGGGTTTGATGTAGGAGTAAGACGTGACCGGAGTGTACTTATGATAGTGTATTTAGATTGTAAATCTTACTATGTAATGAAATGATATCAGTTTGAGTTAAGAAGTATTATAGACTTCTTATCTATAAATTTCTATATAAATAGATCATGTTTTATATTTCTTTAATTTGTTATTATTATCATAAGCTGATGTTACTTACACCTTCGCAACTCTTGGTTGTTAGTTATAGCTGTAGCTGTAGTTGTAGCTGTAGCTGTAGCTGTAGCCTTATGTATCACATAAAGGGTTGTCAATTGTAAGAGAATTCAATTTACAGTCCTTTGTATGGTATACGGCGACTGCCATGACTAACCCCCTTGAGTCATGACATATCAAATATAATATTTCAACTAACAAATGTCTTGACTAACTTTCTCAATTAGGTTTTGACTTTGTTATTTTGTTCCCATATCACTAGATTACTTCTTTTCAAAAATGTCTTCTTGGTTATGTTATTTTTAGAATTCCCAATAAGAAAGCTTCTAATGTATTCTTTATGCTATTTATCACCCTAATACACTTAATGTCTTTAGTAAGAACATCACTTATGAAGGTCATCAAATCTATTTATTATTACATAAATTATTTTCAAGTTGATAAGCTTTTGAAGTTTGATGTCATTTCAACTCAATCCTACTTCTTGTACTTTTGACCTAGGTTTTGAGTTCGCACAATCTTTTAATTTTCAAGTTATGGTACTTTCTAAGGTATGTTCTGAGTCTTACTAAGTTCAAATTAATATACCAAAACACATTCTAACACTTCTTCTAACCTCTAGATGAATAGGGGTTACACCTTAAGGTACTTTCTGACTGAGTTTCTACCATCCAATACATATCTCATTTCTTATGCTTACTCAAGTCTAGTCTTAACAATATTGTTTTAAAAATGTAACTTCTAGCTAGTCTCTCTCCTCATGCATAGCTCTCCAAGTATCACAGCTATATCATTGCTAAGGACTTAAGTATTTCATATAGCTAGCACACGTATGGTATAAAGTGTGAGTATGGAAAATTTGAACTTTTAGTTGACTCGGACTCAAATGAGACTTTTAATGACTAAATACAATTAGATTTCATTTAAACCAATCAAGATTAACACAACTCTTAGACCAACTAAATATGCAAAAGAACTGACCATTTACTAAGCTTATGATCAATATGATACAATTGGATCAATAGTGAAGATAAGAACTCAACATAAGTGACACTAGAGTCATAATAGTTAGAGGATCAAACAAATGTAACATAAGAATCATATGTTTGCCATTCCCTTACAAGCTTACTCATATGTGCCAAGAGCATAAATGAAGTATATTATTTAATACTGATTTAACTAGATCCTATGCTTTATCCATTTATTTTCTTCTTTTGACATGATTACTAGAAGCATGTAATTCCTGTACTCATTCCTTGACCTATTCTTGCTATATAGAAAAATTATTCTTTCATCTCCTTAAGTCATTCTAACTACCATAGATAACCTCATACATGCATTCTTATTAACATCTTCTTATATTTACAAAGTTTCCTTAGCTCACAACCTGACTCATTCCATTTCTTTTCAATTCTTAACCATTATATATCTACAATTCTTTTACTCAATTCCTTCAATGCACCAATTTGTTTTGGATTTACTAAGATTTCCTACTCAATATCAACTCAAGTCCATCAATTTCTCAACAGGTTCCTTAAAAATTTTGCTCAGAGCTTACATTATTCCATGTTACTCATGCTTTTTGTCTCTTCATCTCAAATAACCTTTATCCATGTTCCTTAACATATCTTAGGTCTCATTTCCAACGTTGCTTTGATTCTTTAGATCTACAAAAAAGCTTTAACTTTTCAATTCATCATACTTCCAATCAAATTTCTTAAGCAAATTGTGATACTCTATAGCCCATTTTCAAACCATGGTCCAATACCACCCTATAACAACCCAGCAGAAACTCCTATCACTGAAGTATTGTGCATTTTGGTATGGAATGCCGCACGGTTTTGTCCCTTGGTGCAATAGCTTCCTAGGAGGTTACCCATCTTAGGATTGCTTAAGCTTAAGCACAATTAACTTCAAAGTTTTGATGTACTCTAAGCTACTACAACAAAAGGCACCTTGAATATTTAGAATTCCATCACCTAACATATAAGGAGCATTACAATCCACCCCTTACAAAATTGATGTCCACATTAGTTTTGTTACATAGGTCTAAGACTACTTTTAGGTAGGGACTTGCCCTTCTAATTAGTGGATAGCTTTGATATCACCTTGTAATGCCTTAGCCAGAACTCTTCTCATCAAGGTATTATTCCCTAGTGCAATAGCTTTTCAAGAGGTCACCTATCTTGGGACTACTCTAGCTTGAGCATGCTTACCTTTAGAGTTTCGATGTACTTTGAGCCATTACATCACAAGACACCTCGATGATTTAGAATTCTACTACTTAGCATATAAGGGGTATTACAACTTGCCATCTTTTCATTTTTACAATAAGGAAGTAATCTACAATAAGCTATGATACATAGAATGTTGACGAAATTACAACTATTTTATTTAATTACAAGATGCAACACTATTTTTCATTTGTAAGTTTATGATCATGAATGCAAAGGGCTAGTTCTAAAGGTTCCAACATTTCAAAGGCCTTACATAGATCATGGACCAATTTGAAACTTTAGCAAGGTGGGCCCACTTGGCCTTGAGTGGTGGTTATGCCACATCACTTAAGACTTATAAAATGACCTACCCCTCCTAAGGTCTTATGATAGTCTAAGTTCGATCGTATTTAAACAAACATTTAATGAAACAAATATCCCCCAAAGGACCCTTAGTGGCCTATTAAGCCTTTATCTTGTTTTGTTTTTTTTCTTTATCCTTTCCCTATAAAAGGATAGAAAACCTAACTAAGAAATTATCAATGAAATAGATGAAATACCTAATTATTTTATTTTCCTAATATTAAAGGCTCTATTAATTAATTCATAGACTTCTTTTATGACTAGCCTACAAATCAGCTTGATGGAGTTGCCATATCTATCAAGCTAAAAATTCAGTTTCTCTTTCTTAACCTCGATTTATATCAAGTCGATTTGTATAGTACGTAATAGGGAATTAGGAGGGAGAAGGTCGAATAGTGTAGTTAGTTGGGCATTAACCTTATGAATGGGGGGTTTAATTCTATGTGTGTTTCATACTGTATGTATACATGTCTTGTTATATGTGTGTGTCGTCTTATGTGTTTGTGTCTTACCATGTTAAGGTGTGCAAAGGGTTATGTTGTGGAGTGGTTTTTAGGTAGGGGGTATCAAGTTGTAGACTAGGGAAGTGGGCATCGACATCGTCGTAAGTAGGTGAGGAATGGTGTTACTACAATAGTTGTGGCTAAGGAATGAGTTGTGCAGTTGTTGTCTACTGTATTACAGGTGCTGATTGTTCTTCGTCTAATCCCCCTCTACAATCTAAATATCTTTTATAAATTTTCAATCCAAATCTTCTTAAAAATTTTTTATTAAGCCATGGATGAGTTTTAAACTCTTACTGATTTTATCAAATCCCCCTTTAATGATTATTTAGATAAATCTTTTTTTAGATTTAGCCTTTTCATCTACAATTTTATAAAATTTTCACCAAATCCACAAAAAAATTGATGATAATCTGACACAATCTATTGTGATTTCATATCTTCCAGAAGCTTTTGGCCATGATCTGCTAGGGAAGATGTTTGTCAAGTGTATTGCACGTAACTTGCAACAAAAAGATAAATGCACTTGTTGCATACATCGAACCCATGCCCTTTTGATCCTTACACAAGTCCATACACCTTACCATTAAACCAAACTTTTTTCTCAATTTATTAAGTATCTAAAATACATTAAAACTATAAATTCTAATCCCAAGTTAAATTGGACTTCTACATCCAAACCCACTTCGATCCATCATATTAAATTAACCCATATGCATTTTAAACTATTAAATAACCAAGATATCTACATGCTAAAGGATTGTTCAAAGTAAGCTTAATTTAATAAATTTCATGTCTCATTATTATTAATTTTTTATTCATCCAATTAAAATTATTTTGAATAAAAGTCCATTTCATGACCTTAAACATTTTACTAAACACTTTCTAAAGTATTTTTTAATGAAGCTTAATTTCATGAAAACACAAAATTTATCAATTGCATGTATATTTTTAAACTTTACTTGATTAGACCTTAAATGACTTATAGACTTGACTTGGACTCTTTCATCACTTTTATTTTTTGTTTTTAAAAATTTTTTTATAGTTTTTCTATTTTTCCATTTTTCAAATTTTCATATTTTTTGTATTTTTTGAATTTTCAATTTTTTTTTTTGTATTTTTCTTATAAATCTGGCTTAGAAAACCAAAAAGAAAAGAACCTAAAATGGATTAGTGGTAAAAATGGGGTTTTTACATATGCCATATATATATATATTGTAGTTGGAGTAAAACAACTAAACTTCGCAATAAAAAATAATTATTAGTTTGTCCAATATCTTACATAGATGCCTTGTATTATAATATACAACTCTAAAACTTCCAAATAATTTCAAAATATAATCTAAAGTAATAAAATGTACACGACAACAACGAATTGTAACATGTATCCTAATCCACCCATGCTAAACTAGATCTCAAATTGCCGGTCATGAATGTAACACATATTCTCCATCTATAACTAAAAAAATTATTCCCTTAATGGGATGAGCTAAAGTCTATTACATAGCTACAAACACATAGATGAATGTCACAAGTATGTATGTATGCATATACCTAATCTAGTATAACAAGCATTGAATTTTTATTTTTAATAAGCCATCAAACAATATGATTTAGAGTTGTATGCATCTGACCACAAACATAGAGTATCTCATGATGCAACGCCCTACCTTTAGTACTTTAAGACAATTTGTTATTGCTATCCTTGAGTTTAGGATAAGGCAGAACTTGTAATCCATCTATTGTACAACAATATGAAACATTTGTTTCCAAATTTCTTCTCATTCAATATAACATAGCACAATGGAAATCTTTATAATAGTGAGTCATATTTATAGTATCACAACTATAAAATCTTACACAATGTATAACTCTCATTAAGATATCTTTATATTATACAATCTCATCTAAAGATCTACATATCACTTTTATAATCTCTTGTTTAGGCCTTTGCAACATAACTTGACAGTCCTCTTCTAATAAAGTCATCTTATATAGCTCATTCTTAGAGCTTAAGTATAAGTTTTTAACTATTTGCCTATTAAAGAAAGCTATATCTCTTAAGGGCACTAAAGTTTTCTTCCTCTTAAGGTATGTGGTCCTGTCTAGCTGCTTTTCTAACTTGAGGATAAGACAACTTATCCCCTTAATTTACTGTAAGCTAAGTGATTGTGTGTAGCAAACAACAATACAAGCAAAATCATACCATAAACATATAAGTGATTCACCAATTTAGTTATGATATACTTTAGTCTTATTAGGCAATGGGAATGTAGCAAACATGAGGCTTGCTAATGTACATGACATGCATCGATATCAATATCCTGACTTAGCCTTAGCCTAAGCCGTCCAAGTATGATGTTGCCGAGCATTCGAATTACCTAATCTAGGAACCTAGAAAAGAGTTTAACAAATTTAACCTAGCTAAAGCTATGCAATTCTATATGCTTGAAAACCAGTCTTGTAAACTAAGATGTTTATATTATAAAACCAAGCTTCTACAAACTTAACTGTTTTCTTAATAATAACTAGGTTTTCCAAATAAAGCTTAATCGAGCAAAATCCTTGTTTTTGGAAAACTTGACCCATAAGTTGTTTTCATGCCATGCCATGAATGCAAAAACCACACTCCAAGGAAAACAAAGTAATTAACAAGCAAATACTAAGCAAACGTACTCTTTTATTTATTAACCAAGCTCTTACTTTATTTCATCTCTAGAGCCTTGTTGTCAAGTTTACTTAAGTGAATACCTTAAGAGGTGTGGTTAGTACTTAGTACCTAGTTTTTTGTCTAAGTTAAATACAAAACCACTTCATCAATTAGACCAAGTGATAACACAATTGAAATCATCATAGTCAATAACTAAGTATAATTCATCTAACAACATATACAAAGGAGTTCAAAGACATTACATAACTTATCAATCAACATGTCTCATTCACACATAAGATTAATCAAGTCTGTCATGATTAGGTTAGTTATGAGTAAATAATATCTACTCTAACACACAAGAAATCTAATTACTAGGGCCACTTAGCAAATTTCCCAACTCTTACTCTTGATCACGATGCTCTTCATTACTCATATCTCTTAAACAAAATGTATATGATACTTGAGTTAATATATATCAAGTACAAGCAAGATTATAAACTTACTTACACATAGGGTCTAAGCCTTAGTGTAGTTCTTTACAACAGAACTTTAGTGTAGGATACTTTCTAATGCATTTTTTAACTTATCTCCCATATATAAGGCTCTTCCAATGCACTTTTTGACATAGTTTTTTATCACTTATCCACAATAAATATACATGGTTATCCCCCACTTCTTTATTACATTATTTTAGTTCTAAAGTGAGACATTTCAATAAAGCTATATTCAAGGTCCCAATTTCTGTGGTATTATTAATACATAATTTAAGTGAACCACATGTCTAACCATGTATGAGGGTTGTGAGGATTTATTTCAAAAATTCATATAAAAATACAAGATCAGCTAACCTTTTATATAACTTTTTGATATAGGTTTTGTATATTGAGTTGTTTCATATTTTAATCCACCCAATGTTCTGATCCACATTTTAACTCACATTCTAACCTACACAAAACACTTCGTAAATCATTAGATCCTCTGATGTGAGACCTTAGCTACTTAATTATCAATATGATTTAGGGCTTCCAAACAATTGTGTCTGAATTGAGCTGAATTCTAATATAAGGTCGTAAAAGTTAGATAAAGAGTCTTAATAAAGTCAATTTCTCAGAATAAAATATATATATATAATAATTAATTTTAATAAAACTTAATCTTATTAGGTACATTCTGTAATTGTCAAGAACTGGACATTTGAGCTCCCAAATGTAGCGAGCACTTAGAGATAAATTATTTTATCTATAAAAATATATTTAGGAGTCAAATAGCATATAACATGATTGTATAATCACATATTATAAGTGTTATGTACCTAATATATAAATATATAATTATATAAACTAAATACTTACTAAAAATTATGTTTATTTGCTAAAAATTATTAAAAAATTATCCAACACATCTATAAGAATTCAAAGTTGGCATGGCATACACTTAAAGTGGAGCAAAACACCATATATGAGTTGTACAGTAGATACTATATTATTTAATAACAAATAACACTTAGTTTAGTAGATTAATTGACACTTGGGTCACATTAACCAACTCCATCGACCTAGGATTTATATAAGGTCACACTTCAATCCTTATCATTTTTAGTCACTCAATCATAAAAAAACCTCTATAGAAAATTACTACACAAATTTAGAAATAAATAAGAAAATTTGAAGCAAAAAGAGGGGAATTGGGGTTCCTATAACAAACTAAGACTTGACATTGCAAGGCTTGGAACTTAAGCTTTTAAAGGTAGATAAGCTTAGCCAACAACCTTTAGTGGCCATAGGTTATCCAGACCGTCGTACACTAATGAGTCAAAGTTTTGAATTTAATTTTGTTTTATTTTCTAAGAATAGCAAATTAGCTTAGAAAATTATGAAAATTGGTTTCCTTAAGATGTTTTGCATATATTTTAACGTCATAATTTTATTTTCTTGGAAAAATATTAATTTAGGGTAGTTGCTTAACAAAAGGCTTTGTTATAATGAATTTTAATTGAATTTTTCAAAATATTAAATGATGTTATTTCTTGTTGAAAAATATTGTATAACAATCTTATAATATATAGTAAATTGTGGTAACAATAATTTTCAAAAAATATTATGTTTACTATTTATTGTAATTTATTTAGTATTTGTCAACAGTTTTGTTGATTATGTAAAATAAGGGGATTTTGAAGTATTTTTGTATATGAAACCAACTTAACCTAACTTATAGTGATTAGCAATATTGAGATGTACATTAAATTTTGATATCAAAGTTAAGTATAATTATTTTCGAATTTTTAGCTATTTGTTTATGAAATTAAGTGAAAACAAACACTATAAAGTATATTGTATAATATACTATTTTAATGTTTTAATGTCCCAAATATAATCAATATTATTTTCTAAGTATATTATACTTTGGGTGGTTTTAACAAAGTAGAGATAGTAACTATTACATTTTCTTACTATTTGTACATACTTTGCCAAAAAATGATAATATAAGGTAATTTGGTATAATTAGCATAGTAGCATTGGGGAGTTTTAGTTGCTATTGCACTTGAAGTACCCTATAATGGTCTTAGCTTGGATTAGTGGAAAGTTGAAATGGTGTAAGTAAATGTGATATTTTGGACAGATAAGAAGTTACATCATAAATACAATTAGAAGTTGCTATATCCAAGAGTCTTTATGTAAGTTAAGCTTAGACAACTAAATAGGTGAAATACTAGGGATTTTTATTGAAAAACTAAAGATATAAGTTAATTAGTATTTGACTAGGAGTTTTAAAGCTAAGCTTAAATCAGAGAGTAATTGAAAAGCTAAGTTACAAGTTAAATTAAAGACTGGATTAAAGTATAAGTCAAAAACAGTTTAAAATGAACTAACAATCAATAAGAGAAAATTAAGTTGAAATATATATACACATGAGCTATACTTGACCTTAGAAGTATTTACTCTTGATAGGTGAAGCTATGGAGGAAGGAACTTATGCTAATGCTTAAGTTTGGAAATGTATTGCTGACTAGATAAGTAGATTTGTGTGTATAGGGAATTATATTTATGTCTACTCATTAAATAGTAAGTGTTCTTGCATGTGATTGTGATGACTGCTTATATGTTGCTTGGATTTACTGTGTAAGGTACTTTGTGATGTTGTGCTTTGTATATCTAATGCTGTAATAGGTTACACGATGTACTTTGAATTTGGTTGTAGATGAAGCTTGTGGGAATTTATGTGAAGATGTAGTGAATGTTGGGATCATAGGCTAATTTATAAGTTAAAACAGAAATGGGATGAAACATGAAAAGCTTAGTTGTTATAGCTTATGGGAATTTATGCCAAGATGTAGTGAATGTTGGGATCATAGGCTAATTTATAAGTTAAAGCAGAAATGGGATGAAACATGAAAAGCTTAGTTGTTATGCTTGGTAATCAAGGCTATTTAGCTTGGCTAGAGAAGATGAGAAGAATCCTACAAGAAAGAATTCTAATAAATATTGTAACTTCCATGGAGATCAAGGTCACAACACAGATAAATGCATGCACTTGAAAAATGCACTAGAGGATGCTATTCAAAGGGGTTATTTGAGGAAGTTTGTGACAAATAGGGAGGAGCGAATTGAATGACCTACCTAGAGGAGAAGGGTTAAGCAACAACCTCGAAACACTAATGGTAGAACTAATAATTGAGATCTAGTAATTTAGGATAATGAAAGGGGAGATAATTAAGCTCCTGAAGGTTTTATTAATGTGATTTTTGGTAGATTGATAGGAGGAAACACATTATCCACATCAAGCTCAATTGATGTATAGGGAGATCATATATTGAACTTGAGAGGGAAAAGACATAGAGTCAATGACATGATTATTTTTCTTAGAAAAGGATACATAGGGAGTCTAATTCTCTCATGATGATGCATTGGTCATTATGCCTAAGGTGGTGAAGCTTAAAGTCATGAAAGTAATGGTTGATATATGAAGCTCAACCAACATCATTTTTAAGCATGTGTTTGACTAAATGTAGCTAAGCTTGAAAATTACAAGATATAGCCATATAAGTACAATCTACATGGATTTAATAATCAACTAGTGAAAATACAAGGGGTAGTTACCCTAACCTTACAGATTGGGGATGATGAGAGCATCATTGAAAAGGACATAGACTTTTGTCATAGTGGAATGTCCTTTACCCTACAATGGGATAATGAGACGATCTTCCATTAATACTTTTAAGATGGTGGTGTTGATAGCCCATCACAAGGTGATGTTTCTAACACTTACAAGAGTTAAGTCTACAATATCTTGCAAGACACGAGCAATCACCTACAAGTGTATGAGGAACTAATAGAGGAAATATTGATAATATAGTTAAGTGATAATCCTAAGCACATTATGAAGGTCAAAGCTACTATTCCAACTGACCTCCGAGAGAATATAGTGCATTTTCTCATATCGAATGGGGATATTTTTGACTGGTCTCCCTCCAATATGACTAGAACCCCTAAAGAGGTTATCCCCCATAAACTAAGCATAGATCCAACGACAAAGGTCCTTTAATAGAAAAAGAGGCATTTTACCTTAAAGAGGCAAGTGGCCATAGAGGAGGAAGTTCTAAAACTATTGAAGGTAAGCTTTATTAAGGAAGAGCCTTATCCCACCTAGCTTACCAACTATGTCTTGGCTAACTCATTATGGGTAAGGATGAAGTTGGCCAAGAAGGTTGGAGCAAAGCATTTAAATGCGTTCTTTGATTCCCTATTGGGGGTTAATTAGGTTACAAGAAGCAACATGGCCAAAGATGATGATATGGTCAAGTATTTATAATTAGTGAAGGAGATCGGGTTAGACTTTAAGGCTTGGCAATTGATGAAGATTCTAAAGATGGAGAACTATTCAGTAGATAAGTTGTCTAAGTTGGCCTCTATAGGCTTACCGAAATGGGAGGAGAGAATTTTCATCCAATATTTGCTAGAGAAAAGCGTGGAAAGAAAATTAGTAGAATGTTTAGGAGTTCAATAGAAGGATGTGGAGTATTGTTTAATGGATCCTATTTTAGATTATTTAAAGGTTGTAGATTTTCCTCAAGATACTAAGGAGGCTTAGAGACTCATATATAAGATAGCTAGTTTTACAATTATTGATGGAAATAAATATAAGAAGGGTTCAAATAAGCCTTATTTAAGATGTTTACGACCATCAGAAGTAGAATGGGCTCTCTCTGACCTACATTCCAGGGTGTGTAGTAATCACAATGGGGCTGCAACTTTATATATAAGGGCATTACATCTAGGATACTGGTTGGCTTACTATCACGACCCAAGGGGGTTAGTCGTAGCAGATGCCGTATACCGTACAAAGGATTACAGATTGAATTCCCTTACAATCGACGACCCTTTTATACGATATACAAGGCTACAGCTACTACTAACTGCTAAGAGTGTGCAAGCTTAAGCAATATCATTTTATGATAAATAATAATATTATATAAAAAATATAACACATAATCTATTTAAATAAGAGTTTACAAATACAAAGTTTGAAACATGTCTTAAGTCCAACTGGTATAACAACTATATATTCAGATCTATAAACCATTAGAAGTACTCTCTAATCTCATTCAGCTCTCTCATTGACCCCGTGTAGAAAACTAACCTCGGGCATACGACGGCCTAACTCCACAAAAAGGTCAGCCTGCGAAAGAAGACTATAAGGGTATATACTAATTAGCTTAGTGAGATAATTTTCCTCAACCATACAGCAATCATGTTTATACAACAGTTAAGTTCTGCTAAATGAATGAATACATGCAGGTGACTAAGTACTGTATGCAACTCAGATTTAATGCCCTCCGAAGTCAGGGTTAGATATTCATTGGAACAATCAGATCCAGGTATCATATTAGAACTTATTTCGTAACGAAACTCCATGTTTCATATTCAAAATATAATGGTACATCCATTACCCGTTTTATCAAAATGAGTTCTACATATGATTGTGAGTAGGTTCATGCAGCCCTCACTCACCCCTAAACGAAGGCCTCTAGACTCGACCCTTAGCCAAGTGGTTGGCGCCTCCAATGCCTAGTCATCTCGTAGGCCAAGGTAAGGTCATATCACACGTATGCATTGTATGAAATCCATAACAATCAATAATCAACCCACGTATGGCCTCTCGCTACCTCCGTGTAATGTGATTACCCGAATTAGTTATGCAATGCATGAGTTATGCATGATCCAAGTTAACTTTTTCTAGTCGAATATCATTAAGTCTTATTTATTCAGTGATCATTCCAAGCCACAAACAATCAATTTAGTGAATATACCATGCAACAATCATTATATTATTGAAGTTTAAAGTAAATTCACCATCAACAATAATTATCATGCACAAGCATAACCCAACCCCATATACATTCATTTATAAATCATAGTTTAGATTCACTAACTACAAGCACAAACAAGTATGGAATCATAAGGAAAAACTCACTTAGCCATGTCTAGCTTAAGGGTCGTAGTAGTTTGGGGGCAGCTCAGGGTCGATATCAAAGTCACCTGAGAATAATAAAAATTTTATAAGTTTAGGAATTTAAAGCTAATTAATATTACAATTGTAAGGTCTATCTCACCTAATTGCGTGAGATTGTCGATTCGAGCTTTTTATCGAATCACGTGTAACTTTTTCGTTTTAGCTCAGATCGTTATGAACTTATAGTTCATTTTAATCGTTTTCGAGCGTATTTTCTTATAACAAGGTCCGTTTTGAACAATGTAACTCGTAATTTAAATTGTGATATAAATATATCACAAAAATTCATATTTAAGTTTTAAAATTATAAAATATTAATTTTCACTATTTCTTAACATATTTATGATTTAATAATTATTTAAATCATATATCTGATATTTTTATTATTTTGAGTATATTTTCCTATTTTTTAGATTTTTACTTTATTATGATTATTATTATTATTA